>JANKKI010000428.1:0-471008 GCA_025175665.1 Cinchona pubescens | reverse complement strand
CATGAAATCTATAGGGCTACGATCTGTCTCTTACATCACATCTAGATCTGTATAAGAGACAGCTCTAGGAGGTGTCCATATAGTCAGGTAGAGACCCAGTATTCTAAGATTTCTTTAGTATGCATTGATAAGATAACCATGAATTTTGCTAGGAAGATTTTATTGTTCATTTATTGCTAGTTGAAATACTTATTTAGTCAGCACAAATATTTTTTGATTAGTTTTTTTTATTTTTTTTAAAACACTATTTATTATTTTAACAATTTAAAATTTTCTTTCACTATTCATAACTTAAACTATTCAAATAATTATTCACACTATTCACCGATGCACATATTTTAATATTTACATATATTAGCATTAATTTTTATACTATTCAGCAGTTTGAATTTTTTTGGACAAAGAAAAAATGAAAATGTGGTTCGAACTTCCAAACTTAGATTTAGAAATACGAAGTATGGGCAAAAAAATAAAGTTTAAAACGATATATAAAGTTCCGACTTCCGAATCTAAGTTAGAGAATTTGAACTAGGGGAGGAAAAGTGAAATTTAAAACGGTTTATAAGGTTTGGACTTCTTAACTTATGTTGGAGAGTCCGAACTATGGATAAAAAAGATTACATTTTAAATTGTATTATTTTTATATTAAATTCTATATTTGAGTAGCATTACGATTCCTTTTAAACATGTAATTCTAACATGTAGGTAACGACTAAATTTCATTTTTAATTAATAGTTTGTTTGATGGTATAGAAAAAGAAAGTAAACGAAATTATTTATTTTGATATTAGTAATTACATTCGAATTTTGTGTACGTAATTTGTCTTTTAGTGCAAAAGAACACTAGAGTAATTTATAAATTGTATTTTTTATTTTATATTAAATAAATACATGTATAGCATACGAATACAGGCATATCTCATTTTTGAGATTCTGATTTCAAATGACGAGAATGCAACTATATTTGTATAAGAGACAGGGCCCATTCACTTTCTTTTTCGCACTATCAAATCCATCCATTTGAACTGGTAATAACAATAATGAAATTAGGTATCGCTCTCATTCTCACCAACTACACTACGTGCGAAAAGCTATGAGATGTAATTTAAATAGATAAATACTTAGATAGATCTGGTATTTGGTTTACTTGTAATCTCTATGGTGTGGATTAAATTTTAGAGAATCTATGACATCAGCGCATATAAACAAGATTTTTTAAGAATTAATTCTGACCACAGGGTCTACAGTGGGATCAAAAAACCGAATCTATTTAAGTTTTTTCGTATAGTAACATAAAACTACTTGCAATAACAAACATAAAGACAGAGTTCTTGTGTCCACAAACACGAAACTTGACTTCCATCTCAGTCGTTACTAATGCAAGAATAATGAAAACCATAACCTAACTGTTCAAATATACATACTAATAACATTATTTATTGACAACTTCAAGCATCCTCAAACAAGCTTGCAACCTGGTTATAACCTGACAAATCAGTAGTCTATAATATTATGAAAGATAATGTACGAAAAAAAAAAAACTTGTGAGCTATTATGCCCAATGAAAATTGTGTGCGCCCATGACTGCACACACCTTTTCTAAAAATAACTTAGTTGTCAAATAGAACTGAATTAATTTTTATAGGAGCAGTACCAAATAAGTAAACAAATAAAATTATACATGAACAACACATTATAAGGCATAATCACAATTTTACTGTAAATCCTTGAAACCATCCTGTCTCTTATACTGATCTTTATTGCTAGACTTGAACAAGTCTGCAATATTGTCAGATAAGAAACTAGCTCGTATACACATCAAAATAAATTCGAATTTTAAAATACCTACCCCGAAGAAGTAACCTCTTAACTTTGTCAAAATGGTATATCAAAGTAGATTTAGGTTTATCGTCATCTATCACTTTTCTGGATACCTAAGCTACACTTGGCAAGGACACATTCTTTCCCAAGTTTACTTCGGGTTCTGTCTCTCTCCAAAGTTTAATTTTGGGTTCATTACAGCTTATAATTCACATAAGTTCCCAAATTATGCATACGGCAAAATATACTATGAAAATACATATACAAATGTTTCAAGTGTTATATTGTCAAAATTCATGCACTGATGCACACTTACAACTGCAACCTCCTAGAGAACAGATAATCAAATTTTAGACAAAGAAGTTTTCATTTTACAAAATCTTTTACCTACGAGCATATAATCTCTTTACAGAAACTAATTTCTCCATTGACTTTGTTAACTATACTTTGCATAATTTTTATTAATGTCCACGCCTTCCTATAATCAAATTCATGTCTTATTATTATTGAAAATCATGTATAAAATTATGGTCGTAAATAAGAAATCTCACCCCATATTCATTTGGAATAGATTTTGCAAATATATAAACCTAAATTTAGGATAATAGACTGAATTCAAATTTCTTATATGTCAATATAAGGAAATTTTGCAAATACATAAGAAAGTGAATTTAGTAAATTACTAAAGAAAATTTAGAATACTAGCACGGGTTTTAAATGGTATAGTAAATACAAGGATTTGAAGATAATTTTGTTATACAAATATGCATGTGTTCATATACAAACAGAAGAATATACTCGTAGAAAATTATAAAATTTAGTCGTTACCTACATGTTAGAATTACATGTTTAAAAGGAATCGTAAATTTACTCTACTGTTCATTCATAATTAAAGTATCAATGCATAGAGTTATTCTTTTTTAAAACTATAGGAACGTATTTGCACTATATATTATACTTATTCATGAAATTCATACTCAACATAATGTATTTAAAATAGGCATGCAAATCTCGGATATTGGATGTTAGACTACCAAAAGATATACCTTCAATAAAGATAAGCACACAAAAAGCCAAATCTTCCTAATATATCCTCTCTAATCCATTGTATTAGAGTACCCTATTTACTTATCGAGATACATAATCATTAGTGTATCTTAATAAAATATATTAATTATTTTTTGATAATAGTATTATCTTCCTAATAAATTCTATGGTTAATAACTTCCCCAATCAAATTACTGTACCCCATTAACTTATAGAGCTACATTATTATTAGTGTATCTTAATAGTGTATGTTAATTACTTTTGGATAATCCTATGTGACCTTCAAAATAAATTTTATGATTAATCCTCCCCAAACCCCAATCCAATTAATGCATCCTATTAACTCATAGATAGATTATCATTAGTGCATCTTAATAATTATTTTTTTGGTGGTTTCACACAAACACTTGTTTAAATTATTCAAATTTTTTCTATTTCCAAATAATTCAAATAATACCCTCTAGTGGCTCAAACGCATGATCAATAAATCACCGAGAAACGCCTTATGATATATTTGTATGCGTATGCTTAATGTATGTACTTTCCATCTAGATATGTAAAATTAAATTTTATAACATTAATGTTGGATTATCCTAATAATATAAGGAGGTGTCTGGTTTACACATCTGAATGTGTAGAATGTGAATCAAAGTTAATGATATAGATGGTATTGGTTTGGTCAATGATCACCATGAGAATCATTCTATGGGAATGAAAAATATTATAAAATGCTTATTTTATTCCTTAATTGTGACATCAGTTTCAAATTAATTAACTTATTAACCTAATGAAACTCTTTTCTTGATTAAATCAAACAATTAAAAAGAAATGACATAAAACAATCCGATATTTGGAGTTTATGATTCTCATTTCAATTACTAAATACTAACCAAACATCTCCTACATGTATTAAATAACCAATACTCACTTTCATACATTATACCAAAAAATGACTTTATTCCCATTTTACAACACTCTTTGAAGGAAATTCCACTTATACACAAAATGTTGGTAGTAAAGGATTTACAGAAAATTGAAATTATGAAATGAAGGGAAGGAGAGAGTTGAATTTTCTTTCATTTGGGAGAAATTTTGGAGAAGAAAGGAAGAGATTTGGACTGAGTTAAGTGATGCTATTTAATATTATAATTTAAAATTTGTTTCCATCCAAATTAGAAAGAAATGGACGGAAGAGCTTGAACTACTTGTTAATTTTTTTTTTCAAAATACATACTTTGTCCCCCATAAGATTCTAGATATGTATATACATACATACATATATATATATATATACATACATACATATATATATATATATATATACATGTGTGTGTATATATATATATATCTGTCTCTTATACACATCTAGATGTGTATAAGAGACAGATGTTGGATTCACCGCAATATTTCTTTCATAACTTAAAATTTTCCTATTTTCTTTTCTCTCTAAACTCCCAAACTAAACCTAAAAGTTTAGTAAAACTTTCAAAGGTAAAATTAAAATTCTCCTCCTTTCTACTTTCCAATTTATCCAATCCAAACGACAAATTTTTAGATGGATAATTTGCATTTGTTTAATATTTGGTACCTTATAGTCCAAATTCATTTAGGTTATATTTGGATTGATAGATTTGAAGCAAAATTTAAAGTCTACCCAATAGTGTGATTTATAAGGCAGAAATGGATGAATTTCAACTCCAGCCCAAACCAAGAGGTGTAAATTTAATAGTTTCAAATAGCTTTTTAATTTGGATGGATTTAAAATACATCCATTTGGACTTTACAAATCCCTCCAACAAATAGGTAGATTTTAAATCCACTCATCCAAACATAATTCTAAATCATTTCAATTTATTAAAATAAAGAGTTAATTGCACTTTGCACCCATAACTATTCAACTTTTTGTATTTTACACCCTAAAGTAAAAATTTACACATTGCACTAATTACTCATGGTGAATAGAAAATGATCCATATATTCCTACAACCTTACTCAACTGTGATTCTTTCTTGTGATTTTAAAGAGGTGAAGAAAATCTATGAATCGAAAGTGAGGTTCAATGACATTGAGTAGACAATTATTTATTGGATAGTGATTTTCTGATATTGTCTCCGCTAGAGAATGTGATTCTTCTCACCACCCAGATATGTAGATGTACAACTTGAAACTTAACGGTTTTTGCAAACTATTTTACTTCTAGAGATCAAAACCACGATCTATCCCTGAACTTACAAGTTTTATTAACTTGAATTTAAACTTAAATTTGGATTTGGATTCATTTTCGAAAATCCAAGAGTATGTACTACTGCATAGTGTGGGGTTGAAAAAAGGGATATTTTTGAAAGTTGGGTAAATTAATGGGGGTACATGAGTCATTTTATGGTCTATCTTTCATTAATCGGTGCAATATACAAAAATTTACAAGTTGGAAGTGACTAATTGACAAAATTGATACTTTAGGGAGTAAAGCACAGAAATAGAATAGTTTAAAGGTACAAACTGCAAATAGGGTACTCTAATATTCTTCATCATATTAGAAGTAAATTTAGACTAATGAGGCCATAACAGATATTATGAAACTGGTCTACCAAATAATTTGGAAGTGAAGGATTTGGAAAGAAAAGCAAGGAAGGGAAGGAAGAGTTAAGTTTTCTTTCATTTAGGAGAATTTTTGGGAAGAAAGGAAGAGATTTGGACTAATATGTACCCTAATACTATTTAATGTTATAGTTTAAAATTTGCTTCCGTCCAAATCGGAGAGAAATGGACGGAAAGCTTGAGCTACTTGTTAAATTTTTTTCAAAATATCTACTTTATCCTTCAAAAGATTCTATACTAAAATTTTATTTATTTATATATCCAAAATCATTTCATTTCTTCCCTAAACTCCAAAACAACATTAAAATATATTTGTTTCCCTTCTCTTTTTTTTTTTTCATAACTTAAGTTTTTATTTCTCTTATTTTCTCTCCAAACTCCCAAACTAAGCCTAACAGTGCGTTTGTTTTTTAGGGATTTGAGTAAAAAAGAAAGGGAAGAAGGGAAAGTTGAATTTTCATCCATTTGAGAGATTTTTTTCATAGAAAGGAAAGCAGCATGGAAAGGAAAAGTAAGGATAATGTAACTGCTACAGTTAAAAAATTTTGTCCTTCCAAATTAGAAGGAAATGGAAGGAAAGTTACTTCCAAAGTTATTAAAATTCTAAGAAATATCAACTTTACGTCCTCAAAACATAACAGGTATGTAAATTTTATATACCTTCATATACCATATCATTTCATTTCTTTCCTAAACTCCCAAATAACATAAAATATACCTCTTCCCTCTTCTCTTCTCTCTTATAACTTAAATTTTTCCTTACCTTCATTCCATCCTTTCAGTTTGTAGAATTTAGGAAGGAAGATTAGACAAGAAATTTTTTTAATCAGAATTTCAAGAAAATTGAAGTTCAAGTTTTTCAAGTAGGTTGAAAGTTTTGAAAGAAAATTTTTATTAATGTTAATTTTTTTACTAAAATATTCATCTTTTTAATATTTTTATTTTATATTTAAAAGACAAATATAATACTTTAGACATTAATTATAACTATTACAAAATAACAAACCTAAAAACTCTGCCTCTCCTAACTTTCTAAAATCAGCATTTTATAAGATTAGTAAAGTAGAATGATGCTCATCAGAGCTGCCACGTCACCTAATTCATCACAGCCTTTCTTTCCTCTCTAGCATCTTATCCAAGGCCTGGTTCCGTGCGTGGCAAAATTGAAATTCAATTCTTCCATCTACATCTTCAGGAAAGTGAAAGAAGTTGGCGGCATCTGGCCTTCCTGGTTAAGTGAGAACCAGAAAACGAGACATCTAGATGTGTATAAGAGACAGTGTCTAGAAAATCCATTGCGAGCCGTACGGCTGTCAATGGTTTGATTAGACACGTGTCTACACAAATCCATTGCCTGCTGTACGGCTTCAGGGTTTTCTTTAATATTACGCAATTGTCAGTCCAGGAAATTATGTGTTGTGGGCCTAGAAAATTGTATCTTACTATTCTGTGTGCTATGGTTCAGCTTCCTCTCTCCTCACTAAGCTGAATAATCTTAAGGACCTTACTATTTGGTTACTTGATAATCAAAAGGATGAAGTTAAGCACCGAAGCTTGAGTTGCTAGTACTATTTGTAAATCCTGAACTATGATGTGGAGAAATGTATGGAATCCATAACATAAAATATAAGTAAGATTTTATAAGAACTTTTGACTTGCCAAATCCGCAATATCAAAAATTGAAGTCTTTGACGTTTAGGGACAGTATGATTATCTGGCTTTAGCGCTTGGATTTGGCACGTACAGCCCTACCTTGAGGATTTGACGGTCATGGATTACAAAGATTTGTGAAGAATTTAGATGTGTATAAGAGATCTCTCAAGAAATGAAATGATTTTGGACCACCATAATAGGGAATTGGTAGAGGTTCAGTTTCATGTTCCAAGCATTGTCAGTTTCAAATATTGCGGTGAATCCAACATTTTACCCCAATTTCTATTTGCAACTGCCTCAAGTGGTTGGACTTTTTACATTTGAATAACCTTGTGGGGAGCTGTGGAGGCTTCATGGTTTGTCAAATTGAAGGGGTTAGTAAAACTTTAAGTCAGTCTGAAATTTCACTCAAGATTGAGATTGTAAGCTTTGTAGACTGTAATCTGGATCAGATTGAAATGTCTCTTATACACATGAGCCTCAACAGGTGCAGGAGTTGTATTTAGCAAATGATCAGATGTTTTATTTGGTACTGGGAAGAGTTTCACTTAATAATGGCCTTTTTTGGGTTTGTCATCCTAAAACTGTTAACACGCGTTGGATTGACAAATTATATGAAAATGAGGCCATGAAGCATCTTTATGAGATGCTGATGTTCAGAAGAATTCAGGATCAGTTTCACAATTTGCAGAAAATAATAATGTTCTGGCAACATGATATTAGTGAAAGTTAATGTTGTCCATTTTAAAGTATTAAGAATGTAGAATTTGAAGTTGGTTTGATAACTGAAAATACTGAAGGTAAGTTACAAATATGTTCTGTTAGACTGTTAGTATGGTTTTTTTGTTGAACCTTTCAAGTTGAGGATGCAGAAACTTGAAACTTATAGCTATTGTACTAAACCACTAAGGGCAAAAAATTTTCGCCTATTGTAGCAGTTATTTGAAAGAAATATTTCTTATTTAAAATTGGTTTGTGAAAATACGTATTTGTTTTGACATATTCTGGTGGATTTGTTCATTTGTTGTGAGCTCATTTCACTATTTCTTTTACATCACACAATAACGGTTGAATGTTATTGAGAAGTGAGGAGGAATGATTTGAGACTGTTCAAGGGTTCAAGCTGGAACTTGTAGTGACCCTGATGTTTAGGAAGTTGAACAATGTTCTGTAGTCTCTGTTTATCTTTAGCTAGTGACTTGGAATATTGGATTGTATTCCGAGGTTTTCAAATAACTCTAACAGTGCAAGAAAATTAAATATGATACAAATTCCTAAAGCCATGAATTGTTTGAATTGAATTTCTTAATTAGTGATATTACAACAAATATTCTTTCCACCAGTAAGCAAAAGCAAGCATTTCTTTAGACTTCATCAATTAGTGTCTTTCATTAATCTTAGGTGGGTAAGGAGTCAACTAGTACGGGTATGTTTATTTTTGCTTAAAATGTGTGAATTAAGTATAAAATTTCAATTGAACTATATTGGACAATTCTGTCACATGCCAAATCACAGTTTTTGCAAAATATATCATCACCAACAAAAGTTCCGCAAAACATTTTTTGAAACAGAAGGTGGAATTTGAAGTTGGTTTGATAACTGAAAATACAAAAGGTACTTTATAAACATGTTCTATTAGTATGGTTATTTAGTTGAACCTTTCAAGTTGAGGACGGAGAAACTTATAACTAGCGTACTTAAACCATTTAAGGGCATAAAATTTTTACCTATTGCAGCTGTTATTTGAAAGAAACATCTTCTTCTCTAAATTTGGTTGGTGAAAATTCGCATCTATTGTGACATATTGTGGTTGATATGTTGTGACCTTTCACTATTTTTTACATCACACAGGTTGACTATTAGTTGAGAAGTGTCGAGGAATTGTTTGAGACTGTTCCAGGGTTCAAGATGGAACTTGTTGTAACTTTGATGTTTAGGAATATTAATTGTATTCGGAGGTTTTGATTTATTTCAAGTCTACTTATTAACTAAATGATCACTACTTAAACCACATCATCTTACTCTTGACAATAGATGGAAACACTAGTGTTTGTTATTTTGTGATAGTCAGATGCATGGGATGATCTATCATCTGTAGTGAAACATACACAGCATTGTTATTTCTGTACAAGTGCATTTTAGAAAGCTACTAGGCAATTAATAGCCTATCAAATAGATCCACAAAAGTGCAAGTTAAGTTTGAAAAATTGAAGATTCCAAGTATTCCTGTTTACATATTTTAAAACACTGATAAGGTTATTTATCATTCACTGATTTTATAGCTTAATGCCTTAATTGTTTCAAAAGGTTTTTGAGAAAGATAATTTAGTCAAATAATTATCGAACATAAGAAAATATGAGGGCTATATTTTAGTTATAATTCCACGGTGGATCTATAATTTACAGGATCAGATGTGTATAAGAGACAGCTGTTACCTTTTTTATTTTTTTTCTTTGTTCTGTTAATGTAGTGGTTTGGCAGCAAATTCTTGGCCTTAATTTGATATATTGAGGTACATATGATTGGTTAGTAGAGCATTTATCACTGAAAAGCTTTGTGAGGCAGATTTGAAGAGCCCACAAATCAGGATATTGTACAAGGGGAAATATTGATTAAAGTTCAGTTTTTGACTCTAATTATAGATGTTGTGATTTGAATTAAATTTTATAGAGTGAATGAATATAAGTAAAATTTTATATAATTTAATCTTTGATATTTATACAAAATGAGATTCAAAACCTAGTCTACCTAAATAGATCTTGCCTTGGTATTAGGCTAGATTCTATAAAATATTATTATATACATCTATCTGTGTACTTAAAATATTATTTATAATAATACTTTAGTAAATTTTTAGATGGAATGTTTGTGAGATAAAAATAAAAAAATTAAAGTGGTTGAAAAGTTCATAGTGAATAATTCCAGAATGTTGTTATTAAGAATACTGAATAGTTTTACTGTCCAAACAGATAGGGATTTGACAGCTAAAAGCACCTATTATTGTGTTCAATTCAAACACAACTTCCGTAATCGACATGGACGGGCTTGAATCGTTGAAGCCTTGAAGGCAGGGTCTCATGCAAGTTTTTTACTTTCTATTTGCTGAAATTAAGAAATTATGAAACAAGTGTGCATCTGAACCATTTTGAGGAAATTTTTTTTTTTTTTTTTTCAAAATTTAGCTTGTTTTATTGGTTTGGTAAGAACTAATTAAGGCCTTTTATAAATTAACCAGACTAGACAAATTATAGTCCAAATATTTTGAATCAAAGTATGTAATTCCACTATAAGATATTATACTAGGTGTAATAAGACCATAGAATTCTTTTTTTTTAAATTAACTGATTTTAAAAGCCCATTACAGAGATTTATTTTGTGGAAGCCCACATCAATAATTATTACTACTTATATAATGGAAGAGTTTTTTTGAGCAATATGTATCTTGTTGTGATCTAGATTTGTTTTTTTTATAAAAGACGTAATCATACCCCTATCTCTTAAGCACGTATTGCGAGGAGGAATTTCGGTGGTGGATCAACAATTCTTATTCTGGGTGGATCACTTTAAATATTTTTATTAATATATAATATCTATAAATTATTAAATATAAGAAATATAGTGAAAATATTGATAAAAACATATTTTATTCAAAAATTTTAACAATAAATATAACTTTTCAATATTTATATAGCCTTTTTACTTGAAGAGTTAAAAAGGATTTAATGCATAAAGTAGAGTTTAGAGAGTATATAAATAAAAAAGAAGAATATGATAACCAAAAACTTATATGATTAGGTGGTAAGATTTTTTATTTCTATTTAAGATGTCTTTGGTTCAAAACTTTAACAATTACAATTTGATTTTTTCCTCAAAGAATCTGACATTTATTTAGGTGGGTTGGGAGAACCGCTAGACCGGACGGGCCGAATTACCTATGCTATGGGTATGAGCCTGTATCAAGAGACAGTGAATTGTTATAATTTCTTATAACTCTAGACGGTAGTATCCAGAAACAATTTGCTGGTTTTTAGTAAGGTAAAGCACTAGGCAACTCTTTCTCTGTTTGCCGGTCAGCAATGGAGGATATTCCAGAACACATCTAATCATATATCTGTCTCTTATTCCCATGCTAGATGTGTACCAAGAGACATGTGTATGCTATAGTATAAGTCATGGTTGAGTGCATGGCGGAGACGTATACACATCTAAATATTATCACCATCTTTTCTCCAAGGTGAAACAATCTCTTATGGACACTAGATGTCTTATAAGATAATCAAGAGAGACAAGAAGTTCTCTAGATACATCAAAAGAACCCTCAAAAGATGCAGCAGCGCAAAGGTGGAGCTAAATATAGACCAGTTCGTGCTCGATATCAGGACTTTCGGTTGGCGGCCTGTATGGGATTCTATCGTCAAGAGATGCGTGCAAGTGGCTGTTGAAAGAAGTGTGAAAACTCTCTTCCTTTCTCTCGATGAAGAAGATCCATTGCCTGAAATCCTCCTAGAAGCAAAGTCGTTGGTGAATTTATCTCTCAGAGGGGGCACGTTGATTGATCAGCAATCCATTGAGAAAATTAAACGGTTTGATTTTCTCAAGCGACTCTCTCTATACATGGTTTCTTTAGATACTGTCACGTTTAACCACATGATGTTGAGCTGCCAATCGGTTGAAATCTTGGAAATTACTTATTGCCAACTTCGTCATAATTTTTCTGAATATTTTATACTCCCCAAGCTTGACAATCTTAAGGAATGTACTATAAAGTTAGAGAGTGATGATAGGGTAATTTTACAATAAGCACCAAATCTTGAATCCCTAATTTTCCAGAATAATGAGGATGATATGTCTTAAGTAACATGAATATTGATGATTGGACACCTTGCTGGCTTGATTTATGTTCATCTGATCAATATAAAAATCTCAAGACTTTGGTTCTACGTGCTGTTGGCCGAAGTGACAATGTTTTGGACGGCATGATACATAAATTTCCACACCTCGAATCTTTGTCAATTCTAGCTTGCCAAGACTTGGATACGATCAAAATTACAAGCCACTCGCTTAAAAGATTGGAGTTGGTGGATAATTGGGGATTGAAGGGGGCAAAAGTTGATGTGCCTAGCATGGTACATTTTGAATATTGTGACAGCTACTGCGACGTCATACCAATGTTATCTTTTAGTAAGGTTCCCTCAGCTGGTCATTGGACTTCTTGTGTAAGTATCGGCTGCTACAATGTTGTGAATGTTAGATGGTTTCTCAAATTAAAAGAATTGTTGTCAAGTTTATTTCAGTCTAAAATTTCACTTAATCTTGAGTTTCACGGCAACATAGCATTCGATTTCGCTGAAATTATAAAAAAAGAGACAGCCCCTCAAGTCTGTGCAAGAGTTGTCCCTAGACATCGGGGAGGATTTGCCAGTATCATCTGCCATCCCACTTCTGGAAGTCTGTTTTCGTGTTTGTCATCCAAAAATTTTGAGGAACTGTTGGGAGCCCTTAGTAAAAAATCAGGCACTGACGAAGCCGCTCTATGAAATGCTGATGTTTAGGAGAAATCAGGAAGAATTTCACAATTTTCAACGAATAAAATTTTGGCATAATAATCTAAATCTTACTTAAATTCATTCACTTATAAAATTCTAGTCTCTTATACACATCTAGATGTGTATAAGAGACTGTGGATAAGAGGCAGATCCAGACGTGAACAATTGCAGTTCTTGAGAAGCAAGTTGGGAATGTACTAAAACTCGTTCAATGGAGAGAACGTTGACTTATTTCACGTTGGAATGGGGAGCACCTGACTTATAGTGGAATTACATACTTTGATTCAAAATGTGTATGGAGCAACTGACAAGCCTAAGGAAATAAAAGATTGTTGCGTCAAAGGTGGCTTGATCAAATATAAGGTGCGTCCTTGGCTACAAATATATATATATAGTTGAAATATTTCGTTGGTATGTTTAGTTATTTCATTTCAATCTATCAATGCAATTGAAATAATTAGCTTATTAATTTAATCATAATAAAGTATGCAATGAAAAATGAGTAAGTCTCGACTATTTACTTTATAATGTAAAATGTATATAATAGTCGTTGTAATTGATTAAAAATAAGAGATTTTATTATTTTTTAATTATTTAACAAGCGTAAATACGAGGTGAGTAACAAAATTTTTCTCATGAGAAAGGGTATGTGTGTGCAATACGGCTTAAGAGATATAGTTAGATTCCCACTCGGTGAACTAGAGACTCTAATTAGCCTATTGAATATATAACTAAAATTTTAACAATCTATCTATATATAATGCACAAATTCTTCTCAATTATAAGAAGTGTCAAATTTAATGTTTTTCTTGTTGTACCTTTAATGATTAGTGGGAGTTTTTTCTTTTTAAATTACATTACCTTTTTAATAAATTTTAAATTATGTTAGTAACTACCAATGATTAATTACATACCAAATATGTACTCATATCTAGGGATGTTAATGGGTCGCGTTGTGTCAATATCGTGTGGTTAGACTCATTTTATCGTATCGTATTCGTATGTATCACGTGGGGTCTACTTTTATCCGTCGTGTTTGTATTTGATCCTTTTATTTTCGTGTTATGTTCTCGTGTCACCCATTTACTTCTCCTGAGATATATCAACCTATCAGATGAGTTAAATAACATGATATTCATTTGATTTAAAATCTCAAATTTTAATTCTTTAATAATTTAAACAATTTTTAATACTAACCTTATTTTTATATCAACTTAAAACACATTTTTAAAATTTTTGATATTTTTTAATAGTATTTAAAATTATTATTATGCTTAATTTAATAGTATTACGTCAAAATTATTGTTCACAATATTAAAATATGTTATATTAAATTATAATCAAGGTAATATTTTAGAAAAATATATTCATTCAGTAAGTTAACAGGTTATATCGTCTCAACCTACTGGTTGAACCAACTCAACCTGTTTACTTTCGTGTCATAAACGGGTTGATCCATTAATGACCTAATAGTTTTTTAATCATGTCATAATTTGTTAATTTTGTATCGTGCTACCGTGTAGAGTCAGAAATTACTAACCCTACTCATATCCACATGTTTCTTCCAAAGTCATTTTACATTTACTCATAATATAAAATAATGTTTATGAATTACTTTTGTTAATTGCATACACATCGGGGGTGCGTTAATCACTAGTTGCTGTATAATAGCTAATTGGTAATGAATGGCCAATCAAGCCAGCAAGGTGTCCAATATTTATATAATATAATTTTTAATATAAAACGGTATAAATATAACTAACCATCTGTCTCTTATACCATTCTATAGAGACAGGTTATAGAAAATTGTAAAATTATAGTATCATCAGAGTGATACGTCGTAGTTGGACTCTTAGTAACAAATATAATACCAGAATAATAGTAAGAGAATTAATTTTGGTACTGTTGATTTTGTTCTTGATTATAAAAAATGTTTTCGAAACTTTTATTGGTGATAATATTTTGCAAGGACTGTGATTTATCATATGGCATGTGACAGAACAGTCTAATGTTGTTAAATTGAAAATTTGTTTTATTTGAAAGTATTCACATTGTTTTAATTATAAGTATTTGTTTGCCAACTTGATTAGTTAAGAGTTGAAGTATATAGTATTGTCTTCTGCCGTTTGGAGAAAGTTGAAATTAATAGTACAAAATGTGCTCTAAATTAATTTAGGAGGTGTTTGATTTATAAGTATGAAAGAGAGAAATGGGAATAAAAATTAATGATACCCATAGATATTATTTGGTTAATTATTATAGGAATCATTCGATAGGAATAAAAGTGATAAAAATATCTACTTTCATTTTCTACTTGTGAATTGATTTTCAAATTTATTAACATATTGAGATATGGTTAATGAAATCCATTTTAGTTCAAACCAAACAAGTGGGGTGCTTAGTTGAAAGGCATGAGATTCAGGAATGAGAGTTAAACTCAAATTTAGTGTTTGACTATTGAGTATGAGAATTGAAATTTTGTAATTATATTTAAAAAATCAGCCACTTCCCATATCTAAGTGAATTGGAGTTAGAGGGGGAGGGGAGGGATTTGTATTGATTCCAAATGTAGGGTAAAAAAAAATATTTTTTTCTCTCCCCTTTCTTTTTTCCTTCCCATTCAAACTCTTTCTTTCCCACCCTACAGCCCTCCTCCCCTCCACCTATAAACCAAGCACTCCAAAAAAGAATGAAACAAACTCATACTTATAATAGAGTTTATGATTTCGATTCTTATTCTCGAATATTAACCAAACATCTCCTTATTGTCTTTCATTAATTATTGATAAAAAGAACATACGTCGTAACATCATTAATTAAGAATTAAGAAATTAAATTCAAAGTATTTATGCCTTTACGAATTTGCACCAGGGTGACATACACTTGATTTTCTTGTATTGTTAGAATTATTTGAAAATGCCTTTCCTTACTGTAAAACAATGTCTATTTGAGCATATTGTTGGGTTTGATTGCAGGATTAGTGAGATTTCATTCCACTGTTTTTGCATCTTCAATACACATCTGACTTGTCATAAGAGACAGTGTAATGTACACTAACTCTCTTATACACATCTAGATGTGTATAAGAGACAGGAGAACACGCAGTATAAAAATTCTTTACTATTCATGCAGTGAGAAGTAATATTCCGGTCCATGATTTTCATCATGAGCAGTTTCTGGGGTTAGCTGCGCAAAGCAGTCTTGCAAGATGATTGAACAATTCTGATTGTGCCTATTCGTCACTAAACAATAAATTTGAGTATTATTTCAATTTATCGTATTTTACTCGTACGCTTACAATGTCTAAGAATTCTATTGAAATCTTTATTCGTTAATAGTTCTTTTTATATTAGATGCACTTGATATGTTGTTGGTAGTTGGTACACTTATACGGAATTGGATCGATTTAAACATCTATAAATGCCATCGACAATTTGTAAAAGAGATAAATCATATCTTATTTTTCTTGTTTGTTTCTACAAAATAAAACAAAATTGTCATATTTTTCTTGTTTGTTTCTACAAAATAAAATTGCAAATAGCTGTCTCTTATACACATCTAGATGTTATAATTGACAGACTTTATTGTGAATAAATTAATCAATCTAATTATTTCAAATCTAAAGATTAATTTATAATTTTTTTTCACAAACTAATTATGGTAGATGCAAATTACAACCTTAGAAAAACAAGAATATTTAACACGTCTAGAAATCATTCGACAATATGGTAATGTGGTATACTTTTACATTTTTTTTAATATAACAAGTTACAGGACAAAAGGAACTCAAAATAAAAGAATTTTATCCACATTACCTCTTGGTGAAATCATTAATATTGTACATCATGTTTGAAAATATTGAAGAGTTTGATATTTGGCAAATATCAAAAGTAATGTCAACAATTAAGCCTTCAAAACCTTTTAAACTGTACAATATTTTCAGATACCCTTTATGTCACCGATGATAGAATGTAAAATGATAGGAATATAATATTCACGCTCGAGGTTTTTATAATATGGAATGGTCAATTGTTTGATAACACCTAAATAAATAAATAGATCTGTCTACGCCTAATAATAACATATTGCATTCAAAATTTGGCACTAGGGATGTAGAGTTATCAATTGAATTTTGTGAATAATGTTTTGTAATCTACATCCCTTATAAATTTATTTGAATTTTGAGTTTTAGTTGGGTCAATCCAAATTTACAAATGTACAATTATACTGGTTCAAAATTATTCGAATTTCAAATTTTAATCAAGTTGACTCAAATTCACATTATCTAATAAATTTTTTATAGTTTATGTATTAAAAATTTTTTACATCCAGTCAAATACAATATGAAGTAGTATGCATTACTTATCTTAATAAACAACTAACTATATCATTGATTTACAACATTTTAACTAAATTAACTAATGATATTGAATTATTATTATTAGTTATCCGAATTTAGTTAATTTAATAGAATATTAGGATCATTAACCATTATCTATATAAAATCAATTAGTATTATTTAATTTAGTGTATATATATAATTGTGTTGGATTTTAATTAGACCGACATCAAATAAAACCTAGAATCGACTTACAATTTAATTGAATTTAATAGTTAATTCCAAATTTAATCTAACTCACTTTAGACATGTATCTCTGGATCTGTATCATGGATGTGATTTGATATGCTTCTTAGAACTTACCTACAAATACTACGCTTGGTAATAACAAAACAACAGTATCGAATGCGTGTTTTGAGCAGCATATCATAGTGCATATAAGAGACAGATGTAGGTCAATGTTGGATAATATAAATTGAATTGGCGAAGGCGTTATTGCTGAAAACTTAAAGCACCACGTCTCCACAACCTGCACTATTATTCTGGTATTATATTTGTTACTAAGGTCCAACTGAACGTATCACAACCTGTCTCTTATACTTGGGGAGCAGTTAGGGTCTAGCAATACCGCGCCTTCTCTTAAGGAAATCGCAATTCACAATAATATTAAGTAATTCCACTTTGCGTCCTTTATACTTCAAAGTATATCACTTTGTATAAATTTTTAGTTTTAAACACTTTATACATTAAATTTATCGAAATGGCCCAAGTCACCCCAATTATTCAAATTACTAATAAAAGTAGATAAAAGAAGAAAAATATTTAAGTAGATCTTTTAAATCTCACTGTAAATCTTGTGGTCAATTTTAAATGTTTTGGCATCTTACTTGTATCAATTGATGTCATTTATTTCATAAGATTTACAAGTAGAACCGTAAATATGAGTTTACCTAAATATTTAAAGAAAGGCTGTCTCTTATACACATCTAGATGTGTATAAGAGACAGCTTATTATTCTCAATTATGAGAATTTTGACATGTGGCCATTCTAATGCAGTATAGAACCTGTCTCTTATACACATCTAGATGTTGTGCAACGAGAGGAAAACATTTATGAAGAAAAACAAAGCAACTATTGCGAAATTTTGCTTTTTAATAATTCTCTAACTTTAAAACTTTGTGCAATGCAAACTTTTAAACGCATAGTGTGTTGTCTTTGTACAACTATTAGAGCACAAGAGAATGGTTCCTAGAAAGAATAGTAAAATTTTTCACACTATTATTGGTGGTTAATGAGAAACTTGTGAAGTTAAAGGGACATTAGTCAAAGGTAAAAGTTTCACACAAAAGGGATTAGTTTGGTTCTTGCATTACTAAGGCTGAAAAATGAATAAATACTCGTGTGGATAAGAATTCGCTTGAATTTAGTTCATCAATAATTGAATCAAATTTAAATAATATTTAGCGTTTGTTAAGTGTAATGAAAATTCTGTCTCTTATACACATCTAGATGTGTATAAGAACAATAGTATAACTTAATTAATCAAATTATTCTCCTGAGTCAGCTTCCATTTTGACTTTCATCTGGTGAAATATTTCATGTTTTCAGTTTTGTATCACCGATTTGATTATAACAAAACGCTTTTGTTCTATCAAAAATTAATTAATCCAAAAGGCCTTACGAAAATTTCTTAAGAAATTACGGTAGCTGGATTTTCCCATCCACGAAGGTGCTAATTTGCTGATTGTCAGTAAAAATCAACATCTATGGTGCTAATTCATTTTTTTGAAAACCTTTGTTGTCTTTGTCAACAAATTCAAACTTTTTTTTTGGAACTTTTGGATATATTCAGTAGGTTCTTTGCACATCTTGGTTTCTTTATAAGAGCAGCAAAGGAGAAAAAGTTCCATTATTGTGACGGCGATAACAATTTATCCTTTGGTACGTATGTGATAAATTTTTTTTTCTTTATTGGCAACATTTATGTGTTTTTGGTGTTAATGATTGAGAAGAATCATTTCATTATTTCATTTCTGTTGTAAATCCCACTTTTTTAGTTGAAATTGTTGGAGTAATGTAATAGGACCTTTTACTGCATTTTCTCAACTAATTCTAGAAGATGGAAATTTTTTTAATAGTAGTAGTATATTGTTTGTTGTCAATTTTCCTGAATTCTTTTATGTCCAACAGTTTTCTGAGCCATTCTGAAGCGAAGTGGCCAAAGATTCTGCATGTCCTAAAATCATAAAGCAGCTCTGGTAGCTAGACCTTGACAACAATGAATTCACAAAATCAGTCTATGAGAGCATATCAAATCACATAGTACCCCAGATAAAGAATCTGTCTCTTATATTACAGTGAGTTAGATGTGTATCAGAGACAATTATAATTGCATAATCGATAAACTTTGTTTTGTTATTACTTCAAGCTAGTAGTAGCCATAATATCAAAGGTTAAATTGAAAAATACATTCTCCAGTTGCTGATGAAATGTCTTTTGCTGGGTATGTCTTCTCAGTTGGATCCTTTATTTTTGCAAACAAGTACATTGTAGTACTATATTTTGTTGATATGTTTATGGTAATGATGGTACTAGTCTATTGGGATCTCTTTTCTGTTACTATTTGATTCGGTGCAGAGAATTCGGAAATTTGAGCATAGGAGCTTCTTTATTGACACCAAAATAAATCAATCAAGAAATAATATTGTGTTAATAGATGCAGCACTAGTCTTCAAAAGGAACTCAACTCTTCAAAGTGAATTCTCATCTGAGATGATGTTCAGAGTGATCTTGTTCTAGATGTGAGGATAAGAGACGTAATGGCTGTCTCTTAGTTAATTTTGGTTAGAATGTGATTAAACCTTTTGCAAGAAGTGCCTCTAGCAGGGGGAAGGTACACAATCCTTACATGACACTAAACAAGTAAACAAGATTTGGTTACCATCAGGTTTAATCCTATAGAATCTATGCCTTCTTACTTGTTTAGAATTATTATTTTTTCCAAATAAGAACTCTGAAGTATTACTACTAAAAATTAAATTTGGAATAAAGGGATTAAATATTCGTTCAAAAGTAATTCATATTACGAAAACTTCTTATATATAATTTATATTTATATTATCCAACATTGACCTACATAATTCAGGTAGGTAATGCGATCGAAGTAAGAATTTCCCGCATAGTACCGATGTTTTCCTAATGCATAAATTCCTGATGGCACGCAGTGACAGCTGTCTCTTATACACATCTAGATGTGTATAAGAGACAGGTAGAATGTAACATTTGGATCAGGTGTATAATACAAAAGTGACCCACAGACTTACACTCAAATAAAGGTTTCGGACTCTTTTTCTTTCTAGTTTGTGTTTGGTTTTAGTCATGTTGGTCTTATACAGGGTGTGAAAATATTCACTTAATCGAATTGGTAACCGACTTTAAATTTTATTTGGTTAATAAATTTGGTTAATTATACACATCTAGAAAGTAGTATAACTGAATGAATTTATGAATACAGTTAATGAATTTGAAAATAGTAGAAAGGTTTTTTTTTTTAATTTGTAACCTGAAGAATTCAATAATTAAAAATAAATTTTATTAAAATATTTTGATATATAAATTTTACAACACTAAAAATGGAAATTTAGTTATTCGATTAAAAATATATTTATAGATAGTTATTGTAATTTACTTTATTTTTATCTTAATTTGTACAATTGTTCTATTCTTATACATTAATTCATACTTAATTAGATTATTAAATTAGTATCCATAAATCACATTAAATAGTCTTGCATTTTTAATAAAATACTTACAAATTACATGATATTATAGTATTTTCCGTAATTATATTGCTTATTATTCAATTAAGTTACATGATATATATATACTCATTAGTTTGAATCATTTATCAATAAAAATTCAAAATATATAAATTACGTTACAAAAATAAAATATCAATTAAGGGTCCAACTAATTCGATATATATATATATATATATATATGTATATAAGAGACAGCTAGTTTGAATCATTTATCAATAAAAATTCACAATATATAAATTACGTTACAAAAATAAAATAAAGGGTCCCACTAATTCGATTTGAATTTGGTTAATCGAATTTAAAACAAAATACCAAATTTGAATTTGATTAACTGAATTTTTAACCAGAGAACAGAAATTGACTTTTATTAACCCATTAATCAATCCGTTAATAGATGCACGCCCCAGTCTATAAAATCGGGATTGATTAATTAAGAAATTTAGTTCCATTTGGTTGCTCTTTGTTAATTCATTGTTGTTGCCTCTCAATTCTGTTTTGTCAGTAGGATTTTTTTCCGTTTTGTTAGGTTTTCCCAAATATTAGTTAGATTTAATCATCAAGATCAATTCCTTCAATCCAGTTCTGATTTTTCAATTCGCCCTTTGATATTATGGCTGCTGCTACAGAAGATTACATCATCAAAGTTTGATTATATTATACATCACATACTCTCTTTCCTTCGGTTCTCGTCCAAAGCAGCAGTACAAACAAGTGTATTGTCTAAGGCATGGTTGAGGGCATGTCGAACGCGCCCCAATTTGTGGTTCTATTACAGGGAAATTTTTTCGCAGGAGGAGGATACAAATATTACAGATTTGTATCGTCTTGAAAAAAGACGTTTTGATTTCATACATTGCATCGACTCCACCTTGCAAAGGTACCACAAGCAAAAGATTGGCATTGATAGTTTGAAGCTCACACTTCCCTCCGTTTCGCCTGCTTATGTCAACAGATGGATTGAAATTGCTGTAGAAAACGGTTTGAAAAGCCTTGAAATTTTTATGAGTAGAGATTCTTGTGGTTATATTTTGCCTCCATTAGTTTTTGAAGCTAAAACACTCGTGGAATTAAGTCTTGGCAAATTGCAGTTGAAACCCGATGTGATTAATTCAATAAGGTGCCATAATCTCCGAAGATTGAGTCTTTCCGAAGTGGACTTAGACGAATCGATGTTTCAAAGAATAATGTCGAGTTGTCCGTTAATTGAAAGCATGGAAGTTTCTTGCTGTGTAGGCCTTGTGAACATTAAAGTTACAAAGCTTCAAAAACTGAAGGAATTTCATGTTGTCTTGAAGGGAAGTGGATTTGTTGAAGTCAATGCACCAAGTCTTGAAGGATTCAATTACAGCAAGGAAAGAATTTTCTACTCTGGCGGTGCATCAGAATACTCTAGAGATGTATGCATCTCATAATCTGAAGAGATTGTCATTGTGTGATGTTGGCGTTACCGATGGGTTCTTTGCAGACATTGCTAAAAAATTTCCACACCTTGTCACGCTAAATATCAGAAGAATTGTCGCGAATTGCAAAGTATCCGGATTTCAAGCCATTCGATTGAAAAAATAGATTTGGAACAGAACGTGGGATTGGAAGAGGTCCGAGTTGATGTCCCGAGCATGAATGCGTTTAACTATATAGGAAAGAATATTCCCAGATTTCGTTTACAGAAGCTCCATTTGGTGGCTGTTCTTGGTTTCTTACATTGATTTGTCTTATGGAGAATTGGAGAAAGATTAAACACTTCATGGTTCTCCAAATTGAAGGACTTACTGACAAACCTACATCAAACTTCATATCTGTCTCTTATACACATCTAGATGTGTATAAGGTGATGTTATGGAAAAGCTGATGATGATGAATAATAATGCTGCGGCCGTCACCATATTCCCACCTCCTCGGGTTAAAAAATTGTCTATAGTCTTCCAAAAGGACGATCTTTTAGATGTTGTAGATTTAGTTCTGGAACCCAGATTCTGGACTTGTTGGCCCGAGGCCATCTTCCTGTATCGTAGGGGCGTGCATCGGTCTCTTAATGGCCGGCGAAATTTTAAGTACGAGTTAGAATTAGAGTGGGAAACATAGGGAGGAGAAGAGTTAATTCCAAGGAAAGAGCTAAGCAAATTAAGGAGAGAAAATATAGAGTTAATTCCAAGGCCTCGTTTTGCTTGCATTTATTGTTTTCACTAAGTTGTTTGAGTTTGATTTCTGGCCAGCAGCTTAGTAGTAAAACTAGGTGAACGTATTCAGTTTTTATGTCTCGTCTTATTCGTGAGTATTTATTTATTTATTTGAAACTTGAGTATTTGTGTTTCTTCTGTTGGTGAGTATTTATTCACATTATTCTGAAAAATTTTTTATTAATTTAAGTAATGTGGATAAATATGATAAGAATGTATTTCATCTACCGTGAACTGAGTGCATGTAAAATTTTCCCTTTATTTGAGTGTAAGTTGTGGGTCACTTTTGTATTATACACCTGATCCAAATAATACCTGTCTCTTATACAAGGATTTAGGTTGTATACTCAACTTTAGATGTATATAAGAGACAGGCATTCCTTATACATTCTAGATGTCTGTGAACAATAATAATTTTGTGAGCAACCAAATAATACTAGATTGAGGAATTTAATGTTGTCAGGTTATTGAATCTAGTTTTATATAAGAGTTAAATTGGTTAACTGATTGGTTAATCGGCAAATAATATCAGTTAAAATTTGGAAAAACGTTTTGATTTTTAACTAACTTAGATTTCAAATTCAAATCAGTGAAAAATAATCCGTTAACCAAATTCTTGATTTTGTCCAAGCCAAATGATACAATCTAAGGCTGCAGGTCGAGCGCATATCTCACAAAACCCAGTTTGACTCTCCAAGATTCCAATTTTTCCTCCAAAGATAGGATAGAAAGAGGTTGAAGATTTATCTTCATTAATCATATCTGGGACATCGTCGCGGCTGGTCTTGTGTCTTCTGATGCACATTAATATATTTTGAAAAAAATAAAAACTTTAAGATCAAGTGTATTGAAAACCTTGGACATTATTCATTGTGATGGCTTCAACAATTTCAAAGTGACAAATCTTCAAAAGAAGCTTAAACGATTTACTCTTTCAATCACTTGATTATTTTGTTGCCCAAGTTGAATCATTCTAGTGGTGAGTATTTGCACTTCTGAGATGTGTATAAGTGAAATTGAAAATTTTGGAAATTGGTAATCTATCTTCAAGAGAAACAGTATATATGTGGTAAGTGGTAACCTACTATTTTTTGGGGCCTTGAAAGACAAAATCAAATTCAAATTTGGTATTTTGTTTTAAATTCGAAGATGTGTATAAATTGATTTCAAGGAAAGAACTAAGGACAGGAAGAATAGAAGAAAACAGTGTATAAGAGACAGACCTAACTTAGAAGAAATTCGACTCATTTTTGTTGGCATATGTGGCCAAATTGTCAGTGCTGCTGCTGCGAATTTCTTCTGCCACCTTATACACATCTTAGATTTATAAGTCTTGTTTTGAAAGCTTTTATTGTTGTCTCAAAGTTGGTGCATTGAGATGTGTTTGGGACTTCCTGAACTAATTGAATACAAGCCAAATATAAGAGAAATTTCGAGTGCAAATAAAAATTTCCAATAGTTTTTAGAAATACTGAACTCTTACTCTAAATAGGGAATCTTGACCGAGATAAAATTTTTCCTTACTATTTATTCTTACTTGTAAATCTTTATGTGTATTAAATATTGTAAAATTAATGATATCAATTCATATAAGTAAAATTTTATAATATTTTTTGATCATATAATCTAAAAGTAAAGTACTAAAATAAAGTATATTTAAGTAGTTGATTGTGCTCGAGTACTTCAAGATCGAAAGTCTTATTTTGAAGGGGTTGGTAAGGTTGTGTTATTTTAATAATAATAATTTAATAGAATAAATAGTTTTGATGGTGTAGGACATTTTTTTTAAATAATTTAATGTCTCATTAAGTTTCTTACTGGGTATTATGAAAATATTCCTAGAACAACAAACAAAGACAATCAAGAATTTAAACAACCAAATCAAAATTATTCACAAGAGAACAAGAAGAAAATATATTAGTAATTTGCAACTAAAAAAAAAAAAAAGGATGTAGATTACTTTTTTAATTTTTCATGTATCCAAATTTTTGACATGAAGCCTTTTTATATATTGCATTTGGTCACATTCAATAAATACAATTTCTTGAAAACTATCAATTTAAAGACTTCAACTATTTATTTGAATTTGGAATCAATTTATAAAGAGACACTAATTCATAAAGACATGCCTATTCAACAAATACAACCTCTAAGTTGTATTCACATCCTTGATGATTATCACTAACTATTGCTGTTAAACCAATATTTTATAAAAATATTGGCACAAAAAATAAAAGAAGTCACATGGCCACTTCATGTGTTGGTCAAAACAAAGAAACATGGCCTTGAATTAATTACGTATCACTATTAACTAAAAGTGAAAACATAAATGACATGCCGTAAAAAAAATTACAAGCCCACGCACAAAGAAGAAAAAGTAAAACGTGGCCATACATGTTAACAAAAGAAAGATGAATATGTAAGTTGATTAAAAGGTGGTGATTCACTCCCATACACATCTTGAAATGTACTAGAAATTTACCCTACACTCAATCGGTTATCTGTTAAGTGAAAAAGTGGAGGAAGGCTCTATATGTGGGTAAAGGCTGGAAATTGTTCTATAAAAGGCCAATCGAAGGAGGCAATTAAGAAAAGAGAGGAAGGCATAAGGTGAATTAGGAGGCTAAAAATAAAAAAAAAAATACAAAGCATTTGGAAGAAAGAAAGAGCATTAAGAGGCATAAAAAAAGTTACAAGCAGGCAAGGGAAAGAGATAGCAAACATAAATCCTCAAAAGTTGTTTGACAACAAAATCTTTACTAAAGATTTATTCTTTTTCTATTTCAATCGATTCTTTCAGGATTTCAGCCTTAACTGTCTCTTATACAATTGAGATGTGTTATAAGAGACAGAAATTGTCAACTATATACACTACAATCTTTTTGGAATTTACCTGACAATACTCTAGTGGTTATTAAATGAGGACTTGAGTTCAAATTTGGCAATCAAATGTATGGATACATATTGAACTATAAGACGTTCCCAACTCTAAATTGAATTCTACGTACTACTATTTGGATGCCCTTTTAGTTTATTAAACTTAGCAAATATATTTCTTTTCGTTTATTAAACTAATTAAATCTATCAAGTGTTTGTTGGATACATGAGCTCCAAACTTGAGTCTCGATTGAAGGGATTACTATTAAACACTTTGATGTTGCATGTCTATAGTAATTAAATAAGTTCTCATAATACAAAATTATCAAAGGATAATAAATAAAAATATAAATTAGGAAATAGAGTTAATTGGCCTTAGTGACCTAAATTAGTTTCAATATTCGTTCTTGCTTCTTAAACTAATTAAATAGCATTGGAGCCTTCTCAAATTATTAACACACTAAATTAAATCAATTGGCTTTAGTACCTTACAATTGATCATTGTATCTTATTTTTTCAAATTTATAGGGTTAAAAGCACCCATTCTCATTCGATCTGGCTAGACATGAGTAATATAGGATGAGAGTTAATCTTGGAGTAATCATATCCTGTTCATGGGAATGATTATTGGCTGTCATCTTGTACACATCTAGATAGTGTATAAGTTACATCATGTCTCTTAGTATCAAATCATATTATATGAGCCAATCTTCGGTTATACATCTTCTGTTCGCTAAAACTTCTTGACTTGCCTTAGAAGAAATTCGACTGCATCTAGATGTGTAACCCTAGAGGCCTTTTTTCTGTCCTCTCCACTACATCTAGATGTGTATAAGAGTTTTATTCAAGGGCACTAGGCACAATGATCAAGTATGTGAACCGGGAGGTTTGGAAAAATTAAGCAATGATATCTAAACCAATTCTTATACTTTTATCTAAAATTTTCAACACTTCTATTAGGTAAGTTAGGTAAGTTTTTGTTTGCTCTCTTGATTTCAATTATCTTTATTGCTAAAGAATGCGAAACTTGAGTTTGTGGCTCTTGATATCACTAGAAAGTATTACTTATCATGGGTGTTAGATGCTGAAATTCATCTAGATGTAAATGGTCTTGGAGAAACCATCAAAGAAGGAAGTAAAGTCATAATCAAGAAAAGGCCAGAGCAGTGATCTTTCTCTGTCACCACCTTGATGAAGGGATGAAAACTGAGTACCTAACGGTAAAGGATTCCTTCGTCTTGTGGACTTGTTTAAAGGAGAGGTATGAACAGCAAAAGATAATTATTCTTCCAAAACTCATTATGATTGGATGAACTTGCATTTGTAAGATTTCAAAATTGTGAGTGAGTATGATTCAACAATTTTTCGAATCAATTCTCAATTGAAATTATGTGGAGAAAAAGTAATTGATCTCTGAGGATTTGTTGGAGAAAATATTCTCTAACTTTTACGCATCTAATATACTCCTCCAATAGCAATATCATGAAAAGGGTCTTAAGAAATATTCTAAATTGATTTCTTGTCTCCTTGTTGCTGAATAAAATAATAAGCTTTTGTTGAAAAATCGTGAGACCCATCCAACTGATGCTACTCTATTTCCTAAAGCAAATGCGACAGCTATACAATCTAATAATAGACAAAATCGAGACCGTGGTCATAGCCATGGACGTAGTTGAAATCGTTCTAATAGTTACGGTGGTCATGCCAAAAACACAACTCACCACCAGATGTGGGAGAATAGTGATGAGAAAATAGAGACCGCAACAAAAGAAAAGTGGATAATAATGCCTACTCATGTGACGTGAAAGGCCATTGGTCTCGCATTTGTCATATGCCAAAATATCTTGCTGAAGAATAAAGAGAAAAAGATAGAGACCAATTTTATTAATAATGATATTGACCATGGTATTAGTGACAATGGCTTTACTGATTTTACTTCTTTTTATGTTGCCGATTTCTTTGTCAATCACCCTAAAGATGATATTAGTCATTTGTTTAGTGATGGAAGTGTCAAAGAATAGGTCATTTTAATTAATTATACTGATGTAATGAATTTCTATTTGATTTTTTTAAAATTAAATATTTATTTTTGATATTCATTTTTCAATGTTTCTTATATTTTGTATTTATGAAAAAAAAAAATTCATTTGGAATTTTTACTTTTGGTGAAGAATATGGACGTTTCAATGATCAACAACAAAGAATTGCATCTGGCAAACAGTGCAACAAAACACTCCATACATAAAGATAAGAAATATTTTTCTTATCTGGTAATGAAAGAAACCCATTGTAGTACTAAATCTGGTAGTACCAAATTGATTGAAGTTCTAGAAAAGCAATTATAACTTTGCCTGGAAGAACAATAATTTTGCATTGATGATGCATTATTTCTTCAAAGTCTCAAAGGAACTTATTGAGTTTTAAAAGATATTCTCCAAAATGGATATCATATTAAGACTAAATGTGAAGGTAACATAAAATACTAGTATATTACAAGTATTGTTTTTGGAAATAAAGCTGTGTCGGAAAAATTATACCTTTTATTGCTCTGGATTATACAACACACATATTAGTGTAGTTGAATTGTATGTAATAGAAACTATAAGATACAGTTAAGCATGATGAATTTGTTATTTGAATTAACTGGTTTATCATCCTGATTCTATAATGATGCGAAGAATTCATGACCATTCTTTAAGAGGTCGAAAAGTATTACGATCTAATGAATTCCAATGTGTTGCTTGTTCTCAAGGCAAGTTGATCATTAGATGTGTATCATTAAAAATTAAAACTGAATCTCTTATATTTTTAGAATGCATGCATGGGAATATTTATGGGCCTATTACCCACCTTGTGAGCCACTTCAATATTTTATGGTTTGATTGATGCATCAATGAGATGGTCACATGTATTCTTATTATCAGTGTATTCGTAACCTATGCGTTTGTGAGATTGTTAGGATAATTAATTTGGTTGCCCGCTCATTTTCCTAATTATCCCATTAAGACGATTCATCTTGACGATGCTAGTGAATTTACTTCACAAGATTTTAATGATTATTGTATGTCTGTTGGGATAAGTGTTAAATATTCTATAACTTATGTTGATGCACAAGACAGTCTGGCAGAATCGTTTATAAAACACTTGCATTTAATTGCTAGGCCATTACTTATGAGAGCAAAACTCCCAGTTTCTACTTGAGGACATAATATTTTGCATGCTGCAGCATTAATTCGCACAAGGCCAGCCAATTATCATGAGGTCTCCCTATTATAATTGGTTCACGGTCAAGAATCAAATATTTCCTATCTAAGAGCTTTTGGATGTGGGGTTTGTGTTCCTATTACTCTACCACAATGCACTAAAGTGGGCCCTGAAAGGAGGTTGGGCATGAATCTCCATCTATAATTAAATATCTTAAGCCAATGATACTGATGGAGATTTATTTATAGCTCAATTTGCTGATTGTCATTTTGATGAATTAGTTTTCCCAACATTAGGGGAAGAGAAAATAAAGCCGACTAATAAAATTAGTTGTAATAAATTACCATTGTTTCATTTTGATCCTTGTAAAAAATAATGTGAACTGGAAGTTCAAACGATAATTCATTTACAAAATTTAGCAAATTAATTGCCAAATGTTTTTAATGACCCAAAGAGAGTTACTAAATCTCCTGTATCGATTGTAAATGCTCCTATTAGAATTGATGTCATTGAAAGGCAGGCGACCACTTCTAATAAGTCTAAAGTATATCTGAAACGTGGTAGACTAAGCTATTCCAACGATAAAATTCCTCGTCAAAGAAAAGGAGTAAATAATCAAAATGGTCAAAACGAAGAATTAAAGACACCTCAAGAGTCCCCTTGAGTCTACATTGATGATAAATTTTTAGAAGAAATTTAGGCACCTAAATATAGTGATAATCATGAGATCTCAATTATCTCATTATTTCATGATTGGAAAGAGTTGAAATTGAAATGAAATAAACATCGATGATATTTTTGAATATGTAGTGGCAAATACTATTATGGAAAATAATGAGGGTCTTGAACCTAGGTCTGCAAATGAATATAAGCTTAGAGATAATTGGTCAAAATGGAAAGAGGCAATTCAAGCCAAATTGAATTCATTGACTAAATGGAAAGTTTTTGGACCAGTAATGCGCACACCTGAAGATGTGCAACCCGTGGGATATAAATGGGTTTTTGTGTGCTAGAGAAATGAGATCTATAAAATTTTCCGATATAAGGCACGTCTTTTTGCTCTCCAAAAACTTGGTATTAATTATGATGTAACATATTTTTTTGTGATGGATGCAACAACTTTTCGATATTTATTTAGTCTGGCATTATGTAAAAAACTTGAAATACATCTCATGAATGTTGTTACGACCTATTATATGGCTCACTTGATAATGACATTTATAAGAAATTCCCTAAAGGATTTAAATTGCCAAAAGAGCATGATCATAGCACTCGAGATCTTTAATCGATTAAGTTATGTAAATCCCTTTATGGCATAAAGCAAGATGGACATATGTGGTATAATCGCCTTAGTAAAAATTTGTTGAAAGAAGGTTATCAAAATGATCTTGTATGTCCATGAATTTTTATAAAGAGATATGTTTCAAAATTTATCATTATCACTATTTATATTGATGATTTGAATCATATTGGAATTCCTGAAGACCTCCAAAAATCTTTACACATTATTTGAAAGAATTTGAAACGAAAAATCTTGGAAAAGGAAAATCTTGATGGTTTGCAAATTGAGCATTTTGCTAGTGGCATCTTTTTGCACCCGGTCAGCTTATCACTAATAAAGTACTTAAATAATTTTATATGGATAAAGCACATTCGTTGAATAAACCTATGATTGTAAGATCACTTGATGTGCATAAAGTTACTTTTCAACCTCGTGAAAATGATGAACTATTTGGTTCAAAGGTACCATATGTCTTTAGTGCTATTGGAGCATCAATATATCTTGCTAGTCATACAGGTCTTGACATATCATTTGCCGTGAATTTATTAGTAAAGGTATAGTTCTTTACCTACATGAAAGCATTGGAATGGTGTTAAACATGTATTTTATTACCTTCAAGGTACGATAGATATGGGTCTTTATTATAATAAATCACTCAAGTTTGATCTTATAGGCTATAAGATGGTGGATATTTATTTGATTTGCATAATGCCCGATCATAAACAGGTTATGTGTTTATATGTGGTGGTACTGCTATTTCTTAGCGTTCAATGAAACAAACTATAACTGCCACTTCTTCTAGTCATAGTGAGATATTAGCAATTCATGAAGTAAGTCGAGAGTGTTTTTAGTCATGATCTATAGTCCATCAAATTCGAGGAACATGTGGTTTGTATTTGGACAAGGGAGTTTGCACCACTTAGTTTGAGGAAAATGCTGCGTGCATTGTTGGATTGAAGGAAGGATACATCAATTGACATGATAGAATGAAATACATTTCACCAAAATTCTATTTCATTCATGATTTTCAGAAGAATTGTAAGATTAGTGCTCAACAAATTTGCTCAAGTAACAATCTGGCAGATTTATTTACAAAGTCACTACCAAGTTCAATATTTAAAAAGTTGGTTAATAAGATTGGAATGCACTGACTAAAAGATGTCAAATGATGTGCTTAAGAGAGGGAGTAATTAAACACTGTACTCTTTTTCCCTTAACCAAGGTTTTTTCCTATTGGCTTTTTCCTGGTAAGGTTTTTAACGAGGCAGTGTCATATATAGGAAAATGTATTCTTTTTCCTTTACTAGATTTTTATCCCACTGCATTTTTCCTAGTAAGGTTTTAACGAGACATCTTTCTTAAAGATGGACATCCAAGGGAGAGTGTTCTGAATCATTTAGTAGATGTCTACCTATGTTATCCATGATCTATCCCATGATCTACACATAATTTTATGTAACTCCCACTATCGTATGATTACATTCCCCATGAACTTCTACATTATTCCATGTAATTCCCACTAACATATGTAACTCATGTAATGTACAAATGATATTATGAGAATGAGTGAATCTTAAGCTTATAAATAGAAGCATAGGTGAAAGGAATGAAACGGGAAAAAAAAGAAAGAATCTCTTGCTTTCTACTTCACATTATATAGCTTTCTACTTTAGTAGTATTGTCCACTATTTTCTAGTTTTATGTTAGTAATATAACATAATACTACTAACTCTTAGTAGTAGTTTTATAATATACATTGATAAGTTTTTTAGAAAATAAATTATTTTTGCTTTTAGTGGCCAAATCTCAATTAAATATAAATTGCCTCAAATGGCCAAAAAATTTTAGTTTGTCTAGAACTATGTGTGGCTTGATTATGATCCGGATACATAGAAACCTCTTCAAAGAGTTCAATCGTAACAACTATGAAAATATATTATTTTGTGGATTTTTCCATAAACTAAAATTTCACTGAATAAAAAAGTGGTCAAATTTAAGTAACCCGTTAAAAATTCAAAACGGGTAAAAGTTAATTTGTTTTCTCATTATACTTAGAAGAAAAGCCAAAAAAGTAAGTGAATTTTAATTTACACGAACTACTTAGTTTGATCCTGATAACGGGTATGTAGATAGTTTGAGTATATTACTTAAGTGCAACCCCAAAAATAAATACAATTTAAATTCTCCCTGTTCTCATTTGTTCAATTAGAAGTCTAATTAATTAATTTACAATTAAAATTAAAAGGTGTTTCTCTTAAATAGGGAATGTAATTAAAAGGTTTAATATTTTGAATGAGTTTGACTCACATAAATAAAAACTTGTGTGAGGAAATTGTATGAGTAAAATCAATTTGGACGAGAGTTTAATGGGCAATTTTTGCCTAACGTGGCCTGAAGGTTGAGTTCAAATATCGCCCATTGAGTCGATCGACTCTAACGTATAGGTGTTCGAAGTTGACTCTACTCATTTATGCCATAGTAAAGAAGAATGAAAGTGATTAATTGACCAAGTTAAGTAGGTTTGAAATGCTTTGTTAATCATTTTAATTGATCGTTTCCCCTAAGCAACTGCAGGCATCGCTCAATAATTAATGTGAATCTCTCATTTAGTATGGGTAGCCCACTTATTAGGAAACCATGCCTTCTATTTAATTTGTAGAAAAGTGGGTTATCAATTCTACATGTGCCCTCCCATTGATATTGAGTCACTACTAAATATACATAAAATTTGTTCATCCATAAACCTTGCCAGATAGTAATAGGTTTTGGAGAGAGAAAGAAGTGAAAGTGAGTGGAATGAGAATGAAAAGTTGAAGGATGAAAGGGAGAAGCATTATTCATTATTCAACGATTAATAATTTGTTGCATTTTCTTAACACGTTTTTAACTATCTTTTACCTCACAAATATCATATTTCACTGGCGGACAACGAAATTAGACCTTGGAGAGTGAACTATATAAATACATATTTGGGGAGGCATTTTTTTCATTTTAAATTTTTGTAAAATTTTATGAGAATAAAACTAAGCTATAAGGTCTGTCAACCAATATTCATAAAGATTCAACAGAAGATTCATGGTTGGGCCTCTAAAACTTTTAGCTATGCTAAAAGATTACAGCTACACATCTAGTCTATGCTAAGGGGATTCATCTTTACTGTTCTAGTGCTTTTGTGCTCCCAGTAATCAGAAAGATTGACAGTATGTTTGCATCATTCTTATGGGTTGGGGATTTGAAGTCTCATAATAGTGCAAAAGTAAGCTGGTATGAGGTTTGTCAACCAAAAAATAAAGGCGGCCTGGGAATTTTCAATCTTGGAAATTGGAACAAATGTCTGATTATGAAGCTAATTTGGAACATATGTTGCACAGAAGGATTCTCTATGGGTGAGACGGATTCACACTATTATCCTAAAAAGGAACCTCTTTGTGGGGTGTAAGGAACTCAAATGATAGTTCAATGAGTTGGAAAAAGTGTCTTCAGATGAGAACTATTGTTATCAAGAGTAATTTCTCGTATGATAATTGGTACTCTATGTAGCCTTTATTCATGAACTTTACTGAAAAATTATTATCTTATTTATCCTGTAATAGTTATGAGTCACTGGACAAATGTATGGAAAATGGAAAATGGAAACTGGAAATGGCCCTCTGGGATATAGAGCTAATACATAAGTCAGTAGACTGAGACAAAAAACTCCACAGGATTTTGTACCTGATCCAAATAAAGAAGATCGGACAATTTGGATACCTAGTTCAAATGGCTTTTTTTTTGTCAGCTCGTCTATGAAGACAATTTATGAGGGAGGTCAAAAAGTAGTATGGCACAACCTGATTTGGGAAAAAGGGTCAGTCCCAACATTTTGCCTTTTAGTGTGGATGCTGTGTTAAAGAAAATTCAAAACCACAGATAGGTTGATCAAATAGGGGATGCCACATATCAATCAATTTTGCTGCTTGTGTGGTATGAAGCATGAAAATCATAATCACCTTTTCTTTGAATGTGAATTTCTCCAGTTCAATATGGCTTAAAATCGAACAATTAAGCCTAATACATAGAGGGAGGTATACCTAGCAAGAGGAGATTGAATGGCATAGAAAACATTGGAATACAAATTCCTTTAAGAATCAGGTAAAAAGGCTATCCTTTGCTGTCACTGTCTAATCAGATTTGGAGATGCAGAAACGAGATAATGTTTAACCACAAACATATCACTGCTCTAAATGTTGTAGCCCAGATTATTGATATGGTTAGGCAACTGGTTTGTTTTTGGGGTAAAATCTCTAGAAGAAATTGGGAGTTGGTAATGGAATAGGGGTTGAATCTAGACATTTTATTGTAAATAAAAGTAGTTATATAGTGTGATTTTTCTTTGATGTAATTGGGAGGATATCCCTGAGTTTAAGCTGTACAGTCCATTCTTTGAGAACAAAAGTAACTTTTACCTAAAAAAAACTCTTTTAACCTCTCACACACACTGATATATATATTCTATCGAAGGGACACTTTTCAAAGTTTTTTTCAAAAAAAAAAAATTATCTCTTAGACACAAAATTTTTATGATGGTGTTATTAGAACTAAAAAAAAAAAAAAAATAAGAAAAATCAATATAACTATAAAACTTTTGGAAGATATGACTACGTAAATATATACTTGGGAGACAATTTTATATGTTTTCAAAAGTCTTAGGGGGCAAAATCTAATTTTTTGAATAGCGTAGTAATAATTTTTAAAATTTTAAAGGGCGTAAAAAAGAATAAGATGTAAGAAATGAACCTAATTTTGAGATAGCATCATAATAATTTATTACAAAATCCTATTTGTCTTCATACACTGCAGTCATTTAATAAAAATTGACTAATATATACAAAGAAAAGTACAAGACACTAAAATTATTAAATAATGAATATCACTTACACAAGAAATATTAATTCTGTTTTCTTACAAAAATAATTAAATTAACATTTTGTCCTCATGGAAACCAGAAACTATTGCTGGTGGAAAACTGCAAGTTGAAGTACACATTATATCACGTTCATCATAGTTTTCCCTGAATCTAATTGAGGAGCTAATTATACCTAAATTGGACTAGAAATTCAATCCTACTTATTTTTCCCAAGTGCATAAAAGCCACCACTATTTTCACAACCCAATGTTGCCAAATTTATAGCAGTGGCAAATTACTTCTTCGTTAAGAAATTTAGTTCAACTTGGTTGAACAGAACATTTTGACTTGTTGCCTTTAAAATTTCTTGTTAAATTCTTTGTCTTTATTTTGTCCCTTTTTTTTTAGTTTAATTTATCATATTAATAGCAAATCTGATACGAAGAGATGTTGATTGTTATCTACATTTGTTTCATGCTTATTATACCCCTCTCTCCCTCATTTCTAACCTTTCATCCCCACTACCACTATCACCGATTCGCCATACTACCCGTCTACCATCATCGCCACACACCACAACAACTATCACAAACGCACATAATAAAATCAGCATTCAACAAAAAAAGAGAGGAGGAGACAGAAGCAAGAGGTGAGGGGAACAGGACAGGGAGGTCATTATTGGACTTTAGATTAAAAAAGTTGTAATGTTTGGTAATTTCATGAAAAAGTTACATTGTTCAAAAATTGAGCATGAAGTTGCAATGTTTAATTTAAATTTTATGAAAATGTGTTTCTTGAAATAATAACTAATTTTCGTGAATGGATATGTCTTTCGAACCATAAGACATGTCCATTGACTAGTTGAAACTCCAAGTCTATAAATATATTAGTGGTGTGAAGAATTAATATCCTAACAATAGAAAATTCTGCGCTATTTCTTCTTCTTTAGTATCACTTTATTTAGAATTGTCTTGTGAGAATATTTAGTAGTTGTTACCTAAAGATTTTGGGAAGGTTTGTTGTATCCTACAAGTGATTTACCACAACCTTATAACAAACTAGTAGTGGCAAAATCACTTAAAAGATAGTGATTCTTCACGGCTCAAAATCACTGTAAAGTTACTTTATTCCCAATTCTATAAGGTTTTGTCCTAACAACTACTTGACCAATTAAAGTTGATATACTTTCTAGACTATTAACAAATTTGATACTTATGAATTTTAATTATTTAATTATTGAAGGACAATAATAGTTAACCAAGGACAAGAATTCTCAAAAATAAAAGTTATAAACAAAAATAATTTATCAAGCAACTATACCTTCTTATCATTGCACGTGCAAAGCATGTGTGCAATTTCTAGTTCAGAATAAATGTATTTATTGGCACTATTATGTATAAAACCATATTCTAAAATTATAGAATCAAAATTTTCATTTCATTGTTTGTGAGCATGTTTTAAACCATATAGTAATTTAATGAGTTTATATGCTTTTTTCTCATTTTCAGGAAGAATGAAGTCCTTTGGTTGCTCTATGTACACTTTTTCATTCAAGTCTCCATTTAATGATGTTGTTTTTACATCTATTTGGTAAATATATAGATTATAAATTGAGGCCAAAGTTGGTAGCACTCCTGACTGTTTGTGATTCTTGCCACAAGTATATATGTATTCAAATAATCTATTATATCCTTTTGTAAGAAACTTTTAACCACTAACTTTGCTTTAAAGGTTTGTAATGAACCATTAGTAGTATATTTCCTCCTAAATGCTCATTTACAACTAATTGGTTTTGAACTTGGAAGCAAATCTACTAAAATTCATGTATTATTTGATAATAATAAATCCATCTCGTCATTAATTGCTTACCTTCAAAATGCCCCATCTCTAGATGACATTGCTTCTTTGAAAGTTTTTGGATCAATTTCAATATTTAGAAATATGAGTATTTTATTTGTTACTTCATTCCTATTCCCTTCAACAAAGAAGACAATAGCATCAGGAGAAATAAAATCAGGTTCTAACTCTTTTCATTTTCCAGCCCTTTGAGAACTTCTAGGCTCAATAAAATATTGTGGTACAATTAAATTACTACTAGAAGATAATTTATACTTATTATATTCTTCTTGTGTTTGTGTAGGTTCATTAGAGTCATTCCAAAAATAGTTTTTTAATAACTCTAAATCCCTGGATTCTATTATAATATTAGAATCCAGATCTAATAATCCATATGCCTTTGTTCAATATATCCCACAAAAACACTTTTCAGAGCTTTTGGACTAATTTTTGTTCGTTTTGGATCATTAGCTCTACAATAGGCTAACAACCCCATACCTTCAAATAATTCAAATTTGTTTTTTTTCCTCTCCATAATTTAAATAGAGAAAATTTTATTTTTCTTGAAAATATTTTATTATACAGGGAATAATCATTAGTAAAGCTTTTCCTATCTCCTAATCCCCCCACAAATTTAATAGTAACTTAGCATAGAAAATCATAGAATTTACAATCTCTTATAAAGTTCTAGATGTGTATTTCTCTCAGCTAAGTCATATTGTTGAGGAGTATATGGAGCACTTGCGGGTGTACAATTTCATATTTTTCACATTAAGAGGAGAATTTATTTGAAAAATGTTCTCCCTCTCTATCTCATGGCATAAGATTTTAATCTTTTTGTATTTCTGATTTTCAACTTCACGTCTATACAATTTGAACATGTTAAAAGATTCATCCTTTTTTTTAATCAAATATACATAAGTGTGCCTTGAAAAATCATCAATTAAAGTAGTGAAAATTTTATTTCTTCCTCTAGTCAAAACTCCATTAAGTTCACATATGTTAGAATGTACAAGGTTATAAAAGTGGTATTCTTTTCTACTTTAGGGAAAGGTTTTTTTGTTATCTTTGCTAAATTAATATTTAGAGTGTATAAGTATTATGATGTTCATCTTTATAATTTGCATCTTTATAATCAATTAAATCATATTTTCTATAAGAGAATAATCTATAATTACAAGGGTGAATCTACTATGCCATAAAGAAAAATAATACTCAACAGTATAAATGGAAATATTAGCACTATTATTATTAATAATGCTAGTTTGAATATGCCATCACACAAGAATATCCTTTCCCTACAAATATACCATTTTTAGAATGACATGATTAACTTATTAGACTCAAGTACTACTTTGTACCCCTTTTACATAACAAATTCACAGACACTAGATTTTTCTAATGTCTAGAATATGTAGTACATTCATAAGTAGTAATTTCTTTTTGAAAGAGAATTGGATTTCAACACTTTCTTTTCTAGGATTTTAGATGTGCCATGATTGCCTATAAGCAATTCTTGTCCATCATCTAATTCTTTGTAGTGTTTGAAAAATTGAGTATTGTTGCACTAATATGAACTGTCTCTTATACACATCTAGATCATTATATTTGGTGACAATAACCATATGTGCTAAGGTTATCATTTCAATATGCATGTCAGAAACTATAACATCTCTGTCTTCCACCGCATTTATTTCTTTTGCATCATTGGGATTTGAGATTTCTTTTGTCTATCTCTTTAGAAACTTGCAATCCTTTTTAAAATGCCCTTTCTTGCCATAATTATAGCAAGTTTTATTTTTCATTGAAAAATTCAAATTATTATTTGAACTTGTTTATTAAACTTCCTCTTACTATCTGGTTTTTGTTAGAATTGACATAATTCACTTTGGAACTAAACTCTAAAGCAAAAATCTTTTTATGGGATTGAGATTCTTCTTCAATTCCCAATGCTATGTGAGTTGATCCAAAGTGAAATTTTGAGAAGTGCAAAGTAATTTCTTTCTATATTTATTCCAACTTTGTAGAAACTTTCCTATAATTGCTCATACTTGTAGTGCTTCAAAAACAACTACCTTACAATCCTTTAGTTTTGAAACTATGGCTTGAAGTTCATGCACTTGATCAAGTATGGACTTGCTATCAACCATAATAAATTTAACATATTTAGAAATTAGAAATTTATTTACACCTTGCCTTTTCATTATTGTATTTATTTTTCAAAGAAATCGAAATCTCCTTCGGAGAAGTCATTATTAAGAACAAGTCATATAAATGATTGGATTATGCATTCAAGATGTAGCCTAGCATATGAACTCACCATCTTCTTGTTTCTTCCTAATCTCTTTGACTCCATCACTATCATCATGTCTTGATTCAAGAATTGTTAGCAATGAAGAATTAAGCACGTACACAATCCTCAAAGTAGTGACTAGTGAGAAGAATAGCATCTTGTACTACCTTGTAAAGTTAGTTCCATCAAACTTGTCTAGTTTGGCATGTTCTTGACTGATAAACTTGAATGATGCCTCGGCAAACTCTATTGGAAAATCAGTGTAATAAAACCAAACATGATAAAATCTATAACAAAAGTGCGGTTGGAATTTTTAATTGGTCTTTCTCAATTTGTCCATTGATTATATGCAAGCAGATCTTTAACAATTTTGACTAACATAACTTATTATCAAATTAACTTATTTAGTTATTACCAATATAACTCTGCCTGTGTCAAGTTTTTCTTAGCATAGCCGGTCCCAAACCCGAGTAAAGGAGGAGGGTTGCGTTAGGTCGACAGCCAGCGTAAAATTTTGTCAATCTTATTAGATGAATTCTCCACTACGATATTGCGCTAATGCTAGGGCGTTCCCCATAAGTGATACGTCGCATTGCCTAAGTGCGGCGAATAGTGGGCAAGGGCCACTACATCTCCATAGGGGTCCGGGTGTAGTGAAAAATATGCAAGGGTCCTCACATAATAGGGGAAGGGTAGTGGGGAAGAAAAATATTTTGGAGAATAGGATTAGAATTGGAACTTGGAATATTAGAACTCTCACTGGTAAATCAATGGAACTGGTGGATACAATGATTAGGAGAAGAATTAATATTCTGTGTTTACAAGAGACAAAATGGGTCGGAGAAAATACTATGACCAATAGATAATTCAGAGTTTAAACTTTGGTATTCAAGTGTAAACAACACTAGAAATGGGGTAGGTATTATTGTAGATGGGTCGATGAAGGATGATGTAGTGCAGGTGACTAGGAAAGGAGATAGGATGATGGCCCTTAAACTAATTTTAGGACATGAAACTATTAATATCTTTAGTGTCTATGAGCCACCTCAAGTAGGTCTAGATGATTCCATTAAGGCTAAGTTTTGGAAAGATTCAGATGAGTTGATAGGTAGTGTCCCTCAAGGAGAGCAAATTTTTATAAGAGGTGATCTAAATGGACATGTGGGAAGAGAAAATGAGGATTATGAAGAAGTGCATGGTGGACACAGTTATAAGGGAAGAAATGAAGAAGGAGAATCAATCTTGGAGTTTGGAATGACATTCAACCTTTGCATTATCAATACTTTTTTCAAGAAGATGGAGGAACATTTAGTTACCTTTATAAGTGGTTCAACAAAATCACAAATTAACTTTCTCCTCACAAGAAAGAGAGATAGAAGGGTTAGTAGAGATTGTAAAATTATACCTGGAGAAAGCTTAACCTCACAACATATTCGTGGTGGACTTGAGGCTTAAACATCACATTAGGCGAAGGAACCTACTTAGATCACCTAGAATTAAGTGGAGGAATTTAAAGAAGGAAAAAGAAGAAATTTTGAAGGAAGATTTGTATTAGGGAAAAGTATTTGGGACTTACAAGGAGAATCTGACACCTTATGGAATGACATGGCAACTAGAGTGAGAACAGTGGCTAAGAAGATACTTGGAGAGTCAAGAGGTTATGCCCCCATGAACAAGAAATCTTGGTGGTGGGATGAAGGTGTACAAGATAAAATCAAAGTTAAGAGGGATAATTATAAAGCTCTATATAGTTGTAGAAGTGATGAAAATATTGAGAAATATAAGCTTGCTAAAAAGGAGGCAAAAAAGTCTGTAAGTGAAGCGAGGGATAGGGCATTCAAAGATTTTTACCAAAAATTAGAATCTAAGGAGGGAGAGCGAGATATTTATAAAATTATTAAAGCAAGAGCCCATAGGACGAAGGATTTAACCCAAGTCAAGTGCATCAAGGATGAAAATAATAAGGTGCAAGTAAGAAATGAGAAAATTAAGAAAAGATGGGAGAGATACTTCCAACAATTATTCAATGAAGAAAATGGAGACACTATCATTCTACAGGAGAGTTAGTTAATTTTGAGGAGTATAGAACCGTAATGTATTATTGAAGGATTCAAGAATCAGAGGTGGAGGAGGCTTTGAAGAAGATGAAGAAAGGAAAAGCAGTTAGCCCCGATGATATCCCAATCGAGGTATGGAAATGCTTAGGAAAGAAGGACATAAGTTGGCTTACCAATCTTTTCAATAAAATATTGAAGAATAGGTAGATGCCTGACAAGTGGAAGAAGAGTACTCTCATACCCATATTCAAAAATAAAGGGGATATATAAAATTGTATGAATTACAGAGGTATTAAGTTAACAAGCCATACGATGAAACTTTGGGAGAATGTGATAGAAAGAAAGTTAAGAAATGAGGCTAAGGTGTCAAATAATCAGTTTGGTTTTATGCCAGGGAGATTGACTACTGAAGCCATACATCTCTTAACGAGACTTACTGAGAGATACCGGGATAAAAAAAAGAATTTACATAGGATTTTTATTGATCTTGAAAAGGCATACGATATTAGATTCCCTAGAGAAGTTATGTGGAGAGTTTTAGAAAAAAGAGGAGTTAGAGTAGCATACATAGAATCAATAAAGGAGATGTATAGGGACATGGTTACAAGTGTGAGAATACCAAGAGGATTGACACGAGAGTTCCCTATAAATAAAGGTTTACACCAAGGTTCATCTCTAAGTTCTTATCTATTTGTGTTGGTCATAGATGAACTTACAAGGCACATACAAGAGAAAATACCATGGTGTATGTTATTTGCAGATGACATTGTGTTAGTAGATGAAACAAAAGATGGGGTTAATGCTAAACTCGAGGTTTGGAGGGAGACACTATAAGGCAAAAGGGTTTAGGATTAGTAGATAAAAAACAGAATATATAGAATTTAAGTTTAGCAAGAGTGCACGTAGGAATAGAATAAGGGTTAGTATCGGAGATCAAGAGATGCCCATAAGTGAAAATTTTAAATATTTAGGATAAATTCAGAGTAATAGCGGCATAGATCGAGATGTTACAGACATCGGATACAAGCGGAATGGACTAAATGGAGAATGGTATCAGAAATATTATGTGACCACAAAATTTCTTTACAACTTAAGGGTAAATTCTATAAAAAGGTAATTAGGAGCGATGCTCTATGGATCTAAGTGTTGGGCAGTGAATCACACACATGAGCAAAAGACGAGAGTAGTAGAAATGCGAATGTTAAGATGGATGTAGTGGGTACACTAGGATGGATAAGATACGAAATGAGCATATTCGCGAGAAGATTGGAGTAGCATCAATTGATGAGAAAATGAGAGAAATATGCTTAAGGTGGTTAGGTCATGTATTAAGATAACCAGTAGAAGCGCCTATTAGGCGAGTAGATTTTAGAGAGAGTAGTCAACATAAGAGGGGTAGAGGAAGATCGAAAAAGACTTGGTGGGTAACTTGTAGGAAAGATATAGCCCATTTAGGAATTGAGAAGGATATGGTCCATGACAGAGCGCAATGGCGTAACATGATTCATACAGCCGTCCCTACCTACAACAAACAAACAAATAGTGGGATTAAGGGTCTGTTTATTTGTTTGTTTGTTTGTTTGTTTGTTTGTTTGTTTAGTTATTACCAATATGTTCATCCAATGTTTTAAATAATGACAAATAAAATGAAAAATTAAACTTATCATAGTTGAAAATGATGGCCAAATCAAAATCTTATTTATTGCTCCATGATACATGCAACTAATTCTTAAGATCTAATTGTCTTATTGAAGTTACACATATAAAGGTTACTAATTTTTTCTTGTGGAATGGTGAATTATAATTTTGAATTTGCTAAAAAAATAAAAGAAAGACATTTAAGAACTCCAAAGAAAATAATAAGATAGTTTATCATATTTAGGAAAAGTAACATTACACATTTGTTTGTATACAAAAAAGTTTTGTTTTCCTGTCTTTCCTTATTCAATCTAAACATTTAACTGCTCTCATATTTTTCACTTGTGAAGTACTAAAATCACATGTTAAAGAAACCTAAAAATACCTAACCATGTTATTAGGATCCACATATATTTAACACCTAAACTAATCTACACAAACTCCACAAATTAGTTTCGTTTATTTTCTTCTAGTAGCCAAATATTTTCATGCTTTCGCCCTCTCTTTGCGGTTTTTTCGTTCCCTAGAATTCCTATTTTATTCAATCTCTGGTCATACAATTGGACAATAGCAGATAAAATAATCAGTAGATCAACATGCAATCATTTATTAAGAATACAAAAAAAGAAGTACCTCATTAAGCAATTGATTAAACATCAACGTGCACCTTTCCTCCATTTTTAAGTTGGTAAAGTGACTAATTTGATGTATGTATTTATAATTATTATAAGTTTAATTTGATTCTATTTATTTAGTATCAGTTTGTTGATCTATTCTTGAATATTTATAGTGGAATTATAATTTAGTTTACATTATTTATTTTATTTGTGATTATGTAGATTGGGTATTGCACTGTTTAAGAGATTATTTTCTTCACAATTTTTTTGATTTCCCCATGATCAGGAATAAAACTTAACAAGTTAAGGTACCAAAAATAAATACTATTAATAAGAAAATAAAAAATTAAGGCAGTTGATATAAAATCATTATATAAGAATCATTAAAATAAATAGAATTATAAAAGAGTGAAGAAAAAATTTATAAAGCACTAAAATTATCTTATCATAATAATGAATTATATTTATTTCCAAAAAGAAAAGAAAACATATAAGTTAAAATTTGTATCTTACCACTTAATTAGCTCATTTGTAGTCGTACTACATCTAACATCTGAGTTTTTTCAAGACAAAATATTCAAAATAATTTATAAACTATAGGTTTTATGCACCTAATAAGGCATTCAAAACATTCCAGCATTCTATATTTTTTAAAGAGCACCAAGAAATACGTGTATACATAATAATCTTTTCAATAGAATACAATTTTATTGGAAGAAAATACAAAAATGTTATGTTGTGTTTGGATCCTGGAATTCTGAATGATTTGAAATCTATCAATTTGTTAGAAGAATTTCTAGGGTTAAAATATCAATTTCAAATCCACCCAAATAGGTGCTTTGAAAATTAGAGCATTGCAATTTTTTGTACCAAAATGATTGAAACAACAAACTATTATTCTTTTATGAATCTCATGGTTCTGGTGTAGGAAAATTGATCGAATTAAACAATGTTGTATAGTGAAATTAATTAAAATCAACTATAGATGTTTATGTAAATCAATTGATTGAAACAAATTTCACATTATGAGATCTATAAAATGATAAGAACTTTTTTAATGTTTTCTCATCTTTAAAATTCATTTATGTCGCTAGACTATTTTTCCCTTATACTTTAACTTTAAAATGTACAATTTAATATTCATATGCTTTCACCTTCTCTTTATGCTCCTCTTTTGATTGCAATCTCTGATCCTGCAATTTAACAATAGCAGATAAAGAAATCAACACATCAATATGCAGTGTTTTATTAATGAATACTTTAAAAGAAGCAAATTATTAAGCAGCTAGTTAAGCATCAATATGTACTTTACACATCCCTCTCTTTTTGAGTTGATAAAGTTACTAATTTCAGGTATAAATTTGTAGTTAAATGTTTAATTTTATTGTATTGACTAGTTCTTTGTTTCATTGTTAAATATTTATATTGGGGTAATAATTTAATATATATTACTTATTTTATTGGTAATTATGCAGATTGGGTGTTATAACATTTAAGAGATTATTTTGTTAGCTAAAAAACTTTTTGATTTACTCATGATTGAGAATGAAACATAAATTTAGGAATCGAAAATAAATACTATTCATCAAATTTAATCAACTTCTATTTTTTATTGCCTTTTTGTAATTGAAATTTAATCCTTTTTTTTTTTAATCAAAAAAGGCTTATTTTAAGTTCGAGACAACACTATTGATTTATTCCCAAAGGTTAGTCAACATATTTCCATAAAGGACAAAAACTTATCCATTATAGCACAAGTCATTTTTTTTTCCTTTTTTTTGAGGAGTAAATGAATATAAGAAGGCAATAGTTTAGTAATTGTGTTAGTGTGGCAGTATGACTCTTCTTAGCTAGGGATGTCTGTCAAAAGAACTACAAGAGGAAAATTTGTATAATATAGGTGCAGCTAGAAGGAAAAGTAGTGTTTTTAGTGATCAAATTTGAATGTTTTTGCCATGGTTTCAAGTAACTTTTGTCCATTCTTAGTTTTAGGCGTTTAATCTGTGTTTTAGTGTTCAATTAGTGCTATTTAGATTATATTTTATATTTGTATTTTTAGTTTTAAATATTATGGTTTTAACATAATTCCTTTCAAAATAAGGATTTTGTGTGAGCTTGTTCTTAACTAATTTTCTCAATATTTGAGCTCATTTTAATTAATGTTTATGTGTTTAAATACTTTATTTCAATCTTCACTAATGTATTCTTATGTATGTTTAGGGTTTTGGAGGCACGGAACGAAGCAACCGGCAAACAAAGAAGCCTGGCATTCGAAGTTGCCAGGTAGTTACCCTACGAGTAGCTTCCCATGCCTGGGGAGCTCACCATAACAAACAGCTCGGTTTTTGTAGATTTTGAACCCTTTTTCAAGGGCATTTTTGTCCTAACAACCCCAAACCCTAAACTTACTGTAAATAGATCATTTTGGGATAGAAGTGGGGGCTCCAAAACTTGTTTTGCTTTTTCTTTTCTGCTTCCCATTTGGGGAGGAACTTTTAGTTCATCTTCCATCTTGATGTCTAAGTAGTCTTCCAAGTATGTGATTTTGTTCTACGATTTTGTAAGCTTTCTTTTAAGATTTAATGTACTCATGTCATGCATTCATTCCAAGTCTTTTAGTTAATTATGTCTTTATTTAATGCTTTTATTTACCTTGGTTTCAATGCCTTCATTTTTTGCACTAGTTTTACTAATTTCTTGTTTAGTTCATTTAATTGGTTTCTCATTATTTTTATGTACTTTCTTGTAGTTAATGTACCTTAATTAGTTATAAGTTAGTTTGTGTGAAACCAATTTTACTTGGATAGAGGTTAATGGATTGATTAGGTGGTAAAATAGGACTAATTAAGCAATATTAATGCTATTCTAATAGTTAATTAGGGGAATTGATCACTTCCTTAGTTAATTTGGGTTAATTGAGGGATATAGGAATTGAACCTCCATTAAACCTAGAACATACCTATATTACATTTAGATTAATGTTGGATTAGGATTAGAATTAGATTTTGGCGGACTAATTTACTTGGTTGGAAGTTAGAATTCCATAGGTAAATAATCAAGTTTGGTTAGATTAAGGAGTAGGAGAAATCCATACTTAGGTTAATTAAATTGATAAATTTAATTTCTGGGATCTGGATTAGGTTACAAATGGAATCAACCTCTAATTTGACATATAGAATCATCTGATTGATTTAATTAACTAAAATTCGGGAAATTGGCTAGCACAAACTCTAACTCTACCCCTTTTTTTAATCATGTTTTAGTTTTAAACCTAGTTTAGTTCAACTTCTCTCTTCAAAACAAGGGTATTTTGAAAAGAAAATCTTGTCAAAAGCATTAAATTAAGTGGTACTTTTATATATAGTATACATATGTATGAAATATATGGGGACGAATTTTTAAATTTTTAAATGATAGGCTTAAGTTTACATATTTTGTGTTTTCCAATTTATAATTCAGTTACATATGTTTCTTTTTGTTACTCTCTAAACAATTTCATTGACTTATCTTTTTTAAAAAGTTTTATACATATGCCAACTCTTTATTTTTTATTTTTTTATCATAATTGAAGAGTTTCAATCTCTTAGATTGGTATTTGACCATTTCAGATAATTGTATTTGTTACTTTTTTAGGAAATAACATATTAGTTAATTGATAATGACTTAAATTATTCATGAATTTAGTAGTATTATAATTTACTTTCAATTTATTAATATTTATTTATTGTCCATAATGCTCTCCTTATTGTATGATTATCAAGTACTAGAACAAGGGTATTTTAGGAATTAAAATTGTCAGAAACAGTAAGAGAGGTGGTACTTTTATATTGTACTTTCCAATTTATGATTTGGTCATATAATTTTCCTCTTCGATACTCTCTAAGTAATTTAATTTACTTATTTGTTTTAATATTTTATTCATATTGCAACTCTCAATTTTATTTTATTTTTTATCCACATTGCATTTGAATAACATATTGTATTACCTTTGTAGAGTTTTATTATAATACCACTTTAATTTTCTATCATTATTAAAAAGTTTTAATCTTTTAGCTTAATATTATCATATATATATTACATTTTCTGAGGGGACTCCGAACATGGAGCCCGTCGACATTGGACTAAATGGTCTCAAGTTTGCTTCCCGGAAGCGGATAATTGTTTGGATCTCCGTCGGTTCCAAGACATTGTGAAAGCTTTCAGCTCAAAATGTGGCGTGGGGGTGTGCTGCCTGCGAAGTTGCTCGGTTGACATCGTTTTGGTTTTTTTTTTCCCCATACCTTTAGGGTTTCGAACGAACATGGAAGCAAAACTATTTGTGCTCCTTCATGGTTTACTGTATTGCATAATCTCATAGTTTAACAAATGTGATAGTATAATTGAAACCCATTTGGAATCTCTATACAAGATGGTGAATAGGAACATGGGTCATCTATAGAAATTAGACGATCATTTCAGATGGGTCACTGCTTTGATGTAACGGGGCAGATTTAAATTACAGCACATTTTCAAGGAAGCAAATCAAGTAGCAGATGCTTGGCAAAAATACCTTTCGAAATTAAGAGGACTTAGCTCGGGTCGTCGCCACCAGATATGGTGGCTGACTTGTTTTGCATACTTTCCTTAAAGTTTCATGACTAATTCCCTCTTTATATTTTATTCCATGTAATTAATAAAAAAATGTGTATGCCCGCCATTAAAGTACCGGTGATTTAATTAAAAAATGTTTTAAAATGTGAAAAAGTTAGTTAATATATTAGTTACTCTTTTTAAATAATATATTAGTTAATTGATAATCACTTAAATGGTCCATTAATTTTATTTGGATTATAATTGACTTTCAATTTGTTAATATTTATTTATTATCAAATATGACTTAAGTTAATTATATTTATTTTATAATAATTTTCCTATTGTAATTATAAGTCATGAAAATTTGGATCCGAATATAAACATTCCTATAAGAATATAAATTTTGTACATAAAAATTATAAAGTAATAAAATAAAATCAAAATTCGAATTCGGACTCGAATCCAAATTTGACAAAATTCGCATATAATCCACTTCTGTGGAAGGCTAGTATCCAAATCTAGATTTAGATGTTCTACTTAAATTTGACCCGTTTATAACCCTAGTGGTACAACGCTTTTGAGGGACGTATGCAGGGAAGTTTGTAGTTCTAAAACAGTACAACTCCTCCAACTTGTCTAAGCAACCGAAGGGATTCTGATTCCACTACAAGTCTTCTAACAAAAGGTAAACCTTCCATATGGCTAACAATTATATGAATAGTTGCAATTCTAATCATTACACTGGCTGTGTGTACATATGAGTACTATGAAACTTTCTTGGCCTTGAAATAACTTTTGCCAATTGCCCGGTCTCCACAGACGCGGTACAACAACAGCGACTGGAAAGATCAAATACCAAGTACAGGTAAAAGTGTCTTTTATGCAATATAGGTGGTAAGACACTTTTATAGCTAAGGAGACTTGTGATTCTTTTTTTTTTTTTAATTAAAAAGGCTGTGTTTGAGTGTGTGAGTTCTGTTTTATATGATTATTTGATGATGTGTATACATAAGAAGAAATAGTGAACTGGTTTAGTGAAGTAATATATTTTTTAGAATCTTGGGCAATTTAATTTTGGTATTTTATTAGGCTACTCCCATTCATGAATGGTGGAGACAGAAGCTTTAGAGGATTACACATCAAAATTGCCTGAACATATCATACATCACATACTATCTTTCCTCCGATTCATTCCCGAACAAGCAGTATAAACAAGTGTATTTCCTAAGGCATGGTTGAGGGCATGTCGAACATGCCCCAATTTGTCGTTCTGTTACAGGTATGTTAGGCCAGATTTCTACTGTCTTGAAAAAAGCACGTTTTGATTTCATGCATTGCATCGACTTCACCTTGCAAAGGTTGCACGAGCAAAAGATTGGCATTGATAGTTTAAAGCTCACACATCCCTCACTTATTATGTCAACAGATGGATTGAAATTGCTGTAGAAAAAGGTTTGAAAAGCCTTAAAATTTTTATGAATGGAGATTCTTGTTGTTCTATCTTGCCTCTGTCAGTTTTTGAAGCTAAAACACTCGTGGAATTTAAGTCTTGGCAAATTTCTGTTGAAACCCTATGTGATTAATTCAATTTGGTGCCATAATCTCCAAAGATTGAGTCTTTCAGAAGTGGATTTAGACGAAGTGATGCTTCAAAGAATAATGTCCAGTTCTCCATTGATCGAAAGCATGGAATTTTCTTACTCTGTAGGCCTTGTGAACATTATAGTGACCAAGCTTCAAAAACTTAAGCGATTTTATGCTCTTCAGTTGCAGTAAACTAATTATTTTCTACACTGACGATGCAGGAATACTATTATATAGACATCTCAGGCCTAAGATGCATGCAACTCTAAATCTGAAGAGGTTGCAGTTGTATGATGTTGGCATCTCCGATGCATTCTTCGTGGACATTGCTGAAAAATTTCCACAACTTGTAATGTTGGATATCAAGAATTGTCACGATTTGAAAAGAATCATGATCTCAAGCCACTCGATTAAACACATATATTTGGAAATTGGAATGGAACGACGGATTGAAAGAGGTCCAAATTGATGTTCCGAGTATGAATAAGTTTGAATACGAAGGAAGCACCATTCCTCTCTTTTCATTCACAGCTCCATCTGGCAGCTGTTCATGGGTTTCTGACATTGTATTGTGTTATCAAAGGCGGGATCTATTTGACATATCTTGGTCCTCCAAATTGAAGGATTTTCTGACAAAGCTACATCAATCAGAAATTTCACTAAAACTCTTCTTTTCCACCGCAGTTGCGAGCATAATTACCAGAAACACAGTACATGGGAAACACGGTATGAGTATCTGCGGGACACGATTCACCACTTTTTAAAATATTAGATACATAAGGGTAGGCTTATTCTACATTGCGATACATTTCTTCTTACAAAAAGTTGCAACATTATAGGGATAAAAAGGTATTAGTCGTACATAGTACTTTTAATGACTAGAAAAAAAAAATGTATCAACATTATAGAACTATTATTTTCAATCCAATAATAAATAATTCTTATTAGGTAAATTGATAGAGTATTTTCTCATTTTCTCAATAAATAAGGATTCATTACCTTTGACGTTTTGAAATGTGAATCGCCGCATTTCGAGACGCAAATGAATCCTATTTTAATACTCATGAATTTGTATGCAATTTGTAGGGATAGGAAGAGTTTCCGATAACTATGGTTGCAAGTGACATTGTGGATGAGATGATAAATAGTGTTTCCAGATTCCCACAGTTGAGGATTTCTCAAATAATAGGCCCAAACAAACAAAGTGATATCACACTAAATATATCATCAAAAAATAATCCACTTATGTTATAATATTAACAATCATACAACAATAGGACACTAGGAACAATACACAACATAAACATACGAGTGGACACACCCCAAACACACTATTATAAGAAATTCTTGAACACACAAGACTATAAGAAAGTCTTGAACGCACAAGACTATAATCAACTCTCAAGACAAGGACTCAAGGACTTACCTTGATTTATTCTCAAACTCATTACCTCTATTTATACTAAGTGAATGATGGTTGTAGTAGTTTCTAGACTTTATGATATTTCCTAAACTAAGCTATTGAGAATATTCTAGGAATGCCTACGCAAAAACTTGGTAGATGAATGATTGGTATTTCTAGAATTCTCTAGAATTACTACTTAGAAGAACTTTCTAGCATGTTCTAGTAGTTGGTGAATCTTAACACCCACTTCCTCGAGTTAAAAACTTGACTATATGCTTCCAAGAGAACCACGTTTTAGATGCTGCAGATTTAGTTCTGGATGCTATCTTCTTGACTTGAAACCACACTATTTCAAGTTGGTTCCAGGGCTGATCTCGAACTCGAACTTGAGAAATATTAAGCTCTCAAAGGTAATATTTGAGATGCTGATGTTCAGAAGAAAACATAATCATATCGACTTGCAAAAAGTTAGTAGGTTTTGGCAGCAAGATCTAAAGGATGTAAGAGTTGTGATGTATAAGTTCTATGGATTGGGATACTTTGTTGAAATTAAATGCAGCTAATGGCCACAATAGGCATGTTCCATACTACTACGAGTTAGAATTAGATGGGGAACATTTCATTTCAAGAAAACAAACCTATGGAAATGTAGGACAGAAAGTATAGAAGAAAAAACAACTAACAATTTGGCCACATATGTCAACAAAAATGAGGCACCAGTTCCGAAATTCTCCACGAAGTTATGGATTTTAGACCTTGTTTTGTTATCATTTCTTGTTTTCACGAAGTTCGCTTTGTGAGTTGTGACTAATCAAATTCTACATAGGAAGTTTTTTTTTTTTTGGAATTGGTTGGCCAGCTTATTAGTATAAATGTTATTATCATGCTCATTTTTTATTTGATCATGTCTTGTTCTCAGTGGTTAGTTGTTCCTTCGAGATTTTCAGCATGATGTTGTTCAGATATATACACGAAATATTGACAATGAAATATAATTTATATGATAAGACGTTTTTTTACAATATATTGATTATGGATTTGAGCCACTGAAAGAGTGGATTTTGACCCAAAAAAAAAATACACGAAAGATCATGCCTCAATTTTCTCATAAACGTATTACCATTTCTGGAAATTTTTTATTTTATTTTTCTCATAAACATCAACCAGGCTATATCGGTCCATTAGCACTTGCAAATTGTCATAAAAACTTTCGGTACCATCGATCCTAGCAAATAAATAAGCCACAGAAACGGTGGACAGAGCAGAAGGAAAATTCTCACAAAAGCAAGAGTACAATTCAAAGCCAAAAAGAACTACTATGCAAAGGACCTCTATGAAACTTCCCTGCAGCAATTCTGAGACTTTCCCTCACAGTTATTGCGGGTCTTGTCCTAAAGTTTAAGAATCAACATAGTAGTATTATACTACCTCTGTCTCAATACCTTTCTCTTATACACATCTAACTTATTAAAACATAATTCTTTGATAGTGATAATTGTTTAAATCTTTTCTATTTGACCTTCCAAAATTCAAATTTTGAATGGTGTAGTATTTGTCTCCACAAAAAAATAAGGGATAAAAATAAAAAAAGTATAATAATTATGTTTTAATACATTATAGGACATGCAAAAATGAGAAACATGGCACTTTCAACGTTATCAATTTAAAAGTGGAAGAAAAGAAAGCTTATAACTATCACTTCTAGGAGAAAAGAATGCAGCGGTGCAATTAGAGGTGTGCAAGTATTTGGTTAATTGAATTTATAGCTGATTTCGAATTCAATTCGGTTAATAAATTTAGTTAATTTTGAATTTGGTCAGAAATTGGCCAGCTGAGTTTATGAATTTGGCTAATGAATTCGAAAGAGACATGCTCAGATTAGTAGAGATGTTTTTTAAATTCGGTTATCTGATTATCATATTCAATAATTAAAATATAAATAGTACATCACTCTAAATATAAATTTAATTATTTGATTAAAAATATTTTTACTTGATAATTATTATAATTAGCTTTATTTTTAACTTGATTCGTATAATTATTTTATTCTTATTCATTATTTCATACTTAATTATATTATTAAATTAGTATCCATAAATCACATTAAATAGTCTTGATATACGTATGTTATTAATACTTACAAGTTACATGATATAATAGTATTGTACGTAAATTATATTGCTTATTATTCAATTAAATTACATGATATAGTTTTTTTACTTACTTTTCTGAATCATTATCAATAAAAGATTCACACAAGTATCAAATTATGTGGCAAAAATAAAATAATAATTAGGATAAATTGCATTAAGACTAGGTTTTTCTTATAAGCTTTTAGTTCAATGTTAATGGTCCAACTAACTCGAGTTTAATTAGTTAATTGAATGTTCAAAATCGAGTACCGAATTCGAATTTGGATTTGGTTAACCGAATTTTCTATCGAATTGAATTTGAAATTAAAATTAATTAAAATTTTTAAAAAAAAATTTCGAATTTTAATCGATTAACAAATACATACCTCTAAGTGCAATGAAATAATTTGCAAAAAAATTAAAAGCATGAAGGGGTGTATATATTGACAATTTGTAGTAAAAACTCCCAACTTTTCTTTGGGTGACATTGTTTCAATTTTTCCTCTTTGGATTCGCTATTTTTTGGAACATCGTTTCATCCCTTTTCCATCTTGGGTATAGTTAGTTTTGAACTCTAGTTTTTCAATTTTTTTTTTTTTTGTCGTAAATAAAAATTAGTTGAAAAAGGATAAATAGGTCAAAGATGGAAAAGAGAACATGTGAAACGAATAGAATGCCAGCAACTTTTAACAAGTGGAAAATATTAATATAGACCTGATTTTAGATTTCATCTATAAATCTTGTGATCATAATTAAATCTTATATAGAAAATTTTATTTCCATCACCTAATGTCATAGATTTATTAACATTTCATCAACACTACAGAATTTACAAGTATTCGTAAAACCAAATCTACCTAAATATTTCCCGAATAGAAGAATCTAGAGAAAGGAAAAAGAATATTCCTTGACACCAGTAATTTACCTTTTTTTCGTAGTTATTTTCCCTAATTAAGAATAGTTATCAAAAAGCCACGTGAAGGCCTCTTGGTTTAAGAGGCGTTGGTTATAGTAATATACTATAGATAGATATCGGTCTAAGATTGATTAGTGATTTTAAATAATTAAAATAACTTTTTAATAAAAAAGTTTAACCTTTTAATGGTCAATTAACAGAATATTTAGCGATTTTATTTTAATTCAAACTACAAGTAGATTAATTGTAGATTTACAGAATATTAAAAATATAAGATGAATATTAACCAAATCACAAGAAGGTTATTTGTAATTTATCCAATTAATTACTATTATACTCAATATAATTTCGCCCCTATATATATATCTCAAAAGCCCCAGCCCATCCTACGCCGCACCTATATTAGGGTATTGTGTCGTGGGCTTTATGTTAAGAAATTTGGTTCTATTGTTTTGTTTCTTTCCGTTTTGATTTTGTCCCTTTTTAGGTTTAAACAAGATCAATTCCTTCAATCAATCAAAAAAAAAATGGTTGAGGGCACGTTGAACGCTCCCCAATTTATCGTTCCATTATAGGAAGTTTCGCCACGGAAGGAGGATACAAGTATTACAGCTTTCTATTGTCCTGAAAAAAGACGTTTTGATATCATACATTGCATCGACTCCGCCCTGCAAAGGTACCACGAGCACAAGAATAGTACTGATAGTTTAGAACTCATTGCTTCCCTCCATTTCGCTGCCTGATTATGTCAACAGATGGATTGAAATTGACGTAGAAAACGGTTTGAAAAGCCTGGAAATTTTTATGGGAAGAGATTCATCTTGTTCTATTTTGCCTCGTTCAGTTTTTGAAGCTAAAAAACACTCGTGGAATTAAGTCTTGCCAAATTGCAGCTGAAACATGTCTTTGTATTTAATTCAATAAGGTATAATAATCTCAGAAAATTGAGTCTTTTAGAAGTGGATTTAGACGTAGTGATGTTTGAAAGAATAATGTTGAATTGTCCGTTGATTGAAAGCATGACAATTTTTCGCTGTGTAGGCCTTGTGACCATTAAAGTTACCAAGCTTAAAAAACTTGAAGGAATTTTCAGTTGTTTTGAAGGGAAGTGGATGTGTTGAAGTCGGGGCACAAAGTCTTGAAGAATTCATTTGTGGTGGCAGGAGGCTTGTTCAGACTTCAGATGTATGCATCCCAAAATCTGAAAATATTGTGGTTGTGTGATGTTGGCATCACTGATGAGTTCTTCAAAGACGTTGCTGAAAAATTTCCACGTCTTGTAATATTGAATATCAAGCTTTGTCGCGATTTGAAAAGAATCGGGATTTCAAGCCACCCGATAACACGCATATATTTGGAATATATGAAAGAAGGATTGGAAGATGTTCTCTTATGTTCCGAGCACTAATGTGTTTGAATATAGAAGAAACAATTTTCCCCATTTTTCATTTACACCAAATTCATTTCGGCTTTTCTTGGGTTTCAAGATTGTATTGTTTTATGGAATGCGGGAGTCATTTGACATATTTTGGTTTTCCAAATTGAAGGACTTTCTGACAAATTACAACAATCTGAAATTTCACTCAAACTCATCTTTGTCCACCAGAGTTGAGAGTGATATTGTGGATGAGATGATAAGTAGTGCTGCCTATTTCCACTTCCTCGGGTTAAAAGCTTGACTATATGCTTCTTAGGAATCCATGTTTTATATGCTGCAGATTTAGTACTGGATGTTATCTTCACATCTACTGTGTCTAAAGACATTTTGAGGAATAAATTAGTGATATGACCTCTCTAGGTTCAGTCACATATATAGTAATATGAATAGGTTTGTTATAAATACAAGACATGATGAGATAATGATACAGATAATTATAAACCAACAATAGTTATCCCTTTTTACCCCTTGCAATCTGAGCGTCACTGGTGACGCAAAAATTGTTTCTTTACTTACAAAAACAATCAGTGATGAGGCCTTTAGTACAATCATCTACCAACTGATGTTCGCTGGAAAAAAAACTTGACTAAAATGTCACCCCATTGTACTCGCTCGCGCACAAAATGCAGATCAATTTCGAGATGTTTTGTGCTGGCATGATTGACTAGATTTCTAGCCAAGTATGTAGCAGAGATGTTATCACAATACAATTCAACAGGTAACAACACAGAAAAGCCAAGTTCACTCAGCATAGAACACAGCCAACAGACTTCAACGACCGTGGATGCCAACGCACGATATTCAGATTCGGTACTGCTTTTTGAAACCTTGTGTTGTCTCTTGGAACACCAGGATATTAAATTATGACCAAGAAACACGTAATAGCAGTTGTTTACCGTCTAGTATCTGGGCAACCAGCCCAATCTGCATGCAGCACTATAGGCAACCATAGTATTGATATTTCCTTTATACAATTGCAGCTCATAAGAGAGAGTTCCTTTCAAGTACAGCAAAATTTGTTGTACGTTTAACCAATGGCATTCTTTGGGATCGTGCATGTGTTGGCATACTTGATTTGCTGCGAATGAAATTTCATCTATCTAGTAAAAGTCAAGTATTGCAAGGCTCCCACAATGCTGTGAAATAAAGAAGAATCGTGAAAGGGAGATTGCTTGCTATCAGTTTGCTTGGACGAAATGGGAGTGGTAACGGGCTTAGAATCAACCATGGCTGCCTTTTGAAGAATTTGAATAGCATATTTTTGTTGAGACAAAAACAACCCTTCTGTTTTGTGCGTGACTTTAACTCCCAAAAAATAATGCAATTGGCCAAGGTCAGACACAGAGAACTCATATTTTAAACAACCAATAATATGCTGCTCCAGATTTTCACCGGAGGCTGTTAGGACAACATCATCAACATTATAATTAAAATAGCACATTTACCATGGGCAGCATTATAAGTAAACATGGACGAATCAGGCTTGCAACGTTGAAAGCCAATGTTAGATAAGAAACTTGTGAATCATGTGTCCATAGATAGCACGGCTCAATTTACAAACATACCCAGGGTGTTCGTTGTCAATAAAGCTCACATATACACCTCTACATCTAGTTGGCCATGGAGAAAGGCATTTTTTACATATTCCTTATCAAACTCCCAACCCGTCCATTCCCAAGTGTCCAGATTCCAAGATTGGTTCCAGGGCTAGGTCTTGAACTCAACAAATACTAACCTGGCGAAGGTGATCTTTGAGATGATGATGTTCAAAGGAAAACATAAGCATATCTAAGAAATTAGTAGGTTTTGGCAGCAAGATCTAAAGGATGTAAAAGTTGTGAATTGCAAAAATGATCAAGGAGTTCAGCTACCTGATGCTCGGGACTGGAATACTTTGTTGAAATTAAACGCAGCTAATGCCCACGATAGGTATGTTCCGTAGTATTAACTACGAGTTAGAATTAGAGTGGGAGACATTTGGATTTGGGAGGTGAAGAGTTGATCATTTCAAGAAAAGACCTAAGAAAATCTTAGGACACATCTTGATGTGTATAAGAACTTGTTTTGTTTGCATTTCTTGTTTTCACAAAGTTGGCTTCTGAGTTGTGACTAATAAAATTCTCCTCCGTTGGAACTTGAAAGTTTGGATTTGAATTCTGGCCAGCTTGTTAGTATAAATATATGATCGTATTCAGTTTTTATTTGATCTTGTCTTCTTTGAGTAGTTAGTTGTTCCTTTGAGATTCCCAGCATGTTTTTGTCTATATAGAAAACCCAACGCAGTTGTCACTTGTTAGAAACACATAATCAGATGATCAAATAACCATGAAGTCCCATGGTTTCACTCTTGAGCCTTAAAGTGGCAGTGGATGTGTATAAGAGACAGGAGTTACTATTAAAACAACTGAAAATTCCTTTGGCTGTGACCGGCCCCGCTGGCCAAACCCGTCAAGTAGACCGTTGTTTTTTTTTTTTTAAATGCAATTAATGACAGTTTCCCCAACTATATAAACGACTAGTTTTTGGGGTTATCTCATCATGTCTTGTATCTGTCTCTTATACACATCTAGATGTGTATAAGAGACAGGAATTAGAGAGTATCTTATTTCTTCTTTCTACTCTCTAATTCTATCTCCAAGTGCTATTATAATTTCTTTCATACTACTTAAATTATAATATATGTATTTTAGATATTTAAAATTATCTTAAGAGAGAGCTCAATTGAAGATTTGGATATTTATGCAAAATTCAATTAGTGAAGTGCTCATTTGGAGTTCAAGTACTCAAGTGTATAAATTGAAATTCAACATTTCAAGTTATCGAAAAAAATATTTTTAAAATTTAAGTAAGAAATTAAATCGAAGGACCAGTCCGCCCTTGCCCATCGTGGGCCTAGCCCGGGGGGCTGATTATCTTAAACGACTCTTCCTTGTCCCGGCTCGGCCCGCCAACCCGCCAGAGATCGGCCGGTGACAATCAATCACGAATTCTGGCCCGGCGGGATTCCGGCTCACCGCCACCTCTACTTGAACCTTCCCCTTCCTTCATGTAAGGTTAAGAGTCACACTTGATACCCAAAAAAAATAAGTAAAAAAAATCATTATTGGTTCCTTGCGTTTCTAACATTGAGATCCAAATGTCACACCGTTCACGTTTCTGCAAATTGAACAAATTCGATAACAAAATGTAGTTTAGGTACATTTACCTTTCTTTGAATTACGAGGGTAAGGATGAGGTGGATTTTTTTTTTTTAAAAAAAATTTGAACAAATTCTTATCACAATTTATTGATTTATCACGTACCATTGGAGGTGACCTTAATTAATATTGATCGATCAAGATATCATTTTATGGCTTTTCTTGTGGTGGTTTGGGGACAGGAATGTAACTAATAATTGCATGGAACCTTTGGCTGTGTATTTTTTGTTTTTGTGTTTTTGTTTTTAAGAATTAATGTGAACTCGATTTTCTTCGATTGTGCTCAAGTACTCCACAAGATCGTGCTCAAGTCTTGTTTTGAAGGGTTGTTTGTCGAGTCAGCCCAGACATATAGGTGATTAAAATTGACTAGGCTCGTTTACACTCTAATAGAGAAGAATGAGAATGATTAATTGACTTGAGTGGCGCCAAAACGACGTAGGCTAGGAATGCTCTGTTAATCATTTTAATTGATCGTTTCTTCTGAGTTAATTCGCTGTAGGGTCACACATGAAAAGCATCCGTTTCAAAAAATAAAAATAAAAATAAAAATATAAATATAAAACAAAAACAAAAGTTTTGAAGTTTATGAGTGGTGTTTTTTTGCAGAGAGAGAGAGAGAAAGTAGGATAGATGGGTGAAAAAGCAGAAAGAAAAAAGACAGCAAATTGAGGGGAGTGATATGATAATTGGAGGGAGTAGGAGAAAGTGAGTGGAGAGAGAATGAAAAGTTTAAGGATATGGTGAATGGGCTGGGGAGCTGGGGTTTCATTGTCTCTTTGAAAGAAGGTAATTTTGATCAGGTCTAATAACTGAACATGCCTAATAATTAGGGTATAAATAAATTCAAATTATACAATACTCGAATTGAATTTGGTTGGGTAAGAGATCTTTCAAGTTTAGTTCGTCAATAATCAAACTAAAATTTAACATTTATTAATTTTTTGTGATCTACTCGACAATCTAAAAATCTTAAATTTACATGTAAAAATTCTAAAGTACTCGAGTTCGATTCAAGTTAGTTCAATAAAAACTCATTTGAGTTTGGCTCAAAAGAAATACAAACTAAAATTGAACAAAATTTCAAATTCGTTAAAATAATTAAACAAATTCAAACATTAGAGCGATCACTTGTTTATGCACCTATACTCATAATCGCTCATGAACCAACGGGTAAATGTCAAAAGAAAAAAAATAAGTTAATAGAAAAAAAGAAGAAAATATAATGGGAGAGTGAATAAAAAAGGATTTCGGTGGAAAATTCTTGCATGAATTCACTCTATAGCATGGGCTATGGATCTTTTGGTCTATATTTTTTCACATCACCCACACATCACTTCACATCACTTAGGTGGGTGATGTAAATTAATATGAACCTAAAGTTCTGATTTCAGTGTATATAAGAATTTTTTTTAGGATTGGGTGGTGGGAGTAAATGTGGAGCAGTAGTCAATAGTACAATTCTCTCAATTCCTCATTATATACCTCTCCAGCCTCCAGGTGTGTAATTTGTACGGTTTCAACTCTGAATATAAATACGTAAAACTAATTAGAGATATACAAAACTTATAAAACATTCATAGAAATTTATTCTCTCACAAAATCCTTGCAGAAAAATTCTCCAAGAAGACTGATCTGGAAAGTGTGTCATTGGTTGAAAACTTTTGAAATTCGAAATCATGCCAAATGAACTAAAAAAAAAAACTCCAAAAAAATAAAAAAATAAATTAGAACATTACGTATGAATTTAAAATTTTAAAACATCCAAAAAAGACACTTTAGATTCAAAATTACTATTTTGATCCTATTTTCTGAAAAATAAAATGAAAATACTTGACGCTCTCATAAAATTCTTAAGTTTTGCAGTAATATTTATAACTGAATGTCTAAACTTATATTCAAACAAAAAATTTTAGGGTTAGATAATAAATTATGATCTAACCTTAAGTGTAAAATTTTAATTTGACCCTAATTTAGCATGATCATTTTTAATAGTCAAAATTTTGCATCAACATTATTGTTGTCCTTAGCTAGTAGATGTGATAAGAGACAGGAGAACATAAATACATAGCAACATGGTCACAACTTTAAACTAGTGAACTTTTTTTTGTAATAGAATCACTTCAAGATCTACTTAAGATTGATGCCTTGATTAGGATAAAAATCTCTTTTCTTAATCTAAATAACGTTACACAAACAAAAATCTTAGTCATACTTGATTCTACTAACTAGCTGAAATGGTTCAAAGTTTATGAATATATTTAAACACAAGGATTTCCTCTTGCTACCACTATATACAATATTAAGTTAATTTATTAATCAAGCAAAACAATCTCATATAAAATATAAAGACATGAGGAGAATAACTTGATTACCAAACAGCTTCATTTGACTCGATCCTAGAGCTAATGTTACAAGTTCCAAGACCAAAAATACAACTTACGGATACCATCTATTTTATTCAACTATTTGCTCTTTGTTATAATCCACTTTAGCAAGCAAAGAATTCCAAAATTTAATACAAAATTCTACCAACATATTCAGCAAAATGTCATCAAGATTTTTTCTTTAAGAAAAACAAATGTACAAGCTAAAAGCAATCCATCTTAGTGACATTCCAGATCCATCCTTCACAAATCTATGATCTATCATTCAAAATTTCAAACTTCATACTTATATCCTATGAAAATATGAACTTATAGAAAAAAATAGAAAAAAAAAAAATTAAAACTAGTGAACATACCTTGAAATCTTTAGAGTCAAATCTTGACTTCCTCGCATAATTTAATCCACGCCTCTTTCTCAAAGTCCTCAGGAACATGCTTCATTACCTCTTCTTTTGATGAATACTTTTGAAAGCGCTTATGTAGCCTATGTAGCCTATGTTTAAATGACTTCATTTGAGATGCAAGCTGTTGCTGAATATGTTTATTTACTTCTAGACTTTTTTCAACCTTGTATTGTTGCTACATTTACAAAAATCATGAAAATTAAATGAGCCTTCTTTGGCTATTAAGATCAATATAGTATAATAGTTGAACTAATTATCAAATAATCAATACCGTGAAGTTGTTGTATATGTCATCCTTCAATTCTGAGCTCAATTCGGACTATGTTGGGTGTACTCAAGAAGACAAGTTTACAAACAATACATCCATTCTCACTTATGAAATGTTGAGCATCATTCCCAACTACCCTTCTAGATACTTCATCTATACAAATAGTCAAAGGTAAGTTTTTCCTTCTACTGGCCAATTTGATATTCCTTATAAGACCTGTCTAACCGCTTCGCCAATACAACTGTTCATTTATTATAAGACGTAGAAATAGTTAATATTGAAAAACACTTTAGAGGACTGACATAGAAGAAATCCATGTAATAATTGCATTGTATAGAAATAAAATTCATGAATTTGAAAAGTCAGAACCCGAACCATATAATATTTTTGCTGTGTCCATAATCCTAAGAAAGAAAGAAAGCAAGGCCCAAAGTAAGAAATAATAGTATGGTGCTTTTTTGACTCCTTATTTTAAGTAAAAATAGAAACTGAGAAAACAAAAAAAATGCGCCCATACCTAATGAAAGAAAAATTGCAACCCAACCCAAAGAAGTGTCTAAGAAAAAGTAGAAATGATTAAAGTAGTTGAGTATAGATGAAGGAGATATATGCTTATCCAATAAACAAAAGGGCTGGATCACCTTCCACGTCTTCTTCATTATTCTCATGGTGGTTGTGCTCATCTTCTTATTCTCATGATGGTTGTGCCTATCTTCTTCATCGTTTTCTAGTGAATCTTCCAAACAAATAAAGCGAGATAGAAAATATGGGGCAAGCAAGACAAGAAAATCTAACACTTTGATCCTTTCGATGATGAAGGGGAAATATTTACTCACAAGACTGAATCTCCGGCAAGAGAGAGTGAGGAATTGAGAGAATTGAGTATTACTACTGCATTACTTTACTGCTTCGTTGGCTGGAGGCTGGAGAGGTATATAATGTTGTCATCATGTGAATAGGAAAAGACAGACATTTTATACTAGTAACACATTTCTCTATGTCTCACATGGGATTCTTGGATTGTAGATGTAGTCAAAATTTCAGAAATTCTTGGAATCAATTTATTAGTTTTAAGGTTTTGTATTATATTAGTTTTAAATTACATAATATCATATTATATAAATTTTTAAAGTATTATAGAATAATTTTTCTGACGAAATGTTACAAATTTTTCCAATACTTTCCTTAGCGTCGGATATCTTGTAACAGGATATTTTGACTCAAATATAAGTAGCCCAAGTAGAGCGTTCCAGTCCCTATCAAAAAAAAGAAAAAAAGAAAAAGAAGAGCATTCAAGAATTAAATCTTGACTACTTATTCTTTTATGTAGACAAGACAACTGTTGAGAAAAATAGGGAGCTCCATTATTTTTAAACAGCAAACAATCATGAATACTGATTCCACATTACAAAATAAGTAGTAAAAATTTTTGACATTCAAGTCATACGAAAAGATTTAACACTTAATGTTCCCAGTCTTTTAAGACATGGGTAATTATGTTTAGAGACAGGCAAATTCTGGAATATTTGTCGTCGAACTGCCCTGGCTTAGAGAAAAATAGTAAGCTACTTATCTCCTAAATTTAATTTTTAAGGGGGAAAAATTGGATCTCTTGTATATTTTGGGATATTGTGGAATTTAGACAAAGTTTGGAGGTTTATGTTAAAAGCTAGTCCAGATGGATAGATAATTAATAGACATTACGAGGACACACAATTTAACTAATGTCTATAATTATTGTCAAAATCATCAATGTCAAAAAGACAAAATATTTTAACACTGCTTTGCTCCCTTTATTTCCACACATCTGGTTGGAAGCCAATTAGGAGCGGAGGGTTTTTTTTTTTTTTTTTTTTTTCCTTGTATTTTTTTCATGAATACGATTAACTTATTTTGGTACTACAAGTTACTAGGATTTATAAACATGACACATATTAATGTAAACTTGGTAGCATATTGTAGCAATTAAGAATTGTGCAACATGTTAATTTTTATTGTAATGATTTATCATACTCCATTAAGCAAAAAATTAGCATCAACTTTAAGTTTATTAATTGAGCAAATGGAAAGGAATGTTTGGATTAAACAAAACAATCGAGGTTATGCCCTGTCATTAAGCAAGTGAATGAGAAACCCTTATTTATTTATTTTCATCACTTGGGTAAGCATTCCAGATGGCAACACCTCTCTACATTTTGCTTAAACTGACTGCCATTCTCCAAGTTTTTGTTCAAACACTTATTTAATGTGTATAATTTTTCTTATTTTTTTAATAGGCTAATTAAAAAATTAAAGGGTGCCAAAAGAACGTAATTCAAAACCAAGTCGCTAATCAGTTGCATTAGACATGCATTAGAAAGTTAAGCCTTAATTAGACATCAAAAAAAAAAAAAACAGAAAATGTAGATATGCATTTTTCTATTCACAACTTGGCCACTTGAATTATTCTTTTTGTTCATTTTTTTCCTGAGAACTATTTTTTTAGTCATATTTCAATACATAGTGGATATATAGATACATTACCCAATATATCCATCAGAAAATATTCTCGTGTAAAATAATATTTGAACATAACAACAAATACTAACAAACTTGCAAATGAAGATACCACCATTAATTATGTGTTTTTTCACTCAACAAATATTGATGTTGATCAACTTCCATTTCTTCCAGACAGTAGTGTTTGGGGCCGTGCTATCTGGAACTTGTATACTACGTGTTAAAGAAATGTAAAATAATACAAATACATAATAGAATTAATTTCATTAAAAAATGCATAATTGTATAGACAAACGTGCATGCCATATGAACGGACCCCATTCACCCTTTTCGGTTTCCCCCAATTTCCTTCCACTTGTTGAAGTTCGGGTTTTTTTTTTTGGTAAGTTTTATAATCTCATTTATTTTGTTTATCTAAATTTGACTGCTTTAAAAGCTAAACTAAAGAGAAAAAATAAAAAGATGATGAATTTATATTAATAAGAATTGAAGTATCTTAATTAGTTGGGAATGATCCCTACTATCTGTCTATATATATATATATATATATATATATATAAAAGGCTCATCCCTACTAATTAAGTCATTCGATTCTTATATATATAAAAGGCTCATCTCTACTAATTAAGTCATTCAATTCTTATTAATATGAGAATATATATATATATATATATATATATATATATATATATGATCAGGAGCGATTAAGGGTTTGATCCCCCAATCCTCTTGTCGATGGTTGCATCGACCCACTCTAGCAGAATATCTTAACAGTATAATTTATAATATTAAATCTTTAATGATCTATTAATTACTTGTCACGTTAACATAAATGTATCACTTGTCACCATATCGCATTGCATCCAAAAATCTATATAGAAACAAAAAATAATGAATATTAATTATGTCAAAATAATATATTCAGTGATAATATTACATATGATTTCAGGTCCAAATTTATTACGCGTATATTAATTATTTTATCTTCGCGTCCTACCTTCTTTTTTCTCAAGTGTTTTAGACATGATATTACGAGCGATTCCTTGCCTAAACACTGAACTATTCTACACTTAGAATTTATACTTGCAAAGATTTTGCATCAACAAATACTAATATATGTTAATATTGCTCTTTTAATCACATGCTGCATCTACCGATATCATTACCATAATAATATTAAGAAAAGTCCAGATTACTTTCTAAGATTGGACTGCTAGCTACTCATTGATAACATGGTTTCTCCCTATTATGGGATGACTCAATAATGTAAAATAGTCCAGATGTCTATTGGTTGAACGTTAAACACAACTTATTTATATTTGATTAATTACTTTCAAAAGTTGACTCTTCCATTAATATAAAACTTCAATAAATCAACCATGTGGATTTCTTCTTTTTTCAAATTATTTGGTTAATCAAATCCCTGAGCTTCTTATTTAAAATAATTTTGATAAAATATTAAATTATTGCGTTGAATAAAAACTACTTGATAACTTCTATTGATGTTTTTATTTATTTTTTTCCAAACGATTTATTAATGTTGTTTCATTTATTGAGGCTTTCGCGCACACAAATCATTTTCATTTGTCATTGGATAAGGCTCTTCTGCAGGGTGGACAGTCTATTGTGCACGGCCCAAGTGAGAAAACGGACTATGATGGAAATTGCAAGTGGGCTTCCGATCAAGGGCTTTCATGCGACGATTTTGTTGATATTTTCATTTAATTTCCAATTATTAACTTATTTAGTAATGTATTTACTCTACATTTTAAATGCCAGGGTTCACCATTATCAAATTGTTTCTCGGTACACTTATGACCAAAAAGATAAAAAAACAAGAGTTGCTTATGCATATATCACCATGTTAATGGATGTGTTCTATTGGGCACCTCGTCAATTCAATCCATTCCAAACTTGTCAATATTACAGAATTTAGTAACTGTTGATCAAAATTTACTCCATTAAACATATATCCGATGTCATGGTTAATTTTTTTCAAATTAGGTGAGATAGGGTTAGGTCGCCAATTGGACTTCTAAACAGCCTTATTATACACATATGCATAATCCGGAATTTTCAGAATGATGTTGAATAGAAATCGCACCCAATTATTTGTTGAATACACACAAAATGTAAAATGCAATGAATGGACTAAGACGTTTACGTCAATATCCTAAGCTTTGGCGTGAATCACATGTGCATGAATTGAATTCTTTTAGTACAAAGAAATACGGTTTTGTGTCCTTAAAATTGAGAGAATCAGAGTTTGATTGCCACTTTCATTGAAAATAAGCAATAAAAGCCACACTCTATTTTGAATGTGCATATAGTTATTTCCCATGAAGCATGTCTTCAATATCCAACATAAAACGCTAAATGAACTGGTTGGAACACATTGTTTGCAACTCTTTTTGTCACATATTGTTCTTACTTTTGTCAATTCCCTTTGTATTCCGAGCATATACCGAACTAATTAACGAAATTCTCTTGTTTTTCCGTTTGAAAAGTATTCACTTGCCATCTGCTGTGCTACCCAACTGTAGGTATAAGGGGCTACTCACCACAATGTATATGGGTTGTCAAATTTAGAGATCGCCATATTCTAGAACTTTTGCCAACATTTCTTTGAGAAGCTGGCCACTCTGTTTCATTTCCTGATTCATTCCTAAGATCGAAAGTAGTGGTGACCTTGTTAGGTGTAAGGATGCACTTCGTCTGGGAGAAGCTTGCACAACTAGACTTTTTATCGGATGTAGATCAACCCTACTCTTACTTAATGGAGACCGAGCAGTACTTGAACCTGCCTCACTATTCATTCCTGCAGGTAGGCGATTGGCATTTGAAAATGTTGCTTTTTTGTTTAGTCCTTTTCTTCTAGGTCCAACCATTTGCAATAAGTAACAAAAGGTCAAAACATCATTATCGAAAGTTAATTGTAAATTCAAATGGAAAAGATCAAAAGATGAAACAATATAGTAAAAAAAATTTATGACAACTTAAGTATACAAATTAAGATGTTGCACATAAATTAGTAAATAACCAAAAAATTCAGAAAAAATGCAAAGCACCTATTTGCGAAATACCAGACAATAGGCCACAAGTCCTCATTTTCATCGTTAGAGATTGATTGATTTTCATCAATGTCATCATCATCGATAAAGTCATCATCATGAACTAGAGAGACCCTTGATGAACCCTTCATTGCATTGGTGTGAACTGAATTATAAGGCAACATCTGCAAAGATAAAGTACACCTTGCAAGAGATGGCAGTCGATGTTCTAATCAACGACTAGGTCTAATCTTGGTTCTTTTTCTTGATAAACTTTTTCATGTCTAGCCCTTCATATATAGCCGTTGTGGAACATCATACGAGTTACGAGGACTATACCTCTATTCAACATGCCAATTGCTACCTAATCTAAGATAATTCAAATAAAAAACAGTGAACTTGGTCCACTAGAATATAAGGCTGATCATTGTACCATGTTCTAGAAAAATTAACGCTACAAATATCCCCTTCTTTATCAATATGTAATCCACTCCAATCTCCAGTTTTCCACCATTTACATTTAAATATCAATATCTTTTTCTTTCCTACTACGTATTCAACTTCAATAATATCCTCCAATACCCCCAAAAAATCAACAATGTTATTTCCATGCTCTCCCTTCAACACAACCCCGCTATTTTGAGTTTTTCTATCATTTTCCCTACTTGTTGCATGAAATTGGTAGCCATTTACTATGCAACTAGTGTACCGATTAACTCTATTATCTGGTCCCAATGCCAAAGATCTTATTTCATCCTTATAGGTTTTACGACAAGATAAAACTAATCATATTATAAATTTTAAATTTTGTAATGAAACAAGGTACTTTTTTTGTCTGTCACACATTGACGAAACCATGAAGCAAATTTCTTATCATGACGTTGATCCACATTTGGATTACTTTATACTGCAAGCTTTTCTTTGTGCTCCCTAAATGAATGAAAGTATAATAATGTAATCCATCGGGCTAAAAAATATACTATATTTTGATCCTAAAATTCTGAAGCGCATAATGTATTAAATAAATTAGAAAAAAAAAAACTTACTGTATGAGTTCTTCTAATTCATCACAATTGTTCAGTACAAATGTATGAAGCATCTCCAGTTCAAGTGATTTTAAAACACCTACTTTAGGTCCACCAAATGGATGACCCTTTCCCAAAAAACAGTTATTACACCTGATACTTCTGTCAATTCATTATTATGGTCAACTCTATTGAAAATTGTTGCAACATCATACAAGTACATACAACAAAAAGTTAGGCACTCCTTGTCTATGTACCGCTCGGCGATTTGCAACCTTCTGGCCGAACTTTATTATGGACATATCCTTTCAATGTCCCCATTTTCCTATATATACTTAAAATATTTAGCTTTTAATTGCATATTTTGTGTGAAACGCACATATAAAACTACTATGTCATCAGTTACCTCTTGAATGGAAACATCCAATGGTATTGCGATGGACCAGCAATTTTTGATTCATATGGTAAGTGAACCATAAGATGTTTCATTATGTCAAAGAAGGAAGGTGGAAAAATTCATTCCAACTTGCACAAAATGAGAGCAATATTCCTGTCCTCTTCCTCTAGAACAACTAAAAAATAAGTTTTTGAACAAAACTTCTTGAAGAATTCACTAACCTCAAATAAAACTTGTCGAACTTCTTTTGTCAAACATCCTTTAATTGCAATAGGGAGAATCTATTGTATGAAAATATGAAAATCGTGACTTTTCATTCCGGACAATTGGAACTCTTCAACTTTTATGCAACAAGAGACATTTGAAGCAAAACCATCCGGGAACTTAATTGATGTCATGAATGAAGCACCTTCCTCTTTTCCTCCTTGGTTAGATGGTAGCAAGGCATTGGTGTGGTGAAAGAATCTCCATTTGGTTTCAAGTGCAACTCTTTTTTCAAATTCAACTTACTAAATCCTTATGTGATTTTCACGTGTCCTTGGACTTTTCATTAATATCCATTAGGGTAGCTAATAAGCTCTCAGTAACATTTTTTACAACATGCATGATGTCCAGGTTGTGCCGTAATTTAAGGTCTATCCAATAAGGAAGATCGAAGAACACACTTTTGTTGTTCCAATGTAATCCATTGACAGTGCACTTTCTCTTTCTTAAATGCACCTGTTCTGAATATTTACCGAAAGAATTCATGGCATCATTCAACATTTGAACCTTATTTAAAAGTTCAGATCCAGATTTAGGCACAACAGACCCCCGAATTTCTATTTGGCCATTGAAATTTTTCTTATCATTTCTCCACTGATGGTTAGAGGGTAAAAATGTCTCTAGATTCTATGATAACATAATTTCTTACTAAAAGGTGAGTATTCAGAACATGTATCATTCATGTAAACAGGGCATGTAAAATGTCCTTTGGTGCTCCACCCAAATAACATTGCATAAGCTAGAAAGTCATTTATAGTCCATAAAAGAACAGCATGTAACTTGAATTTTTCTCCCTTGTGTGCATCATAAGCCTTTACACCTTCCCATAACTCATTCAATTCATCAATTAAGGGTTGAAAACACACACACACACACACACACACATATATATATCCTTTCCTGGTGACTTAGGTCCTAGAATTAGCATTGACATAATGATAAAAGGATCTCTTAAGGGACAAGAAAAATAAGCCATATACTATAAGCATTACTAAGATTACCAAATGGGTTGAATCCATTAGTTGCAAGGCCTAACCTAACACTTCTTGGGTCATGAGCAAAGGAAGGATGAACTCTATCAAAATGTTTCCACGCTTCATTGTCAGCCGGATGCCTTATGATGTTATTATCATCAACACATTTCTGCTTGTGCCATCTCATATCATTCGTTACCTCATCATTGATAAACAATCTCTGCAACCTTGGTTTCAGAGGAAAGTAGCGAAGAACTTTTCTAGGTACCTTGTGACCTTCTTCCTTAAAATGTGGCTTTTTGCATTAATCATTTGGACAAGTGGTATTGGATGCATATTCTTTAAGAAAGAGAACACAATCATTCACACATATATGAATTTTTTCATATTTGAACCCTAAATCTCGAATGACCTTTTTGCATTTATAGAAAGATTTAGGCACAAAAGCACTATTTGGAAGAGCTTTTATGAAAATTTCAAGCAAACCTCAAAAGATTTGATAGTCCAACCACTCATGGTCTTTAGGTGACGTAGAGAGACGATAAATGACAATTTAGAGAATGACTTGCACCCCGGGAAAGGTGTTGTTTAGCATCATCTAACAATCTTAAATATGCATCTGCTTTGAAATACGGATCGCTTGAAGAACAACCAATATCTGTAAGCATGCCAACCCTCCACACCATTGGCACGAGAAAGGTCATTTAACATGTCATCTAGGTCATCATCCTCATCTTCATCATAGAACCCTTCATGCAGTATATGCTTCTCATCTGATTCATCTTGACATGACTCACCATGATATACCCATGTAACATAATCTTTACTAATCCCATGCACCATCAAATGATGCTCCACAATTCCGTTTGATTGATTACGGAAGTTATTGCAAGATTTGCAAGGACATGAAATTTTAGTGGACTCATCTTTATTAGAATATGAAAATTTTAAAAACCCCTCAACACCTAATGCATATCACTCGTCCCTCTTGTTGTCAATTGTCATCCAACTCTTGTCCATATCCTAAATATGATTTTCTTAAAAATTAGACAACTCACTTAAAATCAACCACTAAGTATGCAGTATCAGCCACTAAACTAATTAGAAAAAAAATTTAATTTCATTCCAACACTTCGAAACAAAAACAATTTTTACATAAGTTCAATAACTTCAAAATTACATAAGTCAAACATTCAATAACCAATAAAGACAAAAAATGGCACTTTCACATATTGATGGAAAATCATCACTAAACCATGTTTACATCTTTCCGTGGACATCTTAATAATATAGCACAAAAAAACTTAACTAAATTCCCATCTTCAATCTCATGTTTCATAGTAAAATAATCAATTACTTGCTAAAAACTTGGTATAACTAGAAAGGTACTAAATAGAACTTATAATGTTATTTTATGTAGAAGCTACTTGTCACGGAAGAGACAAGCTGGTGCAGTCACAAAGAGTTCCTCCAATAATGGGCATCTTTATCTATAATTAGTAATTTTACCAAAACAAACCATAAATTAATGAAAAAAATTCTAAAATATGATGACAATAAAGCTTTCCATTAATCTAAAAGAAAAAACCTACAAGGTAAAACTTTCTCTTAATAAAAGTATTAAACTGAATTTACCAAGAAGGACGACGAGCAACCAAGAAAGTTGGCAAATGGCTTCACCATTTAATCTATTACTAGTTGATATGTCAGCATATTGCGTGGGGAAATAAATTTTAGATATAAATGCCCATTGACTTAAGTAGAAGTAAAATGTTTGCAATTTGACATTCTTGGATTCTTTGATAGTTGCAAATGATGAATGCATGTTAACAAGCAACTGTGAAAAATAATATGTAACAATTCATTGCATTGCAAAACCACTTCAAGATAAAGACAAACATAGACTTCACATCTTAGAGTGAAAGAGATTTCTCCTCCCAATCTTCAACATAACATTCATAGGAATTAATTCTTTCTTTGAGCTAATTCATATATTATATTTACTCGCACAATGACAAATCTTTTAAGAAAAAATTATTCACAATTTAGCTGTAAAAACTCTCACAAAAAAGATTTTAATGAATTACTAGGACTGAAAGTAAACTGACAATTATTGGGAAGAGTATAAAGTCCAAACTCTCAAAAGATAGTATAATATTATTCCATATTAGTTGTCATTTGTCTATAATTGCACAATGAATGAAATGATGATTTCCATATGAGGATAAGACTTTGTCTAATTTATCATTTCTGCATAAGCATGTTCAATTTTATATATTAGAGAAAAATGAAAAAAAAACTTTACAAAAATTGGTTAGTTTTTAAAGGTCAAATAACTTTAGGCCATTCTCAAATTAGTTTCCTAATAGAACATTGCCATTTACTCAACCTATAGAATTAATCCATTGACAAATTAAGGATCATTCACAAAGCAATTATTTTAAATAATAGGAAAACTTAGTTAACAAAAGAAACTACAAAAAAGACCAATGTGAGGCAAAAACATACAATTTATTCCCATACTCCAAAGACCATGAATTGCAAAGCAGTTGGTGATTGCTTAAAAAAAGACACTTAACTAAATTAGAAAGGGAAGGCCGTACTCGTCAGTATGGTAACTGCTATTTACACCACTAATCTCTAGATAATTTGCAATGAACTAAATAATTTCCATCAAGTAAGCATAGTCAATGCCCAAAATCATAACCACAATGTTTAACAAACTAGTCACGGAATCTTGACGCACACTCTCAATTACCAACTAGATATGCTTCCTCAAGTTATTTAAACAATAAAAATGAAGAAAATGTGAATGGTGATGTATACAAATTCAATGTAGAATGTTTCACATTGGAATTGTTTGCATGAGATTTATAAAGCAGGGCAAAAGGGAAAGAGAAGAATTTCCAGCAGCATTTGTGGGTAATCGAAACACTCAGACCAACATATATAGGATGACATTTACATGTTAAGAGACTGTCTCATATAAACATCTGAAGTATAGTTTTAGTAAGACACAGTTTGATGTTAGGTCTAAAATAAGATGCCTTCATTACGTGCGTGCCAATTTTGTGGTGTCTTTGTCTTTGAAGCTTATTTTTTCCTTTTTTTTAATAAGCTTCAAAGACAAAGACACCACAAAATTGGCATGGCACGAAATGAAGGCTTCTTCTGGTTAAGCTAAGCCCAAATGAAGCCAGAGCATGTTATTTAAAGTACATTCTCCAGCAAATTCTCAGAAAAATGATTCTATAAAAAATCTCATGGTATTTTTTTTTTTTGGATAATTCACAAAAACATGGGATCTAACAAAATAATCCCTCTCACTACCCAAACTCAGACAAGGATTAACAAATTTAAGTTCGCACAACAATAACTAGAAATCATATCTAACAAAATCAAAAACTCAAAAACCCTAACTCAAGAAGAGGGTGTGGTTTGAAACTTAAAATTAGTACAAATCAAAGGGGGTTTTACCTACATGTGGTGGCGGCAGTGGCTTGAGGAGTTACTTCGAAGTTGGTGGCGCGGCTTCAAGGAATGGTGTGAATCGGGGTGGAGGCTTGAGTGGGTGGTGTGAATCGGGTGGAAGTTTGAAGATAAAAGGGTGTGGGGAAGAAGGCGGATGGTGGTGAATGAGGGTTGCAGTGTGGGATGGCGGTGTTTTAAAGGCAGATGATGGGCCGATGAGGAGATAGGAGATTTTTTGGTAAGAGGATGAAGGAGGAGGGGGGAGAAGGTATTAAGATATGGCCAAATGAGTGTAGAAAGGTTTGATTAGATATCCAATCTAAGTAGTTAATTTCTTTTTTTAATATTTTTTTTTATAAATATAGAAATGGATTATAGGTTGCTAATTAAATAAGTGTTGATATTTGTTTCTAAAATTAGTAGCTTGTAAAATTTATCTCTTTTGGCCTTAAAATTCTTGAAATTTCCACACTTACATAACTATATTAATTTTAACTTTCTGGGGGCACTGCCCTTTGAGACCACTGCCCCAGGGGACACCCCCCCGAGAGCCCTCTCTATAGTGGCAATATACTGTAGGGCAACACAGACGCTCTCAGTATTTTTTGCAGCTGTAGCGATGGTCATCTTCATTGCATCTGCAGAAGCCTACCTAGGCTACTTAAAAGATGCTAGCGTGCATCATTCGGTTTGTGAGTTAATAAAACAAAAATATTAAGTTTATTGTACTAAATACTTGCAAAAATAGTAAATAAGTAGTTATAAGTCAATTGAATACTTATTGTTTAATAAAAATATGTGTTTGTGAGTTAATAAAACAAAAATGTTATAATAATGATAGTACTAATTGTTAATGAAGTACTAAAACTTTGTTGGTAATCACTATATATGTAAAAAGTTTGTTTATGTGAAATTAAGGAATAAAATACTTATTGTTATCTTTCTTAGAAAGTGTCAAATTAACAAGCCAAAAAGAACACGTTGTTTTTAGATTAAACTGCAAACTTGCAATTATTTTAAATTAATAGTTATGACTCAAATTAGAACATGTTGTTCAATAATGATTTACTTACAAATTAATTAACAAACCAAACAGAAATATGAAATTCATTCTAACATTAGTATAATTTATAATGCACTTCATGAGAAATAAATATCATGCATTAATTAATAGTATTTTTTGGCAAAATTAGAATACTAGAGAGTCAAAGAAAATTGATTAAACGTAAGTATCACATTATAAATTTATGAAGCACAAAATTAAGCTTATATGGAAACCACCTTAAGATAATAATATCTATAGACTTCTAATTGGGCTATCAAGTACCAAGCCTAATTAGTTACATTATGTATCCTAATTTATTAGCTAATGGGTCAATATATGTATCCTAATATGTTATCTAATTTGTTATCTACCCACTTGGGCTACAACATACTAACACAAGCCATCTAAATGTGTATATTTGTCTCATACTGTGCATAGGCTACTAGATTGGCCTATTATGTGGCAACAATCTGTTTGGGTCTTTTTTATATATAGTTGAGTTTTCGAATTACAATTAATTTCCTTGTTAGGTAATCATCCAATAAGGTAGTCCAATTAATTCTTTCCACATCATTTTGGCCATCATACTGATTATTACAAAATATTAATTAATTTCTTTAATCTTTAATTTATTCAGATAATAGGGCCATCGTATTAAGGAAAAGACAAAATTTTTTCCCCTTGAATTACAAATGTTGGATTAGAATTTACATTAATAATATTTATAAATCTTTACAAATATATAACTTAAAAATCTATATCATAAACAATATAAATTTTTTATTTTTCTTTAACTCAATGTTTATTTTATTATTTTCATTTAAAATAACACATCTAAATTCTTTCATTCCTGTAATCCAAAATTAATATCTAAAAAAATAATTACACAAATTAGATAACTTTTTCAACACAATCCAGCAAAACCCGCATAGAAAAATCTTCAAACATTTACTTTCTATATGTAAAGTCAATACTGAGAACTAAAACCAGTAACTAATACTAAAAATATCAATGACGAAGAATAATCGTCACTAAAACCTAGAATACTCTTAAAATATTAGTGATGACGAATCATCGTCACTAATACTGAAAATATTAGTGACAACAAAATATCGTCACTAAATCCTAGATATTTCCGCGCATATTTTCTACTGAGACTAGCTGTGATCTTAGTGACTATTTAGTGATGATACAATTTTTGTATTTCGTCAGTAAAAAGGCAAATCCTTCCATTCTGCAGTGACCAAGTTAAAAGTCGTCACTAATAACACCCTTTATTGGCAAGATTTTGTGTCGTCACTGTGTTTTCGTCACTAAAGCCTTATTTTCCTGTAGTGCTAATTGAGTGTCTAACAATGATGAGACTAATTCCACAAGTGGTTATATTTTTACCCTTGCTGGAGGTGTTGTTTCTTGGAAATCATCCAAGCGAACATGTAATACTAAATCTACCATGGAATATGAATTTGTTGCTTTAGAGTTGGCATGTTGAAAAGCGAAATGGCTTCGTAATTTATTGTCTAACATTCCTTTGTGGCCTAAACTTGTGTTTTCTATTTCTTTGCATCATGATTCATAGGCAACGACCGCTAGGGCTAAAAGCAAAATATACAATCGAAAGAGCTGACATATCTATTTGAGACACAATATAGATGTGAGAGTTCATGAGTGGTGGAGTCATAGCCATGGACTTTGTGTGGTCCGGAAAGATTTTGGTTGATCCTTTGATTAAATGACTGAATCGAAAGTTAGTCTAAAACACATCGAGGGGCATGGGACTTAGACCCGTTAATGGAAATTGAATATGATGGCAACCCAACCTACATTTAGTGCAGATCCCATCAAATAGCTTCAATGGGTAATAACAAGTCACAAAGATATTTTACTTACACTATTAAATGTGGTCTCTCTCAATGGTATATATAGTGCTTACTATCTATAAATTATGAGGATTGAGTCGATGACTCTTAATGATCTTATATCCTATATAGGTGGTGTGGTGGCAGTATACACTTGATAAGCTCACATATATGAGTGTGGAAATGGGAGTCATTTCCTATAAGAATAACGGGTATGTCTCTAGGTATGGTGCTTGGCTCAAAAGGCACCAAACCAAGAGCATACGATGGATTGAAGTCTAACAAGTGCTCAACTCTAGATAGAAGTGTGCATTAAGAAGGAAGGTTCAAGACCTTGGTCACCTATCTTCTGTACACTTATCTGTTGAACGCACTGAGTGGAATTCGAGGTCATAAGATATCGTCAATTATTTGTTAGATTTCTTTACTCAGCACCACTTTTGTATTTTTGAGTCATGTGAGGGATTGTTAGATTTCGCTTCCAAAATACACTTTGAATGAAATTTGATTTCCTCCATTTTCGTTTCCTCTTTTGTGATTATCTTTGTCCCATATTGGAAACAAGTGGTGGATTACTTCAACATATATATGTTTAGTGTTTTGCCTTTGAGCAATACTAGATGGGAGCCTAGACTATGCATGTTTGGTGGTTTGGGGATTATCCTCAAACACAGGTATGTGTGCCTTTCCGGCACAGTGTAGTGTGATGTATGCGTGTGATCCGTTAGTGTTTTATTCGTTGCACAAGTTTTTTCCTACTTTTTTGGTCTGTTCTTATACAATTTTGTTTACCAATTTCGTATGAAACTTTACTTGTTAATCTCTACCAAATTTTTGTGTTCACACTTGTCTTCACGCTGTGATTGTTGTTTGTTTGTGTTCGAATACTTATTTCTTCCAATCTTTTCTCCCAAGGCAAATGAAGTTCTATCTGTTTCACATGCCTTACCTATCTTTTCTTTCAAGGCATATATCTTTTCTCTTGAGGCAGTATTGTGGCTTCCAAACTCTAGCCGGATTGATCACTATAAATAGAGGCATTGAGGTCCTCTTCGAAACACACCAAAAGTTATTCTCTTTTGCTTTCTCATTCTTTCTCTTTCTTAGTAATGAGTAGTCCTGTGTGAGCTGGAAACCTTGCTTGCGAGTGCATACAACCAAGGTTGACATTGAAACCTAGAGAGTGACCGCCCAAGTGAAGAAGTTGATGATAACGACTACAATACGAGGAATCTAAGATGAAGTGATCGATGCTTCAATTGTGGATGGAAAGGACACTATGCATGTGATTGCCAATATGTTAGTGTGAAGAAGGCAATGTGGTAACGTCTAAGAAGTATGATGAAGAGTGGGATTTCCAAACTTTAATTGTAGCTGAGGAAAAGCAAGACTTCCACATTTCTCTTGCATTTAAGGACGAATGGAATATAGAAACATTTACACAATTGAAGAGACAGAAAAAGATTAGTGCACAATTATAGATAAAGAATCAACGACATTGTAAGGAAGACCAAAGTGAAGATGAGTGGGATTATGAAGCATTGCGTATGACTAAACAAGTAAAAGAAGAGTCCTACACAATTGAAGAAGATACCTGGGACACATCCAATATGACTATGCACGGATCGTGCTATGAAGGGGATAGAACTCTGGATGAGTACCAATCCCGGGAATTAGTATCAAAATCAAGAGGAGAAATTACCCATGGTGAAGTTGATTATGGATATATGAGAAAAGTGTTGTTAACATCCTTTGCAATAACACCTGAAGAGCATTCCTCATTGATGGTGATGAAAAAGTCACACAAAATCAACACATTGTCCAAACTAAATAATGTACAAGTATTTCTCAACTTTGAAGACATAAAAGGACCGATCAGGGAAAGGCGACAATTAGAGGCAATGGATGCAGCTATCAAAGAAACTTATGTGGAGTCAACAAAGGACATGATTTTCAATGACGCATTATTGAGATGGTCTCTTAGTGATAAACTCTTGCTAGGTCCAACAGAAGAAGTAGTAAAGGAGCAAAGGTTGGTAGAGAAGTCTAGCAATATATGTGAGTATCTGGAATTCCAAGGAAAACCTAGAAGTCCTTGGAAAAGAGGTAAACTTTTCAAGACTACAAAAGTGCATCGACCAAGAAAACTCGAGGAGGTGAACAAAAGTATGGAATGACAAATTCAAAGAATGGCTCAGGAGAAAAAGATGAGTTGCGGAGATACAAAGCGTTTTTGCTGAGAAGAAGCAAGTGAAGAGACATTGAAGAAAACTTCAAGAAAAAGAAAGATTGGAAACAAGGTGAAAAAGAAAAAAATTCCAATGGCACGAGTCATAGAGAATAGTCGTTGAGGGTAAGTGTTAAATGGCCACCAACTATTCTAGAAATGACTAGAAGACGTTTTGGAAATTGGCTTTCTAGAAAATTCTAGCAGCCAATTTATTTCTCATTTTTGGTACAAAGCACCAACCTAGTACTACTATAAATAGGTCATAGGACTTCATTTGTTAGCCAAGGTAAGTCTTCCTACCTTTTAAGTGTTTGTTGAGTTCACTTCCAAGTTGTGATTTAGTGTTTACTTGGTTTTTATTTTAGTGTCCATCTTGTAATGTTTGGTATAATATTTTGAGTTACAAATGAGTTATATGTATGATATAATTTTTTGTGTTATTGTTCGATTTATTGGGCCTACCATTTGAGAAAAACCAACAAGTGGTATCGGAGCGGGACAATTCAAGACAGCTATATTTGAGGTGCTCTCGTTTCACAGGTGGTTTGATCAGGGATCAAATAAATCATTACTAAACTAGAGGAAACGATCGAGGACTGTTGAACAAGACATGTGAAAAATCTCGTTGAGTCACAGTCTGGGACTCTAAAATATATTGGTCTAGAAACATTATTACTTAGTTAGTGCTGGGCAAACCAAGAGGAGATGGCAGATTTTGCCACGTTAGTGAGTGTTGTTGAGAAGCTCAACAACAACAACTACGGGAATTAGAGTACCCGTATAAGGTATTTTCTAATTGGATACGGTTTGCGGGACTTGTTGGTGGTAATAAAACTATGTCACCAAATGATCCTAACGCACTTAAGGAGTGGGATTTCCAAGCTTTAATTGCAACTGAGAAAAAGCAAGACTTCCACATTTCTCTTGCATTCGAGAAAGACTGGAATACCAAAACATTTACTATAATCAAAGAGATAGAGAAAGATTAGTGCACAATTATAGAGAAGAATCAGTGGCATTGTATGTGAAATTTATTTTTGAATATACCAACATGAAATTTTGTAAATATAGCTTCCTAAATTAACACACATAGTGAGACTGCCTCTTAGTTGCTAAATTCATCTTCCAACAATCCCTCCCCAACTAAGTAACCTAATAATTTGCCAATTGCCCTTGGATGCTAAATTCATCCCCCAACCCCCTCCCATTTTTCAACTGCTTCTTAGATGCTAAATTCAACCCCCAATCCCCCTACCCACGACCAAGCAACTTAATAATTCGGCAATTGTAGTGAACCAACAAAATAAGTGGTAATTTTATTTTAAAAAAAAAAATTTGTTTAAGAAAACTTATTTCTATGCAGGAGAAGAGGAGCTTTTAGAATTGATGTTGAACTGGAGCTTTCATGGTCATGCATACTATTATTACACCAAAAACACATGTGGCAACATATGCTTTTCAATTTCATTCTTGTGAAAAATGTGTCACAAAAGTATAGGTCTTCAATTTAACCTTAATACAACATTTTATCTCAATCAAAATACATATTTTATCTCATCAAACTATGCTTAGTACAATATTTTTCCTTAAAATAGTTATGTAAGAAAACAAAATTTATCAAGTTATGCCTAGTTGTATTGCCACAATTAAGTTTTCGTAATGTCATTATTATTTGAATAATTCAATTAGAATATAAATATTGAGGAACTATTTTTGGATTTATTATAATAGATTACAAAGCTAATTTAATTTAAGGTACTAACTGAAGTATAGAGGACACAGAGCAATTAAAAAAATACATGCACATATTTTATACAAAAAGAAATCTCAGAAGTAAATTACTGAACCTCAAGATATTAGTGTACTAAATGATTGTGATAATGCTGAAGCATTCCTAGTTGCTCCAGTTCTCCTATGACGACATCTTCTTCCTCCTATACTTATGTCTACAAAAAGAAGCTAAAATAGATTTTTATAAAATGCGTGAAAATGTGATTGATTATATCGTGGTAGAAGAATATGTCCATGAATGCAGGATTTTCTTTTTATTAAACATGACTGCATTAAGGAATATTATCGAATAATAAAATACATTTTATATGTATCAACAGTTGTCCGTCTATGCTGATAATTTATCGTAGTTCATAAAACTCGATAAAGAATTTACTTGTTATCGAATTCTTCATAGTATAAAAAACATGAAATTCATTTGAGAAAAATTTCCTACCATATACATTGAAAAAATGTAAAAAATTTAATCGAAAAGAAAAGGGTAAACAGTAACATTCAAAAGCAAAAAAAAAAAAAAAAGAATTTAAAAGGCTTTAAAATGGCATATAATAATGTTTAAAAGTTTTCAAAAAAAAAAAAAAAAAACAATGAGAAGTATCAAAAGCACATACATGCATGCAATGTCATTCTTGTGAAATTGTAAAATATTAGACGAAAAGGAAGCAAAGAATACCTGCATAAAATAGTTTTCAAAAAGATTTAATAAAATTGTTGTCACTTGTTTTACAAAAATAATCATAAAACGATCACTCAGATCATCAATAATACATAGATTATTTTTCCCTTTTCAGATAACCAACAAAGATTCTACTTTGTACTATCCAAAACTTGATTAATTTTTCTTTTTCAAATAAACAATAATACAAATGTAGTTCATGTAACACAATGTTTTTCGAATTATAGCAAGCATAATTTATTTAGTATCTAATAGTGGTACGATTGTCATTTACTAATCCTATTTCCTTCTCTTTTAGGCTAAAAAATCAATTCAAAAAAATTAGAGACAACCACATTTTGATTCCAAAAATCCAATCCTTTTCTTCAGTTGTTAGAAAGATAATAACTTATTTTTTGGCTTTTACATCATAGCTTATTTTTTGCCTTTTCTTAACTTGTTATTCAAAAATTCAATATTTTCTTACCCAATCAAAGGAAAAACTTTTAGATCTTTCAACCCACAAAGATAAATCGCAGCAACTTACTTTTTGATTTTAGTTATCTACCAATTTAGTCCAGAATTTCACAACCATCATCAAGCATAAGCATAAATCAACAAGCAGTAGAGAATCATACGAGAAAGGAACAAAAATAAAAAGCACATAAATAAGGAATAGAAAAAATAAGGAGAAAAAACAGAATTTAAATCAATTTTTTGGGGAAGATGACAGAGAACTACCTTATCCTATCGCTGTCTTTAAAAGGCATGAATTTACAATTGAAAAATAAATTAGTAGTACTTTTTTTTTAATAAGCCACCAGTAGTATATTTATTGGAAGAAGATTTACAAAATCATCCAAAATAAATAAACAAAAATATTCACAAACCTTAAAAAAAAAAGCAAAAAAATAAAACAAACCTCCTTCTAGAAAGAAATAGCCTTAATATGTAAGCAAATCCTAAAAAATATCGATGAGATTCATTATCATTATCGAAAAAATAGAAATAAAAAATAGGAAACCCCTACACAAACCCATCATAGAACGCAAACCCCATGGACATAAAACCACAAAGATGAAAACTTCAAAATAAAAAATGCAAACCCCACATAAATCCCAATATATACATATACCCACATAAATCCAAGTAAATATTTTAAAATCCCAACTACCTCATTTTTCATCTAAAGCACATTTAGATAAATAAACGGAAATAATTTACTTAACATCCATGATAATTTTTATAGATCTCAAATACGGTAATTTATTTGCATTTTCTCTCACTATTTTAACCAGAGTTAGGAATATTTTGAAAATATATTACTGAAGGGAGCATATATTTTCTTGTTATTCTCTAGGGGTTCATCCATTTTCTTGTCCAGAAAAATTAGAGAACCCCTCTTATGGCTTCAATGTCCATAATATATTAAGATCAAGAGGAACAAAAAAGAGATCAAAATCAGTGCAAAAATTGGATAAAGAAAAAAGCCAGAAGAGAGAAGAAAGAAGAAAAAAATAGAGAGAGAAATGAAGAAACAAAATAATGAAGAAAAAGAGAAGAAGAGATAGTGAAGAGGACCATAAAAAAGAAGTAGAATAGATAGTTGTACGCTTTGTCAATCGAGAATCAAGGAGAAATCCTAAAAATCCATCTGTGCTAGCCTTATCTTTTACGGTTGTTTCAATCTTAATGGCTAATAGTAGCAAGATTAAGTTTTTTAAGTGATCTAAGGGTGTAGAATTTAACAGCAACAAAGGTTTAAAACTTGTGGACATTTTTTAAGTTGATTATATGAAAATGCTCTGCAAAATAAGAAAAAGTTAAATTTTTAAGGCAAGATGTATTTAATCTTTCCAGGTATAGGTTGTACATAATTTTACAAAATACCACCAGATGTATGTTTTAGTCTTTCATCTAAAGGGGTGTTATTATAATCTCACGTCAAATGAGCAAAGGATGAGTACCTAGACTAAGAAGAAATGCTCCTGAAGGGCAATATACCTGTCACATCAGTGCCAAATAAACAGAATTTGTCCACGTGGCACACCCATGAGTTGTTACAGTAAGGCCACTCCTTTCTTACGTAGTTGGTAGATATCTAACTAACATTGATTAAAGATTTTAAATAATTAAAATAACCATTCAATTCAAAATGTTTAGCCTCCTAATGGTCAATTAACGGTATATTTAATGCATTTCGCTCTACCTCAGACTATAAGTAGGTTGATTGTAAGTTTGCAAAATATAAAGGCCTTTCCTATTCTTTACCCGAATTCAGCCACAAAGAAAGATGTTCACTTCTTAAAATATCCTATATATGTGGGTAGCAACAGGGGAAGGGGTCAGATTTATCCCAACTGGAGCAAGAGTAACAATACAGTTTAATTTGTAATACAACAGCAGCAGGTATAGTAAATAGAATCATACGAAAAGAAAAGCGGGATATAAAATAATCATAACAGATACAGATGGACGTCAAGTGATTGATATTATCTCCCTAGGAACAGAGCTTCTTGTTTTAGAGGATGAATCCATCAAATTTGATCAACCCTTAACGAGTAATCCTTATGCGGGTCGATTTGGTCAGGGAGAAGCCAAATGAATAGTTTTCTAAAAGGAACCGTAGAATTCTCTTATATAGAATTATCTTATATATATATATTCTATATATGATAATTCTACTGTCCTTTTTAGAAAAGATCATTCATTTGGCTTCTCCCTGACCAAATTGACCCACATAAGGATTATATATATATATATATATATATATATATATATATTGGGTATTGTACCGCAGGCTAGATGTTAAGAAATTTAGTTCTATTGTTTTGTAACTTTTGACTTTTCAAAATCTGGTTTCTTTCCGTTTTGATTTTGTCCTTTTTTAGGTTTAAACAAGATCAATTCCTTCTAATCAATTTAAAAAAAAAAAAAAAAAAGAATGGCGGAGACAGAAGTTTTAGAAGATTATACATCAAAATTGCCCGAACATATCATTCATCACATACTGTCTTTCCTTCGATTCTCGTCCGAAATTAGCAGTACAAACAAGTTTATTGTCCAAGGCATGGTTGAAGGCATGTCGGACGCGCCCTAATTTGTCGTTCCGTTACAGGGAAGTCTCGCCACGGAAGGAGGATACAAATATTACAGATTTCTATTGTCCTGAAAAAAGATGTTTTTATTTCATACAATGCATCGACTCCACCTTGCTGTTTAAAAGTACCACGAGCATAAGAATAGTAAGATAGTTTAGAACTCACGCTTCCCTCTGTTTTGCCGCCTGATTATGTCAACAGATGGATTCAAATTGCTGTAGAAAACGGTGTGAAAAGCCTTGAACTTTTTATGAGTAGAGATTCTTGTTGTTCTATTTTGCCTCGATCAGTTTTTGAAGCTAAAACACTCGTGGCATTAAGGCTTGGCAAATTGCAGCTGAAACCCTATGTGATTAATTCAATAAGGTGTAATAATCTTACAAAATTGAGTCTTTCAGAAGTGGATTTAGACGAAGTGATGTTTGGAAGAATAATGTCAAGTTGTCCGTTGATTGAAAGCATGACAGTTTGTTGCTGTGTAGGCCTTGTGAATATTAAAGTTACCAAGCTTAACAAACTCAGGGAATTTTCAGTTTTTCAGAGGGGAAGTGGATGTGTTGAAGTCAGGGCACCAAGTCTTGAAGAATTCATTTGTAATAGCAGGAGGCTTGTTCAGATACCTCCTTATGCATCTAAAAATATGAAAGTATTGAAATTGTCACATGTTGTCATTAATTTTTGCTTTATTAGACATTGCTGAAAAATTTCCACGTCTTGTAAAGTTGAATATAACTGATTGTCGCGATTTGAAAAGAATTGGGATTCCCAAGCTACTCGATTAAATGCATACATTTGGAATGGAACGAAGGATTGAAAGAGGTCCAAATTGATGTTCCCAGCATTAATGTGTTTGAATATAGAGGAAACAATTTACCCCGTTTTTCGTTTACAGAAAATTCATTCGGCTTTTCTTGGGTTTCTGAGATTGTATTGTTTTGTGGAATGCTAGAGTCATTTGGCATATCTTGGTTTTCCAAATTGAAGGACTTTCTGATAAAGCTACAAAAATCTCAAATTTCACTCAGACTCAACTTTTCCAGTAAGTTGAGAGATATTGTAGATGAGATTATAAGTAGTGCTTATTAAAGATTGAGAATCTTATATCCCTCAAGTTAAACGCTTGACTATATGTATTTCTTCCATGGGATCCATGTTTTAAATGCTACAGATTTAGTTCTGGATGCTATCTTCTGGACTTGTCGTCCTAAAACCATATTTCAAGATTGGTTCCAGGGCTCGGACTGGAACTCAACAAATACAAACCCCGCAAAGGTAATCTTTGACATGATGATGTTTAGAAGAAAACGTAAGCATATCTACCTGCAAAAAATTAGTAGATTTTGGCAGCAAGATCTTAAGGATGTAAAAGTTGTGAAATGCAAAAATCATCAAGGAGTTCAGCTACCTGATTCTCTGGACTGGAATACTTTGTTGAAATTAAACGCAGCTAATGCCCACAATAGGCATGTTCCGTACAACTACGAGTTAGAATTAGAGTGGAAAACATTTGGATTTGGGAGGTGAAGAGTTTATCATTTCAAGAAAAGACCCAAGGAAATCAAGGACGGAAGGTATTGCCAAAATAAATAAATAAATAACTGACAATTTGGCCACATACGTCAACAAAAATGAGGCACAACAGTTTCGAAATTCTATACTAATCAAGTTAAGGATTTATAACTTGTTTTTTTTGCATTTCTTGTTTTCACAAAGTTGGCTTGTGAGTTGTGACTAATAAAAATTCTAGTCCGTTGGAACTTGGAAGTTTGTTTTTGAATTCTGGCCAGCATATTAGTATAAATGTATGATCATATTCAGTTTTTATATGATCTTGTCTTGTTTGACGAGTGAGTTGTTCCTTTAAGATTCCCAACATGTTTTTGTTTAGATATATCTATCTATTTATGTGTACTATTATATATATATACATATATATATATATATACATATATATATATATATATGTATATGTATATGTATATGTATATGTATATGTATATATATACACATAGAAGACCTATTCTTTGTTATGTATAAAATACTAGATCTTAATGAAATACTAGTCAGTCACGCACACTCGATGTGTATGCATATTATCCAAAATTAATAATTTTTAAGATCACTATAAACAAACAAACTCAATGATAGAGAAGATAAAAAAAAAATGAGACAAAATTGTAAATTCTTGATAGACGTGAGTTGATGAGTATTGTTAATATGGAAAGATAAGTGAGGCTGCAATGGAAGAATGAGCCAAGTAACTACTTGTGGTAGTTTTTGTATTTGAGATTTAAATAAATAAATAAAAAAAATGTCTAGTAGTGGTTGTGGGAGTGTGTGAACGTGAGAGTTGTATTTAAAAAAAAATTAAAATGTTTAAAAAGAGTGTATAGAGGGAAAGACCACCAGACCAATTAAACCTCTCCCTTTATATATAGAAATATAATTTCCAATTCCTAATATGAAAACATATTTAAATGTTTCTCTACTTTTTTTTTAATATCCAAAATACCCGCCTTTAATGAAATATAATTTCTAATTTTGAATAGAAAATTCCAATTTCTAATAGGAAAATATTATTAAATTACTATCATCTATTCTAAATATTTTTTACCTATTTCGCAATAAATACATAATAAGATGGAAGATTTTTATTTGTATAAAAATATTTATTATAATTAAAATTTCAACAAATAAAAAGTAAATCATATAATTTCAAATTCCCAATTGAAAAACATAACTAAATTACTTATCATCTATTATGTCTATTTTTTAGGATACAACCACATATTTTGAGATAAATAAATAATAAGATGGAAGATTTTTATTCTTATAAAAATATTTATTATAATTAAAATTTCAAAGAATAAAAAAATGAATCTAATTAAAATGTAAAGATTAAATTAATCAAGCAAAAATTATGTCTTAAGTAAAAGAAATTAAACAAATATATTCTTCATATTACGGATAGGTATCACATAATATATTAAATTCATTATAAAGAATCGACATAATAATTTGTTCTTTTGTCACCTTTTAAAATGTACCGAATGTGAATGGGAGTAGAAAAATCATTTATATTTAAGCAAAGAATAAAATAAAAATATTATATTTTAAAACTATTATATATGTTCAAATTGTTTGTATTTTTTATTCATAAAAAAGAATAAGGGTTAAAGACAGTAAACCCCCTTAAAGTTTGGGCTGTTTTGCACTAAACTCCTTTTTTTTTTTTTTCTTACTTTGCCCCTTCTGTTAGCAATTTGACTATTAAAAAGTCAAAAAATACATTTTTACCCCTAGACACTACAAAAAATATAAAATTAACCTCGTAAAGTTTATTATATTTGTTATTTTAGTCCCTAATTCAAGTTTGTATCAATTAACCTACTTTAGTCATTAATCAATATAAAAATATTGTTAAAACAACTAAAAAATATAATGATGTCACAAACACCAGTGGTTCTTTAAAAATACTTGTGAAAAAAAGTTAAATATAAAAATTTTCTAGCACTTTTGGTATTTTTATTATATTTTATTTTCATGTAAAAATAAATTTTTAAATATATGAGACTTATAACCATGTAATAAAGTTATATCAGTCTAATTTCCTTTTGCTATTCTTTATAATATTTAAAATGATTTCTTCTTATTTTTTTCCTTTGTTAATATAATTTGAACTAATACCTAAATTATGGAGGAACTTTATCATATAAATAAAAACTTAAATTATAATAATTTAGATGAAATACCTTTAATAATTCATCAAAAATTTTAAAATTAATTATTTTATTGTATTTTTAAATTTTAAATATTGAAGAAAGTATAATTCGAGAATTAGAATATTAGTAATTAATTTGGAGCATATTTATATTTTTAACAATATTGATAACATTATTAAATTTTATTTTTATTCTAATGTATTAAATGCTACAAAACTTACCTGAGGGGGTAAAGTAAAATTTCGCTTAAACCTTAAGGAGGTTTACTGCAATTGATCTTTAGGGTTAAATTTGTCTTTTTAAAAAAAACTAACGGCGGAGTTATATGTGACCGTTAGTCAAAAGGGTAAAATAAGATAAAAATAACGTTAGGAGATTTAGTGCAAAACAACCCAAATTTTAAGGGATTCACGGTATTTAACCATAAAAATAATCTTTTATAACTATTACAGATATTCTAAATTCACTACAATTATTTTCTTTGCTCCAATTGTTCATTCAAGTATGTTAGATTGGGAAACTTAATTAGATCATTTCCCTTAATTGCTTTATATATAGGGTTAATTACACTTTATTCCTCTTTAGTGTCATTGACAGTTTAATATCTAACATTATAAACAAAATAGCTAACATTAAATAGTTTGATCAAGTCAATTCTTTCTCACTTGTTTCGAAGAACTTTAGATCTGATTTTACACTATATATGATATTCCATTCTGGCCCTCACTAGCTCTTTGCTTGCTTGTACAAAGAGCATGCAAGAGGGAGCTACCATGCTCATCGCACACTTGCATTACCACCTGAGCTTTGCTACCGTTTCACCCAATCTCTATGCCTACCACGAACTTGAATGCCTAAAATATAATTCTCAATTCCAATAGGAAAATATAACCAATTTTTGTTTCTCTCTTTTTGTAATGCCTAAAATACTTATCCTTAATGAAATACAAATCTCTATAGGAAAACTAGTATTAAATTATTCCTCATCTATTTAATTATCTATTTTTAAGAATACTACCAGCTATTTTTTGTCATGCCTAATATACCCTTAATTAAATAGTTTCATATCTAATAAGTGTTTAATGATTTGTTTTTTGTAAGTCGTCCTTAATGAAATATAATTGACCTATTTAAAATATTCCCTACTTAATCTGATGAAACTATATATATTTTTATAATTTATATTAATACTATATATTTATTGTGTACATTTCAAATTAATTAATATAAGAAAATTTCTTAGATTTATGCAAAAATTAGAATAAATGCATAATAAGATGGTATCTATTTAATTTGTAAAAAGAAATCTCATTTGACATTTAATAAAATAATTTATAACTATTATTATGTTCAAATTATTTCTTCCTTCAGTTTTTATATATATTTGTCATATATAATGTAATAAGATGGTAGATATCTTTAAGAGTAAAAAAATCATTTTTACTTTAGCAAATATTAAAATGTATTATTCATACAGCATTAATATACATTCAAATTGTTTCTATTTTTTCATGACCATTATATAAACAGTTTCATGATTAATTATTTTTTTATACAATTGTTATATTTATAAGAGACAGGGAATATTTTAGTTAATTATACTTATTTTAAATTGCTTTATATATTTGCATATGTTAATAACATATAATAAATATCTTGAATAAAAGATAAAACTTTTGATTCTATTGTAATTGATTAATCATGTATTTGTTTCAAATACAAAATGAGGTTGTTGTGCTTTATGATCAATATATAATAATGCAGGTATCACTTTATGTATTGGTTCTAAAATTTCTCCTAACAAACCTATCACCAGTCCTTTGATCTGCCTCACTTTAAAGAAGCATGAAATTCCCTCCAAGATTTGATTGCAAAACAACGTAGGGAGCTGGCTAAGCAGGCTGATAACTTGGGACCGCAAATTCCCGGCCAGTAGAGATCGTGGAAGCCTCTACTTCCAACCGATCCAGACTATATCTTTGTCTGCAATCAAGTACTTAGGCTAGTTTGTGTTCTCTAGCTATTTATCATAGCCGAAGTCTTCATGCACTTCATCACAATTTGAACATTCTAGCCCACCATTTCAATTATGTCCACCCCCTTAATATGTCACATTCGCCACAGGAACCGGATGTACTTTAGTGGCACTTTGGCCCACCTGATGATGACTGTGGCCCTAGATTTGAGGAGTTGGATGAGGAGTATGCAAACACTTGGGATGACGATGGTGTTGGTCCTTTGGGACATTCTTAGAGGGAGTTTTCTATCTCTTTTTCTTTTCTATTTATTCATGTTTTGTTATTCTCTTTTTCGTTCATTTTATGTCGTCATGCTATTAGTGTTTGTTTTTGCTTCTTTTACCACTTTTGTGGAAAATATTGTAGACAATATTTTACCCAAGTTAGGGGAGAGGTCTGTGGTATAGTTGTGTATTTTTCGTCATATAGGTTATTTTAGTTGATTGTGCTATGTGTTTGTTTTGTAAAAGGTATGTATTAGGAGAATTCCTATACTTGATTGGCTATTTTCTGTATCAATACTTTGGAAAAAAAAATTCAATTGTTGAATCCACGTGTATAGGAATTTTTGTTCTTTAATCCCATTGATTCAAGGATTATGACATCACCCTTATATGTGACAACGTATAAGTATGTGGGTTAGCTTTGTTATTTCACAATGAATGATAGCCTTGACCACCTATTGCGGCTTGGATTTAATTTGTGACATATTAGTCGAGGTAATTTCATAATGGCAAAGTATGAATGAAGTTTGGACCAAAGAGATAATTCAAGCAATTTTTTTGGACCATTTGAGTCTAAAAAGCCTACCTTGTTATGATCATCCCTAGTGTCCCTTTTTGAGCCTACCTTGTTATTATCATTTTGTTTTGTTTTTTCATCTTTCTACCCATCATCTTAGTTTGTGTCGGTGACATGTGACATCGATACTATTAAGTTGTTTTTGGCGGAAAATTGTGATAAGTTGTTTCTTAGGTTATTGGAAATTTAAGGTGATATTTAGTTTAGTTGAAGTCGCTGTTTATTATAAAGTTATTGTGAATGTTAGTTAGTATTGTCATTATTGTTGTAATTATTTTATAAAAAAAGAAAAAATGAAAAAATTCAAAATTCAAAAAAAAATGTTATTCAAGTTCAAGTATTTCTCTTTTGTGAATAAAGAAGGCATATTGTAACTTTCTATGTTGTTGGTTAAATGATGATATGGTTAGGACATGTATTTAAGATTTCGGTTTGATGTTGTCAAAGTTATGTAACTAAGGTGATTTGAGCTACTTTATCTAAATTTATCCTACCCTTATCCCTTAGCCTATATTACAAGCTGTAAAGTCCTATCTGATCTTTGGTCAAGATCATTTTGTATTAGTGATTATGGGATGGAAACATTTTTTTGAATGTCTAACTAGATTGTCGCTTCTTAAACTGTGGTTAATACAAGTCTTGTCAAGATGGATAGGGGAATGATTCTACTTTTCATACTATTAATAAGGGTGATTCTTTGCAAGTAGAGTGATTGCATTGCTATGATGACTATGGGATTATAGATCAAATTTGCCTATGTGTGTGTGAAATTTATTTATATTTTTCATTAAATATTTATTATTGATACATGGGAGAGTTAGTTTAGTGTGGATTTTCTTTTTGTTAGTGTTCATGTGATTGTGTTAGTCTTTTTCTTTTCTTTTTGCCCGGGTTGTGTGTGATTTATAACATTGTAATTAGGTTAAAATTAGGTTTTGTGCATGTTTGATGCGTTTTAGTAATTTTAAGTGTTTATTTTGTGTTAAAATTATTATTAATGTTTGTGTATTTATGTGGAGTAGGAAAGAGTAATTTTGAAAGTTCAAAAGTGGGATACACTAAGTTGGAGGCTTGCAAACGAATGAATCACGTTCTTGGACAAGAAAACCCCTCGCTGTAGTGAGAAATGCTGAAAAAGCCAGGCTCATTTGGAGCCTAGCCAAATTTTTGGGCAAAAGATATCCTTGTTGCTGCAAGGATGTTAATGTGCTACAACAAGGAATTAAACGTGGTAGCAAGGGTTGTTACTGGAAGAATCAAATGTGGGCTGCAATTTGTTTATTAACAAGAAGCCCATATATTTGTATAAATAGTCGTTTCTCCTCATTAAGTGAATTATTTAGTTTTTAGGGTATTTTTAGAGAGTAGCTGCTTGGGTTTCTCTTGGGCCATATTACATACTTTATTGTATTAAATTCCTTATAGATTACGACTCTCGATTTTTGAAGTTTGTTTGTGGATTTTTATTCACTTGAAATATTGAATTCACGGATTTTCTAGAGAACAAGTGACAACCTTCGAGAAATCCTTGAGCAAACTAATGCCATTTTAGCTCAAAACAAAATGTTGACATCCTTGGTGCCAAACTTGACAAAAATGCTTAGTAATTTGTATGCCAATTTGGTAGCTTCAACCTTTTCTACTCATTATGTTTGTGAATTATGTGGAGGAAATCATGAGACTCAACAGTATGGAATTGAATGGAGAACCATTCTATCAAGAATAAATTCAATTTGTGAACAATCAGCAGTTCAATCCAAGGTCTCAAAATAATCCATATTCCAACACCTACAACCCAGGGTGGAGAAATCATCCTATTTTTTCTTGGAGTGGTAACAACAATCAACCTAACCATCAATAAAAACAGTTTTTCTTTACAACAAAAACATCCACAAGCACAACCTAGACCACCAACTTATCCTAACCCTAAATTTCCACCATATCAACCATTTCAGCCACCTCAAAATCAAAATCAATATCAATCCCAACAACCAAACCAAAGTCAAAGTCCCAGAGTGTGGAAGATATGTTTGCTCAGTTCATGAGGACTCATGAAGCTTTGATGAGAAATCATGAAGCATCAATTAGGAACTTGGAGAACCATATGGGACAAATAGCTTGGCAATTGATTGAGAGACCACAAGGTTCCATGCCAAGTGACACAATTCCAAACCCGCGGGATGGTAACCAAAGGGAATATACCATATCTAACCTCATCTCTTATAATGACAATGAGCTAAACAAGTATGGGAGTAATGGTATGGAGAAGAAGATGCAAGCCAAGGGTAAGGAAATTCAAGCTGAGGAAGTGGGATCGTACCAAAAGGGGAACAAGTATCCTTCTCTTTTCAACTCTTCAGGTACATTAGTTTCAAGCACGAAACTTTTCTTAAGGGAATAGAATGTAATACCCATAAACTTTTTGGGGATAATCTGTAATATTTTCATCATTCTCGTAAGTTGTTAGGGCCTCTGTGGTAGTAAATGCTTTCCTCTCTAATACCAGGGTTTGGTGAACAAGGGGAATTGGGAAGTCTAGAGGACAGTCAAGGGGTTGATACGTCTAAAGACATCCTTATTTGTTTATCTAATGTCTTTTGCTTGAAGAGTTATTTAATTTTGTGTTCTTGAAAGCTGGAATTTTTGGGTTGAGTCAATTATAAAACACTTTGCTAGGCATGAGAACTTAGTATATATATCAGTAAATAAAAAAATAATGTAAATAAAAACCCCTATCACATGGCTCTTATCAATTGCATGGTAAATTTAAATTATTCATGGACTGGCTGTGCATGGGTGAATCATGACGAATTGCCCGTCCATGCCAAACTGCTCCAGCAATTAATTGTAGAAATATTTTTCATAATACCCATGATAATCTTATAATGGTCTTACTATGAATTGAGTTTGGTTCTTGATTTTGTCCTCGGTCAATGCACTAATATTAGTTTTGTCTATTAGGTAAATTCATTAAATAATTCTTGGTCAGTAGCTGTTTTTTTTTTTTTTTTCATTTGGAATAAATTAAATAAACAAAATGAAGTTCTGGTTGGTGGAAGTTTGAGAATGTACTCACGTGGGTTCAATATCTTAGTATTTAATTCTCTTAGTATAATAGACAGCACTAAGTTAGAAATAGTTATATTATAATGCTTTCGGAAATTGTGAATTCAAAGGTTCAATGAATTATAGCAAACCCATGAACCAAATAGTTTGGACAAGCCTGAGAACGAAAATATAATGGCCACACTATTTGTGAATTTCGTAGATTGCCTAGGTCCCGTCTTTAGTACTAGTCTGTCGGATTTCCACCGCTGAGACTTCCTAAAATTTTTATATTGGATTCATTTTGTAAAATACTTGTTTTTATATTTGTTTAGAAGTGAGTGAACGTATAAAGTTGGACCAACCAGAATAGCTAAATTTAGTGTTTTCGACAAGTAAATGGTTCCTATACATTTTGATTATTTTGACAAATACATTTATATATCTTTCTGTGTCTTAGAAATATTTTATAATACAAAGAGGATTGAATATGTTTATGTGAGCTTTTATATATGTGATTTGTATATGATAACTGAATGTGATCCATTTGTGATGCATGTGATGTAATTCAATATGTATGTCTAGCACATGGAAACTTGGTGGCTTCATGTTCTCGTCTGTCTATGTTTCTGCAGTCCAATGCATAGTTATTAAACCCGACTCGGAGAGAAACCCCGCAAGGGAGGTGCATCAATGGGTTACTGGTTCAATCAGTGGGTTACTTAAATATATTTTTATTCGTATATAATACTTGTAAATTATTAAATACAAGATATATAGTGAAAATATTGATAAAAACATATTTATTTTAAAATTTTTAAGCATAAATGTAACTTTTCAATATTTATATAGCATTTTCACATGAAGAGTTAAAAAATAGTTAATGCATAGAATGGAGTTTACAAAGTATATATAAAAAAAGGTATATAATAACCAAAAGTTTACATGATTAGGTGGTAAGGACTTTTATTACTATTTAAGAGGTCTTTGACTCAAAACTTGATAATTACGATTTGATTTTTTCCTCAAACAAACAAACCCACTAGATTTCTCCAAACCCGGTCGAATTCCCGGGTTTACCAGTTGAACTGCCGGGTTGCACGAAATTCGGAGGGTTCATTTCTTACCCGGTCATCAGAGGAATCCAGTCCGATCTCAAGGCCAATTCACTGGGTTCACCGGTTAAAACACCGGTCGGGTCGGTCCGGGTTCAATAACTATGATCCAATGGACTGGCTTTGTACGGCCCTGTCTAGCGGGTATAACAATGAGAGCTAGATCCAATAGCCGATAAGCCCTGTTAACCTATGAACTGTCTATTCCATTTTATGTTTGTGTATCCAATCTATTGTGTATGACTCTAGCTTATGTATGACTCTAGCCGATTCCTTTTTCTTTTCCTTCCTCCCTCCTTTTTTTTTATTTTTTTCTTCTTCTTCCCCCTATATTGTTCTTTCTACCTCTTCCTCACTTTTCTTCTCCATTAGCACCACCCAACTCTTTTCCTCTTTATATTTTTCTCCCTACCATCACCATACCACAATCTGTTCTTCTCCACATCATAAAAACTATAAGAGACAGAACAGATAGTTTTTTTTTTCTTTCCCCATCAAGTCAAGGGTTTCAAGTCAAATTAGGTCAAGGATTATTTTACTTCACCCATGGAGTTTTCCACTACCAATCTTCTTTCATTGGGTCAAAATAAAATTATCTCATCTAGTAAGATCTTTCCACTTTTACTTTCTTTACAATTGATGGGTTGGGTAAGAATTCAAAAAAAAAGTACTCCTTTATTGTTATTATTGAAGTTTGTTTCTTGCCTAGTGTTTACATTGTGGCTAATTCACTCTAATTGTGCAATTTGTTGCCCTTAAATTTTGAATAGTTATTTAATTTTTTTGAGGTGTGTTGCTATGATTTTTGTGGTGTTTGGTTATTATTACTATTATTTTTTAATTTTATTGTGTGGAAAAAATGCTTAAGAAGGGAAAATCTAGTACTTCCACACCCGTTATCGCTCCTAAGACCACTAATCCCAATTCTAATAACCTTTCGTTTGTTTTTGACAAATCTAAATTTGTGAGTATTGAGGCACCAATGTTTTACAAACGCCTTGCTTTGATTACTTCATGTTGTTTTAAGAGAGGGAATGATTTTAATTGTCCGAGGAAGACAAAATTGATACTTACACTACACCGGGTGACGTACGTCATGCTTTAAAATCCGTTGATATTTCTGAATTCCATTGAAATCAATTTGTTGGGAAGATGCTACTAAGGGTAATGAAATACTTGTTAGGGAATTTATTGCTGACACCTATAAAGTCATTGGCAATGTAGTTAGGTTAGACAATGATCGGTAGATTTTTGTCGTGAGATTATAAATGCTTACTATCGATTCTGAATATTGCTGACAGTAAGTATGTTGCTTAGACATTCTAATGTTGATTTTGATTTGCCATTCTTGGAGTTGTGTCATAACGTGACGTTGAGGGTATGGCTACATGAGAATTTTATCTACATCAAGAATATAAAAAATTTCTGAAAACTTGGTTATCTTTTTCGCGTATTCTTCCCATTACTCATTTGACTAAAATGACTCGGGATAAGGTTGTACTTCTTTATGCTTTGGTTAAGGGGTGGTCTATTAATATTGGTTCGGAGATCCAGTTGGAGATTCTATGTAATGGTGCTAAAGATCAACCTAGTTTTATTTTTCCTAATTGGATTACAGTTATTTAAGCATCAATGCAGGTGTCACTTTACGTACTAGTTATAAAATTTTTCCTGACAAACCTATCACTAATCCTTGGATCCAACTTACTTAAGCATGACAAGTCCCTCCAAGATTTGATTGCAAAACAATGTAGGGAGTTGGTTGATTCTTGGGACTGCAAATCAAGTTTAGTAGGGATCCTGGGAGCCTCTACCTACAACCAGTCAAGACTATATTTTCCACCAGCCGAGTACTGAAGCTGGTTTGCATTCTTTAGCTATTTATCACAATCGAAGTCTTCATGCTTTTCATTACAAATTGGAAAATCTAGCTCACCATTTGAATCATGTCCATCCTCATAATATGTTGAGTTGGACGCAGGACCAGATGCGCCATGATGGCACTTTGGCCCACTTGATGATGACTATGGCCTTGGATCCGAGGAATCGGATGAGGAGTATGCAGATACTAGGGATGACGATGGAATTGATCCTTCAAGACATTCTTAGAGGTAGTTTTCTATCTTTTCTTTTTCTTTTCTATTTATTTGTGTTTTGTTATTTTCCTTTTCGTTCATTTTAGGTCATCGTGTAATTTGTGTTTGTTTTTGCTTCTTCTACCACTTTTGTGGAAACCTTGGGGACAATATTTCACCCAAGTTGGGAGGAGAGATCTATAGTATAGTTAGGTGTTTTTCTTCATATAGGTTGTTTTGTGCTATGTGCTTGTTTTGTAAAATTTTGTCTTTTGAGAACTTCTATACTTGATTGGCTTTTTTCTGTATCAATATTTTGAAATTTATTTTTGAATCCAAATGTGTATAAGAATTTTTGTTCTTTAACCCCATTGATTCATGGAATATGACATTACCTTTATATGTGACAATGTGTGAGTTTGTGGGCTAGGTTTATTACTCCATAAATGATTGATAGACTTGACCATTTATTATGATTTGGAGTAACTTATAGCATATTAGTTGAGGTAACTTCACAATTGCAAAGATTGAATGAAGTTTGGACAAAGAGATGATTTAGGTATTTTCTTTGGGCCATTCGAGCCTCAAAAGCCTATCCTGTTAGGATTAATTAAGTGTCCATCATTCTGAGCCTATAAGCCTCTTTTTATTGGTAATTACATTGTTTTAGCCACCTTATCATTTTGTTTTGTTTTCTCACCTCTCCACCCATCACCTTAGTGAGTGTTGGTGACATGCAACATTGATACTGTTAAGTTATTTTTGGTGAAAGATTGTGATAGGTTATTTATTAGGACTGGAAATTGAAGAAGATATTTTGATTAATTGAAGTAGCTATTTATTATAAAGTTATTAGATAATGTTAGTTAGTATTTTTATTATTGTTGTTATTATTTAATATATATATATATATAATAGAAGTGAAAAAAAAAAATTTTGAAAAAATTTGTTCTTCAAGTTCAGGTATTTCTCTTTTGTGAATAAAGAGGGCATGTTGTAGCCTTCAATATTGTTGGTTAAATGATAATATAGTTCGGAGATGTATTTGGTATGTTGATTCGGTATTAGCCAAAGTTATGTAACTAAGATAATTTGAGCTACATTAGCTAAATTTACCCTTGTCCCTTAGCCTACATTACAAATCTGTAAAGTCCTATTTGATCTTCGATCTGGATTAATTTGTATTAGTGATTATGTGATGGAAACATTCTTTTCAATGTCTGACTAGATTGTCGCTTGTTAAAGTGTGATTAATATAAGTCTTATCAAGATGGATAAGGGAGTGATTCTATTTTCATACTATTTCTTTGCGATGGAGTAGTTACATTGCTATGATGGCTATGGGTATATAGATCAAATTTGCCTGTGTATGTGGATTTCATTTGTATTTTTCATTAAACATCTATTATTGATCCATGGGACGAGTTAATTTTGTGTGGATTTTCTTTTTATTAGCATTCATGTTATTGTATTAGTCTTTTTCACATCTTTTTGCCCTGGACATGCAAATGTTAAATTGGATTGAGTTGATAACTGGTAATAATTTATTTATTATAAACCCTATTTTACATTATGTTTTGTAACTCTAATTTTAGGTATTTTGTGTGTGATTTAAGGGTATTAGGTTAAAATTAGATTTTGTGCATGTTTGATGTGTATAATAGTAATTTTAAGTGTTTATTTTATACACAAAATTGTATAAATGTTAGTATCTTTTTGTTGTGCAAGAAAGGGTAATTTTGGGTGCTCAAATATGGGATACACAAGGTTGGAAGCTTGCAAACTAGTGAATCACGCTCTTGGATGTAGCGAGAGGTATTCAAAAAGCCAAGATCGTTTTGAGCTTGGCCAAATTTTTGGGCAGAAGACATCCTTGCTGCAGCAAGGATGTTAATGTGCTAAAACAAGGAATTAAACGTGGCAGCAAGGATTGTCACTAGAAGAATCAAACATGGGCTGTAATTGGGTTATTAACTAGAAGCCCATATATTTGTATAAATTGCACTTTCTCCTCATTAAGTTTGTTATTTAGTTTTTAGGGTATTTTTTGAGAGTAGCTGCTATGGTTCCTCTAGGGCAATGTTACATACTTTATAGTATTAAATTACTTAACGATTACAAATATTAATTTTTGAAATTTGTTCGTAGATTTTTATTCTCTTGAAATATAGGATTCACGGATTTTCTAGGGAACAAATGACAAACTTCGGAAAATCTTGTGCACTTTGTTAGTAATTGGTTATTTTTTCTCTATTTTAATTTTGCCATATTTAGTTTTTGTTTCACTATTGTTTTGAATTTATATTAGTTTAGTTTCAATTGATAGTTTAGTTGTCGTTGGTTATTTTAATTTATGTTTCCATTACTTAATTAATTGAATTAAAATTTTTAATTATTTAGGTTAATCAACTTGTAGTTCATTAAATCAATCAATTTGGTATCTTTAATTTGTGTTCTTATATCTTCATTCTTTCATTGGGGTTAGTTAATTAATTTGTTTTGTCTGAAAAGTGTAAAAATAATAAAAAATCCAAAAACAACTCTTTTCAAATTGTAATAATCTAAATAGTGATTGATATTAGGTATTCCGTAATTGACCTAATTTAATACTCGTGAGAATGATCTTTATTTCTTATATACTACTACGCGACCCGTACACTTGTAGAGACATGTGCTGGTACGTAAATAATATTTGAGCTGAGTTTGACACGTATCAATTGGCATCTCATTTTTGAGGCGTGACATGATCTAAATTTGAAGTACTAAAATTGAGTCTATTTAAGTACTCAATTGTGCTTGAGTACTTCACAAGATTGAGCTCAAGTCTTTTTTTGAGGGTTTGGCAAATGTGTGTTATTTCAATAATAATAAGTGGGAAATGCACACTTCATGGGTGTGCAATTAAAATAAATACAATTTAAAAAAAAAAAAAAAGATAGTGAAAATTATATTTAAAAAAATATTTCCAAAATTAAAGGATAATGTATGTAGTGGGGAGGGAAAGAAGTCATGAGTAGTTATAAGGGTACATTTGACAATTCAAACGATGATGGACACTTAATTTCATGCTCATGCGTTATATATAGTTATCGATAATTCAATAGAATAAATTGTTTTACATCGTGTAAGACACTTTCCTTAAGGAATTAATGCCCCATTAGATTTCTTACTAGGTATTATGACAACATCTTATAAGAACAAACAAAACCAATCAAAAATTTGAACAACAAAATCAAAATTATTCACAAAGAACAAGAAGAAAGTATATTGTTAATTTGCAAAAAATACAAGGATGTAGAATACTTGTTTGATTTTTCATGTATCAAATTCTAATATGAAGCCTTTTATAATATTACAATTTGGTCACCCACATTTTCTTACATGAACTGGGCACCAATTCATGAAGTATCAATTTAAAGACTTCAACTATTTTATTGAATTTGGAATCATGAAGACGTACATGTTAAACAAATACAACCTCAAGGTTGAATTCACATCCTGGATGATTATCACTAACTATTGCTATTAATATTTTTATAAAAATATTGGCACAAAAAATAAAAGAAGTTATAGATAAAAAAATGGAGGGCTTGTCAGGCTGTTAAAAAAAAGAAAGAACTGGTTATCTTTTTTAGTCTCTAGCATTATTTTTTTAGATATTTAAATTCTTCCGTTAAATCTAACTCAACATTCATTATTCTCTTGATCAAAATACCCTTATTCTCTCTTCAAACTATCAATTCTAGCAATTTACCCACTTTAACTATCAATTTATTATAGATTACTCCAATCAAATTAATTTTAACAAATTAATTTGAAACAAAAGACTAAAATATCCTCAAAACAATTATTTTGCCTAGAATACCCTTCATTTCTTATTTCTTCCTCATATTCTCCCTTCCTTCGTTTTTATTCTCTCAGAATCTGGACTGCCGCCAAACATCTCTCTGGGGACCGCTGCTAGCCATTGTCTCTGATCCAACACTGTGTCCCCTATATCTCCCTTTCCGTGTACCTCGACTTCCCTTCATCATCATCCTTCATCCACCTTCATCTCCCCTACTAACCTTTCTCTTTTACTCTCAGAACTCTTTGTTCACACAAATTTGCTGCACGAAGTATGGAAAGATACTGAAAATCAGGAACAAAAAATAAGAATCAATTTGATTAATTTAAAGGTACGCAACTCTGATTTTGTATATTTCTTTTTACAAAAAAAAAAAAGAAAATACTTCCTTGATTCTTGCTCCTTTAAATTGCGGATCTAAGGAGGATGGATCTTCTTGCAGCAATTTAGTGACCGGAAGAATATTTGTTGAACACTTGTAGCGGAAAACTTGAGTAGATCTTGAGGAAAGACGTCTCTTGATCTACGCAAAGGTTGAAATTTTGAACACTTGACACGAACAACTTGAAGATTAATCACTTGAAGATTTGGAACAAAGATCTTGTAGGATTTCGAGGACTTGACGGTCGAAGAACTTGCAGAACTTCAAGGACTTGAGAGACTTGATGTTTGCAGTAAATCTCTATTGCCGTGTGTCTTGTCTAGTGTACCTCTATTTATAGGCAAAAATAGGGTTTTCTATCGCTAATGGGTTACTTGGGACTTAAGTCACCCATCACTTAAAATAAAAATATTGGGCCGGTCCAGGACATAGTCCAAAAAACTTTAATGGACTTTGGTTAATTTAATTTAATCTACTTGATTGAACCCAAATCCAAGGAAATCAACTTATCACATCCTATGAATTATTGGGCCTTGACTTGAATTTATCATTTAAATTAATTAATCAAGATAATTGTTTAATTATTGTCTTAACTAATAATAATTTAAAGTTTTGATATCTATGAATGCCCCCACTTCAAGGTTTGATAACGAACTTGCTTAACAATCTATCGGAAACATAACTTGAAGTCCATAGAACTTATTTTGGCTAAAGAATCGCCAAACATTTATAACTAAAATGGCCCAATTGATTTAGCCAAGAATGAATTTACACCACCAAACAATTCTTCAGTTGAAACCCCAATCATAACCCTAAACTATTTATTTATTTATTTTTTGCAAGATCCAAGTCTCCAACTTGAAAAGTTCGTGGCCGCACTTTCTTGTTGAATGCGCTTGGACATTCGAGCTTGGTAACACTCAAGTTGATGTTGAGCCTGCAACCTGTTCTCATCAAGGGCTTCTAGTTCTTCCAGTCGCAAACGAGCATTGTCTTCAAACGTGAGACCTTCTTGAATTGAAATTCTCAAGGATGGTATTTGACACTCTAATGGTATAGACCAGTTTCAACTCCATAGACAAATGAATACGGTGTGGCTTGTGTAGGTGTCCTGAAAGTTGTCCTATAGGCCCAAAGCGCTTCACCGATCCTATCATGCCAATCTTTCTTGGACTTAGATACCACTTTTTTTAGTAAATTGCATAGGGTCTTGTTGAAAGCTTCTACCAAGCCATTCGCTGGTGCATTGTACATTGAAGAATTGTGCTGCTTGAATTTGAATTGGGCACACAATTGGTTCATCAAACTATTGTAGAAAAGCTTTCCATTATCTGTGATGATGTATCGAAGAACACCTACCTAAAGATGATAGAGGTCTTGATGAAAGGGACAATATTCTCGCATAATCCTTCTTTACTTCTTCCAACAGAATGGCTTCTGCCCACTTAGGGAAATAATCTGTCGCCGGCAAGATGTAAAGATGACCCAGCGAAGATTTAGGTAATGGACCAACCACATCTAGACCCCATGCCTCAAAAGGCCATGAAGCTACAGTTGGATGTAACGGCTCTGGCGGTTGATGAATCAAATTTGCATGAAGTTGACAAGCCTCACATCTTTTTGCATAATTTAGGCAGTCTTTTACCATAGTCGGGCAATAGTAGCCCGTTCTCTTAATTCAAAAGTGAAGTTTTGTCCCAGATTGATGTGCTCCACAGATACCTGAGTGCGCTTCCTCCATGGCCTCGGTAGTCTCTGCCCCATGTAAACAATGTTGGAAGTTCCCTTCATAAGATCGATGATACAATGTATCCTTGTAAAGCACAAATCTGGGGGATCGATGTCGAATTTTAGTTCGACGTCGGAGATCTTCCGGTAACTTTCCATGCTTCAAATAATCAATTAACGGTTGTCTCCAGTCATATTTTCATCAATTTCAAAAATCGAGATTGTGCTTGCCTCTTCTATGAAGTACTCTGGTAAAGATGGGACAATCCATCTGCAGTGAACGACAATATTGACTTTTTCATCATTAGATAATGATTGGGCTGTTGCTATTTTTGCCAGAGCATCTGCCATGCGATTTTCTTTTCTAAGAACATGCTTTTAAAGAAATACTGTTGAATCGTCCTATCAATTGGGTAGCATAATGAAAGTAAGGAAGCAAGTCATATTTCTTCACATCATATTGCTTCAATACTTGACTTACTACTAATTTAGAGTTTCCAAACACCTCAAGCTCTAGACTGTTCATTTCTACTGCTATTTGAAGCTCGATGATCAAGGCTTGATATTCAACCACATTGTTAGAGCATAACTCAGTTAGCACCAGCAAAAATGGAAGAATAAATCTTTCTGGTGAAACAAACACAATTTCTGACCCGCTCCAGTTGATCTAGCTGCACCATGAAAGAACATGATCCAATGCGGTAGAACACTCTATGAGAAAAACGTCCTCATCAAGAAAATCATCAGAGAGTTCCCATTCAGTAGGAATAGGGTGATCAACGAGAAAATTAGCTAACGCCTGTCCTTTAACAGCTTTCTGAGGCACGTAATGATTTTGTATTGATTGAATATGACGGACCACCGTGCAAGATGTCCAAAAAGTACAGGTTTTGACATAACAAACTTTACTCGATCTGCTCGCGAGATTAAATGAACTGTATATGCCTCAAAATAATGCTTTAACTTCTTAATTGCATAGAACAGGGCTAAGCATATTTTTTCGATAGGGGAATACTTGATCTCATTCTCGGTTAGTGAGCAACTTAGGAATACAATGCTCTTTCCTGTCCTTCTTCATTCTCTTGTGCCCAAAGTGCACCTACAGACTTTTCATGTGCCGAAATATATAGGATTAAAGGTTTTCCTGGAATAGATGTCCAAGTACAGGTGGGTTCAAAGGTACTTCTTGATGCTCTCAAAGGCATTTTGGCAAGACTTTGTTGTCCCATCTAAACTCGGCATCTTTCCTTAACAAATGATTAAATGGTTGACAACGACCAGCGAGAATAGAGATAAATCTTCGAATGAATGCTAGATTCCCTTGAAGGCTCCTTAGTTCTTGCAAATTTCTAGGCGCAAACATTCGTTGTATAGCATTAATCTCGCTTGGATCCACCTCTATACCACGGTGTCGAACAACAAATCCAAGAAATTTGCTAGAAGAAACGCCGAATGCACATTTGAGAGGATTCATCTTTAAATTGTATATCTTCAATCGCTCAAACACAATTCGAAGATCCTCTAAATGATTTGCCTTTTTCATAGATTTGACAACCAAGTCATCTACATAACACTCGACCCTCTTATGTAGCATGTCATCAAAGATATTCTACATGGTCCTTTGGTATGTGGCACCTGCATTTTTTAAACCAAAAGGCATCACCTTATAACAACATATCCCCTTAGGAGCGCGAAAAGCTGTACATTCTTCATCATTTGATGCCATTCTGATTTGATTATACCAAGACGATCCATCCATGAAAAACAAGATTTCATACCCAGTGGTAGCATCAACCATGAGCTCAATGATAGGCAAAGGAAAATCATCTTTTGGGCTTGCTTTATTTAAGTCTCGAAAGTCAACGCAAATGCAAATTTGACCATTCTTCTTCTTAACAGGCACGATACTCGATATCTATATTGGATATTTAACTTCACGAATGAATCCAATTTTGATGAGCTTATTTACTTTGGCTTCAATACAAGTGATCAGGTCAGGTCGAAACATCCGCAGTGCTTATTTTACCGGTCGAGCACCATGTTTAATTCCAAGGCGGTGATCTGTGACCTTTGGATCTAATTCGGGCATTTATTTATATGTCCATGTAAAAACGTCTCTGTATTCCGAAAGCAAGTCAAAGTAGTCATTCTCTTCATTGGAATCCAAAAGTGCACTAATAAAGATTGGACGCGAGTCATCTGGAGTTCCCAAATTTAAGTCTTTGAGATCATCGTATTGTTGCTTTTCCCCCGTCCTCTAGTTGTGGAGGTGCATCTTCAATCCCATCTCTTTGACTAGCAGTAGGATCTTCTTCTCTGAGATATGATGTAAGGTTACCACTTCTTATTTATCATCTTCCCCAACAGGGCCAGTATGAACAATTGTCCACCGCTTGAGTATCAAAAAACCTTTAGTAAGAATTTCCCATGTTTGTTGGCACTTCATGCGTGACGGGAAAACACTCCGGATTTCTTTATCATCCACATCCTTTAGGAAACTTTCACTATCAGAGTCACGACATCTTTTCCCTAGTAAGGTGGACTTTCTTGCCCCTAGTCGATCAAATACAGAACCTAGTCTGTTAAAAACTTACTTGCGAGAGCCATTACTGTTGCCACTTTGAAGTTGTGAATGAGGCCCCAATCTTTTAAATACCGAAGAACGAGAAGATGGTGTCGCGCCTACCGACCCGCAGTCTGGCCGGCACCGGTGGGACCGGCACCGTCGCCAACGTGTTGTGCTCGTGAAAAATAGGTGATTGAATGCAAAGATCCTACTCACAATTTACAAACATAAATTACCTACTTACTATTACAAATTTAAATGAATCACCTATTTACTATTACATAACGGGGCCTTCAATGCGACTATGAATTGTATAAAAACAATCTAAACTAGGAAAAACAAGACTGGAGTCACCACCCGGTGTGTTGGTGCGCCGGGACACAAAAAATACATCAAAATTTAAAAAGGAAAATAAACCCTAGTTTAGATTGACTCCTGGTCCACGTAACTCAAGAAAATGAGTTCGGGAATCCTGTTGTAAAATGGGAAGGTTTGGGATTGATTTGAATTTCCCTCGGCACCCACTTTACCCGGCGTTGGACCGGTTGCGTGATTTTATCGCGTTTCGCTTTTCAATTTTAGTATTCATTATTGCCGGTTTTGTAGCATACGTGTGCTTTGAGATAGTTTAAAAGTAATAAAATATGTACATGTTAATGAGGAAACGAAAATAAATAGTAAATATTAACATTGACAGGTAGATTTAGCCCGGGTCCAATTAAAATTCGCACAGATTTCCTAAAGTAATTGTATCAATAATATAACTTTTTGGACATCTTGCACGGTGGTCCGTCATATTCATTTCTAGCCCAAATTTATAATATTGATACTATTTATTAAATCCTAGGCTAAATTGAATTTTATTCAAATATTTAACTTCTAGTTGTTCAACTAATCCAAAATTTGAGGGCAAAAGAGTAAATTCACCTAATTTAACAAATAAGATAAGGCATAAATATTATAATGAGACCAATAAACATTAAAATAAAGCACCAATCATCACAAAATCAATTAATAAAAATATAAGGATCAAAGTATATTTACAATTAAACACTCATAAGGGCAAAACAGTAATTTCACAATCCAAGGATAATTAAAACATATTAAAATGCCAAACAGAAATCAAAGCAAAAATTGGTGGTTATTGACATAAAACATGTAATTTGGAAGAAATTTGAAGAAAAAAAAAAAAAAGAATAAAAAAAAATAAACAGTAATATTAAAGAAAATTCCTTAAGGGCCTAAATGTAAATAAAAAAAATTACTTGAGGGCTAAAAATGCAGAAGTATGAAATCTGGAGGGCCAAAAAGCAAATAAAATTTTTCTGAAATTTTGGATTTTTTTTTTTGGCATTTTTAGGGATGTAACGGTGACGTGGCGCAATCTGGTGGTGCCACGTCACCGATGACGTGGCGCAATCTGGTGGTGCCACGTCACGGATGTATTCTGATAGGGCTGGGGGTGCCACGTCTTCGATGACGTGGCACCAAGTAAAGACCTATCAGAAGGGCCTAAATCTAATTTAAAAAAATATTCTCGGGCTAAACTAAATAAAACTGAAATATGGGGGAGTAAAATGGAAAAATTTTCTAACCTTTCTTTTTTTTTGTGCAGATTTTTATGGGCTACCAGCCTTTTTCCACCACGATTTTGACCCAGAATATGAACGATTTTGCTTCGTATTTGAAAATAAAAGTTGTAGCTTCAGAAACGGTCTACAACTTTTATTCTTTGAGTTTAATCCAGTTCCTCTTCCATCTCTTGAAATCTTGGCTCAAAGTTAGTTGTATATAAGTTTGACAGTTATTAGCGAGCCTTAAAGTCTGGAAAATCCTCTGGACCAACAGCCTTTTTCTACCACGTTTTGACCCTCGAAATGGAAGATTTTTCTTTGGGTTTCAAAAGATAAATTGTAGTTCCAGCGACCCTCTACAACTTTTTTTCTTTGAGTTTAGTCTAATTCCTCTCTGATCGTATAGAATTTTGGCTCAAAGTTGGCTGTTTTGCCAGATTTCTTTTGCTTAAGAAAATTTTTCTGCAGAAAATTTTTTCTCTCCACTTTAGACTGATTTTTTGTTCTTTTAACGAATTGGATTGAGTGTAAAAATGGTCAAAGACCATTCCTTGTCATGTGGGGAGTATGGCCATCTGAAATTTTTGGTGAAAAATGGGTGAAAAACGCAGAGAAAACGTGGCCAAAAATCATTGTTGGTAGCGTGAGAAAAACATAAAATGCATAAGAATAATTAAACATCACAACATAAATTAAGAAGGAATTAAAGGGTAAATTAAAAGAAAATCAAAGTGCAGGTTAAAAAGACATTGAAAAGCAAAAATTAAAAGAAAATTGAGAGACAAATTAAAAGAAAAATAGGGGACAACTTAAGGGACAAAAATAGGTGTCTACAGCTTGCCCTCTTTGCCAGAGTGTCGAAGAGGATCGAAGAAACTCTAGGCAAAGATTGTAGACACCGCATGACTGGATGATTCCAATCGTGCAACAAAATTTGCCACATGTCAACCTTAAGCTCATGAGGTCATGGAAGGAAAAATTCACCATCTTGACAAACAAACATGACTAAGATGTGTTGAAACACTGGGGAGATTAGATCTATCTATTCATCCAGAGCGGAAAAGTCCTTATTGGGGGAAAGAAATGAATAAAAAGTGTCCCAGTGAAATGAACCATAAGAGACATAAATGAAATTTAAAAACAAGAATGAAATCCCGATCTGGTGTTTACCGGGAGTACAGGGATTTCGAATTAAACGTAGCTGTGAATGACAAAGAAAACTAACTTGACATAACATGCAAACGCCACTGGTAATAAACTCACATCTAATATGTATAAAACAGCTCCGGTACCTTGATGATACAAAGATCTGAACTAGGATTGCTGAGAAGAGAAATATCATCCAATGGGTAAAGACATATAAATTAAAATAAAAACACGACTTTGTGTCATCGAGGTAACAAGAGTGAAATAAAAACCCAAACGGTGAGTTTGTCGGGTAATGTAAACTTGAAATGAAAGCCGAAATTTGTTTATCGGGTAAAATACAAACCTGAAATTCGTTTATCAAGTTGATGAAAAATAAAAAGTAATGAGAACCCGAAATTCGTTTATCGGGTATGAAAATGCAAACCTGAAATTCGTTTATCAGGTTAATAGCATGGAAACCCGAAATTCGTTTATCGGGGATGAAAATACAAACCTGAAATTCGTTTATCAGGGTGATGAAAATGGAGGCAGAGAATTCAAAATTTACATCTAGATGTGATAAGAGACCGTTTGAGTTTGGCCCGAACTTACAACAAGATAGTCAAGCCCAGACATTTATCGGGGGTGAAAATGATAAACTGAATTTCAGGTTTGCATTTTCCTCCCGAAACTGAATTTGAGAACCCATTTTTCATTTATCGGTATCAACTGATAACTGAAATTCGTTTATCGGAGTTAATAGCATGGAAACCGAAATTCGTTTATCGGGGATGAAAATACAAACCTGAAATTCGTTTATCAGGTTGATGAAAATGAAAATGAGAACCCGAAATTCGTTTATCGGGAGGAAAATGCAAACCTGAAATTCGTTTATCAGGTTGATGAAAATGAAAACCCGAAATTCGTTTATCGGGGATAAAATGCAAACCTGAAATTCGTTTATCAGGTTAAATAAAAAATAAAAATGAGAACCCGAAATTCGTTTATCGGGTGAAAATGCAAACCTGAAATTCGTTTATCAGGTTGATGAAAATGAAAACCCGAAATTCGTTTATCGGGGATGAAAATGCAAACCTGAAATTCGTTTATCAGGTTGATGAAAATGAAAACCCGAAATTCGTTTATCGGGGATGAAAATGCAAACCTGAAATTCGTTTATCAGGTTAAATATAAATGAAAATGAGAACCCGAAATTCGTTTATCGGGTGAAAATGCAAACCTGAAATTCGTTTATCAGGTGTGATGAACAATCTAAATGAGAATAAGAAATTCGTTTATCGGGTATGAAAATGCAAACCTGAAATTCGTTTATCAGGTTGATGATTGAAAATGAGAACCCGAAATTTGTTTATCGGGGATGAAATGCAAACCTGAAATTCGTTTATCAGGTTATAAAAATGAAATCATGAGAACCCGAAATTCGTTTATCGAGAGTGCAAATGCAAATCTGAATTTTGTTTATCAGGTTAGTAAAAATGGAAATAAGAACCCGAAATTCGTTTATCGGGGATGAAAATGCAAACCTGAAATTCGTTTATCAGGTTGATGAAAATGAAAACCCGAAATTCGTTTATCGGGGATAAAATGCAAACTTGAAATTCGTTTATCAGGTTAAATAAAAAATAAAAATGAGAACCCGAAATTCGTTTATCGGGTGAAAATGCAAACCTGAAATTCGTTTATCAGGTTGATGAAAATGAAAACCCAAAATTCGTTTATCGGGGATGAAAATGCAAACCTGAAATTCGTTTATCAGGTTGATGAAAATGAAAACCCGAAATTCGTTTATCGGGGATGAAAATGCAAACCTGAAATTCGTTTATCAGGTTGATGAAAATGAAAATGAGAACCCGAAATTCGTTTATCGGGTATGAAAATGCAAACCTGAAATTCGTTTATCAGGTTGATGAAAATGAAAATGAGAACCCGAAATTCGTTTATCGGGGATGAAATGCAAACCTGAAATTCGTTTATCAGGTTATAAAAATGAAAACCTGAAATTCGTTTATCGGGGATGAAAATGCAAACCTGAAATTCGTTTATCAGGTTGATGAAAATAAAAATGAGATCACCCTGATAAACGAATTTCAGGTTTGCATTTTCATCCCCGATAAACGAATTTCGGGTTCTCATTTTCATTTTCAAAAGAGAAGCCGAAAACGTTTCTCTTATAACGAATTTCAAACCTGAAATTTGTTTATCAGGTTATAAAAATGAAATGAGAACCCGAAATTCGTTTATCGGGTGAAAATGCAAACCTGAAATTCGTTTATCAGGTTGATAAAAAGTAGAAATGAGAACCCGAAATTCATTTATCGGGTTTAAATGTAAACCTGAAATTCGTTTATCAGGTTGATGAAAATGAAATGAGAACCCGAAATTCGTTTATCGGGAGAAAAATGCAAACCTGAAAGACAGTATCAGGTCCATTATGAAAATGGAGAATGAGAACCCGAAAGTTTTTATCGGGAGGAAAATGCAAACCTGAAATTCGTTTATCGAGTTGATGAAAATGAAAACCCGAAATTCGTTTATCGGGATAAAATGCAAACTGAAATTCGCTTATCGGTTAAATAAAAATAAAAATGAGAACCCGAAATTCGTTTATCGGGTGAAAATGCAAACCTGAAATTCATTTATCAGGTTGATGAAAATGAAAATGAGAACCCGAAATTCGTTTATCGGGAGAAAAATGCTAACCTGAAATTCGTTTATCAGGTCGATGAAAATGGAAAATGAGAACCCAAATTCGTTTATCGGGAGGAAAATGCAAACTGAAATTCGTTTATCAAAGTTGATGAAAATGAAAACCGAAATTCGTTTATCGGGATAAAATGCAAACTGAAATTCGTTTATCGTCAAGTTAGTTTTCTTTGTCATTCACAGCTACGTTTAATTCGAAATCCCTGTACAGATGAAATTCATTTATCAGGTTGATGAAAATGAAAACCCGAAATTCGTTTATCGGGGGATGAAAATGCAAACCTGAAATTCGTTTATCAGGTTGATGAAATGAAAATGAGAACCCGAAATTCGTTTATCGGGGGAAAAATGAAAATGAGAACCCGAAATTCGTTTATCGGGTGAAAATGCAATAAGAATGACACGCACACCGAGCCATGCCATTGGGCTCGCCCATGAAATGTAGTGTAAAAGGCAACTAGTAATTAACCCTAACATGGCTGGATTGTAAACTAGAACATGAAGCCCTAAACGGTAAATGACAGTATCATTTAAACTGAGATGTTTGACTGGGAATTCAGTGCACCCTCTCCGAAGTGGCGATCACCTGTGAGGTTGATTGCTTCATTAGGGGTTGGCGTGAATCACTCTTTTTAAAATGTGGAAACAAAGACCGCTGGGTATCAAGACAGTTCTCAGGATTAGTGCGTCCCTTGTTGTTTATGAAGGATATCCAATCAATAAAAATTTACCCCAGTGTCGTCGTTAAATGAGGAAGTGATTTTAGCATCCACTTTATTTCGTGTACCTGCAAGTACTCAAAACAATGCGATATTAAGCAAAAAAAACTCGAATTGGTCAGTGTCATAACATACAAAATGTCAATCTTAGTGAACATTACTATAAGCAAGGTGACCGAGCTCGGTAAGAGCTGCCTGTACGTATCAGGTAGGGGAATCAGGTCGAACGTAGTTCGATTGAACAGATGATTTTCACATATTTGACAACTAAGACATCAACAACAAGAAGAACAACTACAAACAAACAAAACGGCAATGTGTGAGTTAGATAGAAGTACTTAGTTGTCTCTAATACAGGCACATCTAGCAATCTTAGTAAAAATCGTGCCATCACCGTATTAACACCGCTTTGCCTTTCATTCTAAGTTATTTGGACCCGATCAGGCAATGCTTTGGATCCATCGGATACGTGCCTCTTAAAGGCCAATGACTGTGTTAAGAGCACGACATAGAGGCAACCAATAAGCCTAACTTCAGTCAACAACATTTTGATTGAACACTTTCCCAGACGTGGACTCAGAGAAGTCATCAACCAGACTTTGACCGTTTGCTCGATTTGCCCCTTTCCTCAGCGCCTTTTCAGGTTTTCGCTAAGGTTCCCCTCCCTTTTATTTTTATTTTTGCATTTTTTCGTCACACTCTCCTTTTGCCTAGGCCGCCCCGTAGGGTTTTCAACCTAGCCTCTCATTTGCTTTTGGTTTTTTTTTTTTTTTTTTTTTTTTAAAACAAACAAAGGTGCCCTTTCCGGGTTTTCACCTAGGAGGTCCAAGTAAAACAGCAAGGTGTGGGAGTAAACGGAAGACGTCTGGCTAAGTAATCGCCTTTTCCAATGCATGCGAACTTTAGTTTTCAAAGTTTTTTGGCATCAAGTAAAGATTGGGATTATCTTAACAAAAATTTGCCCCAGTTTAAGATGGGCGCTTTGGTTGGAAAGAATATAGCTACAAGGGATGGAAGAGCGGGTTTGTGATATGAGGAAAAACTGGTTATGTCCCTTATCTAAAAGAATTGCCCCAGTTTTGGGCTGAGAGTCTTACTTGAATGCAACTGTCTGAATTTGGAAAAATAGATTTGCAAAAAAAAATTGCCCCAATTATAACAAACTGAGTTTTGTTGGGCATTTGTTTTGGTCAGCCTCTCAAACTTTTTTTTTTTTTTGTTTTTTGTTTTTTGTTTTTTTGTTTTTGTTTTGTTTTTTTGTTTTTTTGTTTTTTTTTTTGTTTTTTTTGCCACCCAAAACAACAATTTGCCCCAGGTCTGCAAATGATCTCAGTTCCAACTTGTTTTTAAGGCAAAGGATAGGGACAAAGCACAATTGAGATGAAAGATAGGCAAATAAAGATAAGAGATATGAAAGGGTTTAGTCCAGATGTGGGTAAAAAGGAAGGAAAGAAAATAACAGGTAGAATTATATCCTACGTTCTGCAATGACTTAAAGGTTTACAGTCTGCCAAATCAGATGAAAAACTTTTTGACCATGTCCGCATTTATCGGTTGAGGGAAAACCTGTCCATCCATCTCCGTAAGGATAAGAGCTCCTCCTGATAATACTTTGTGTACAATGAATGGACCCTGCCAGTTAGGAGCAAACTTGCCCTTTGCTTCGTCTTGCATTGGCAATATACGTTTCAAAACTAGATCGCCAGCCTGAAAATGTCTGGGCTTGACTTTCTTGTTGTAAGCTCGGGCCATCCTCCGTTGATAACATTGGCCATGACACACAGTATAAGAGACAGAGGCTCAGATAAATAGACATCAGAGATTGAATATTGGGAAGCACATGGTGATGGAAGTCCGATAACCCAACAGTGCATATGGCAGCTTTTCATGCCAATCACGCTGACTGTCAACCATCTTTCGAATAATTCTCTTAAGATTCTTGTTGGCTGCTTCGACTGCAAAGATTCATTTTTGGCCTGTAGATGGTGGAATTCTGATGCTTAATCTTGAATTGGGCACAAAGACCATCTACCATGTCATTGTTCAGATTCTTGGCATTGTCGGTAACCAATGTATCAGGGATCCCAAAGCGGCAAATGATGTTCTTTCGGATGAACTCTGCCACTACTTTCTTTGTGACGTGCTTGTAGGATTCAGCCTCGACCCACTTAGTGAAATATTCAATCGCTACTAGAATGAAGCGATGACCATTAGAAGTCAGCGACACTACTGTCTCTTGTACACATCTTATTGTCGGATTTGTACGGATCCAGTACAATTGTGTCTTGGGGGAAACTCGATACAATCATTTTCAGCATAGTATGCCCAATTCATCTGCTTCATTTATGTTTTTAGCCATCTTGTGCCCAATTCATGAATGGCAACAGACTTCTCATGATCATGCCTCCACATTTCATTTTCTTCTTTCTTTTGGACGCACCTCAGAAGACCCAGATCTGTCGTCCTTCGATAAAGATTGCCATTTAAAAAGAACTTGATTGACATTCGGCGTAGGAACTTCTTATCTGAAGTACTAGCCCTTGGAGGGTAGTTGCCTTTGTCCAAAAACTCCTTGATGTCATGAAACCAAGGCAGTCCATCAGATTCTGTCTCAAGATGAAACAGTACCCTGGCTTATCCAGCACCTGAATGGTAATGGGTTCTATCACTGGCCGTCAACGGAAGATCATGATTTTAGAATCTCTGGTTACCCAGTGCCCCAGTGTCTGATGGACAAGCAAATCTGAATCACTAAACACAGCTAATTCTTTAATATCCATATCCAATGCCATTTTCAGACCAAGTATGCAAGCCTCATACTCTGCCATATTGTTCGTACACGGAAACTGTAACTTGGCTGTTGCTGGGAAGTGTCTGCCCCTGGAGATATCAAAACTGCTCCTATGCCTGCACCGAAAGTGTTGGATGCACCATCAAAGAATAGCCTCCAATGTGGGCATTCATCTTTCATGTCTTCGGCAGTGCCAATGAATAAGATGTCTTCGTCCGGGAAGTATGTGTGCAAGGGTTGATAATCATTCTCCCTTGGGTTCTCAGCAAGATGATCCGCTATCACTTGTCCTTTGATAGCCTTTTGAGTAGTAAAGATGATATCGAATTCTATCAATGAGGAGTTCTTAATGAGATAAGTGGTATGACCCAGTAGATAATGCCTTAGCCGTTGCGAGATCCAAACCAATGCACAACATGTTCGTTCTAGAAAAGAATAATTGGCTTCATGGACTGTAAACTTCTTGCTTAGATAGTAGATAGCCTGCTCCTTTTTGAACATCTGGATGCATGCTGCCCCAAGACACAACCCATGGATCCGTCCAATTTCGGCGAGATACATGATTAATGGCCTCCCTGGCTTTGGGGGACCAACACAGGAGGGTTCAAAAGATAATCTTTGATTTTGTCAAAAGCCTGCTGACAATCATCATTCCAGTACATCGGTGCATTTTTTCTCAACAGTTTGAACAAAGGTTCACAAGTATCTGTCAGCTGAGCAATGAAGCGACCGATGAAATTGATTTTACCTAAGAAGCTTTTTACGTTCTTCTGAGTCTTTGGCACAGGCATATCACGGATAGCTTCGATCTTTGCTGGGTCTATCTCAATCCCCCGCTTACTGACAATGAAACCTAATAACTTTCCAGAAGTGAGCTCCAAAGGCGCACTTTGTCGGGTTCAACTTCAGATTGTATTTCCTCACCCTCTCAAATACCTTCTTAAGATTGGTCAAGTGATCCTCGGCCTTCTTGGATTTGATGATGATATCATCGACATAGACCTCCATCTCTTCGTGTATCATGTCATGAAACAAGGTGGTCATAGTGCGTTGATATGTTGCACCAGCATTTTTAAGTCCAAATGGCATAACTCTATAGCAGAATGTCCCCCAAGGAGTAATGAATGCTGTCTTTTCATCTGTCTTCCTCATCCACTAGGATTTGGTGATACCCAGCAAAACAATCGACAAAAGTCTCCATTTCATGGCAGGCAGCACTGTCTAGAATGATGTGAATGTTTGGCAGCGGAAAATCAACCTTGGGACTGGCCTTATTTAAATCTCGATAATCGACACAAACTCTGACCTCCCCAGTCTTCTTCGGTATTGGCATATTGGAAAGACAAATTCTGGAGCACCTAGATACATTGCACCTGTGTGGCATTACACATCTAGATGTGTATAAGAGACAGGTCATTGCCTGGCTTAAACTGCTTGGCTTTTGCTTTACAGGTGTTCATTTAGGATCGGTGGGAAGTTTGTGAACCACTACATCTGTTGAAATGCCAGGCATATCATCATAAGACCAGGCAAAGACATCTTGGAACAAAATCAAAAATTCTATCATCTCTTTTCTCTGGCCTGGAGAAACATTCACATCATTCTAACCTCAGATACCTAGATGTGTATAAGCTGCCAGAACACTGTTTCTGTTTCTTCCAAGTTAGGCTTTTATTTTTCCTCATGTCGCCCGAATTCATTTTTAATATTACACTCGTCCTCATCACTCTCAGATTGTGTAGAAATAGGGTCAGGTGTGATATCGAAATTGCACTCATCGGTCTCATAAATGGTAGTATCCGAAGGATCAAAAGCATTGATTTTGGGCCATCTGGGAGAAAATAAAGTATGAAATGAAAGAAGAAAAAGAAAAAAAAAAATAAATGAGCTAAAACATCTTGAAGAAAAAGTTCTCATTAATCAAAAATTTGTACAAGTGATCCTAGAGAACATAAACTTAACATTCATTGGCCATCCTAAAAAAATCAATTGTGTTCAGAATTCATCTCCAAAAAGATGAATAAGATGAATCATGAAGCAATATACAACATTGTACTTGGTCTTACTAATTGAATTGGATGTGTATTAAAGATTCATCTCGAAAACAAATCAACGAGATGAATCAGGAAGACAATGTAGTGGCATGGGTCACCTATTCACATCTAGATGGCCATAAACAGCAACAGCTTAAAAAATACAAAACATGCTGTCTCTTATGAAATTAAAAGGAGCAAAACTAAGAGATAGCCTTATCCTTTCATGTTTATCGAAACTCCCTGTGAATAGGGAGATCATCAGATGTCCAATTGTGCAGTTGGTCGATCTCAGCAAATGGCAGCTCAGTGTCATCCTCCTCCACCTGCTCTTGAATAATTACCCCCGCAAATAATTCGGCTATCCCTTGTCGATAAGGTCCTCCTTTTCAGCCTCATCTGCATCAGGGGCCAGAATGGCGGCAGACGTGAAAAAGTAATCTTAAGAGGTGGAATGGCAATAGGCAATGCTCGACCTTCCTGTTCAGCTCTCTTCAGCTCCTTAATCTCCCTCAACTGCCTGGCATTCGGGCGAAAACCGAGCCCAAATGTATTCATCTGTGTTGGTAGATCAATAGGGTGTGTTATGCCTTGCAAATTCATCCCCAAACCTTGGCCGATGCGATATCCTCCACGCAGCATTTCCTTTGCAATCATTACACTCGCCTTATCAGGAAACTTTCCTATTTATATACACATCTAGATGTGTATAAGAGACAGGGCCAGTATGAACCACCGGAGTGTCGCCGCTTTCTCCAACTTCCTCCTTGACCATCATGGCGTGGTCATCTTAAACTGGGGCAAGTTTTTGTTCAATCAATTTAACCCTTTGATGCAAAGATGACGGAATAGCCCCAGCAGAGAATGGATCCAGGGACGTCCCAACAGCAAATTATATACCCCAACAATTGGAAGAACCTGGCAAGTGATCTGATGAGCAGATGGACCGACTTCTAAAACAAGGTTTATCTCTCTAGATGTGTATAAGAGACAGGCTCGAGCCCCGTCAAAACCTCGGATCACCATGGATGAATTCTTGGATTGGTCTCTTATAGATTCCGAGCTTATCCAATGTCTTCAAAGGACAAATATTTAAAGCAGACCCATTATCAACCATGCCCTAGGTAAATGCCGCCTCACATCTAACCGAGATGAATAGAGCCTTGTTGTGGTCGCTCCCTTCAGAAGTTAAGTCATCATCAGAAAAACAAATTTGATTTGATGCCAGCACACTGCCCACTAACCCAGCAAGTTTGTCAGTGGGAATGTCACGAGACACATGGGCCTCACTCAAAATCTTCAATGACCACTACTGAATATTCACTTTTTCTGATCAATCTTAGAAAGTCCTCCACATCTTTGTCATTCTGACCTTTGACAATGATGAGTGAGGCCCTTGTGTCTAAGGATTGTCCGACTTCAAAACTGTTGTCATTTGTGGAGAGGTAATGACCTCGTGACAGCGGACACTTTCTTCTCAGAAACTGGCTTTCCACCGACTATCACAGCTGAGGGTTGGTAATTCCACGACACTGCATGTGTGCTCTCAATTGGCAATTGTGTTGGTAGTTCAATCATAACGGGATCCTGGGGTACTATCCTCAAACGGATCCACGTCTATGATAAAAGGCTCAGATGGCTCTGAATCCAAATAAAACTGTTTGATCTGAGTCATTGTCACTTCTTTGATTGCTCCTTCTTCCTCTTCGATCTCCGCTTCTATACAAACCATCCCAACATGAGGCTCATGCCGTGGCAGCGGATTAGTGTTTACTTCAGGAGCCCTTTGTTTCGGCCTCCTAATGACAATCTCTCGCCTGCATTGATCATGTCTTGCACCTTATTCTTCAACGTCCAACAATTAGCCGTGGAATGCCCTAGGGCTCCAGAATGATAGGCACAGCGGGCGTTGGCGTCAAACCTATCCGAAACTCCCCTCGGATACTAAGGAGGAGCTATAGGATTCAATCTCCCTGTCGATCTCAACTGCTCATATAGTTGCTCGATGGGCCATCCCAAGTTGGTGAAATTGCGGGGTGGTCTGTCATGTGGTCTGGCTTGGTTGGGGTTTGGTGGAGGGAAGTTATTTGGCTGGTTTAAAGTACCTGTATCCACAGTGAGGGTTGTGGTCTTGAATTATAATATGGGAGCTGTGGATTAGGCACGGGCACTTGTACTTGTGTTTGGTATACGGGTTGAGGATAGTATTGAGGTGGTAGTGGAGGTGGTGCATAAAAGGGTTGTGGGTTAGGTCTTTGGTATTGATGGAAATTGCGTGGTGGTTGGCGGTTGGGTTGGTCGAAAATAAAAGTGACTTCCTCTTCCTTGACTTGTCAAGCCTCTTGCTCAGGGGTTTCTTAGCCATGTGTATAAGATTTGCATGGATTCTACATGAAGTTTGAAAGCCGTCATGTCAATAATTTTCCCACTTTTCAAGCCCCTTTCAATTCGAATAGTGGACGATTTCTGAAAACACATTTACCAATAGACACAGATACCTTATCGGATACCCGTACATAGAATCTTGTGCGTCAATAAAAGTTTGACCATCTCGGTCTCTGTCATAGGTGGGCTCACTCTGCGCCTAACGCCTCCATCTTTTCACATACTCACGGTACTCCTCCGAGGGCTTCTTCTTTAAGTTCATCGAGCAAAACGGTCGACTCTAGGTCGCGGTTAAACTCGTCTGTTTCACAAAAGCATTTGCCAAGTCCGTCCAATCTGCAGTTTTTGGGATCAAGCATTAAATACCATGATAACGCATCTCCTCCGTGCTTCGCAAATACCCTCATTGCTATTTGCCGAGGGTCGCTCGTCGGATTCCCCAGCAAGTTGCAGAACATTTTAAGGTGAGCTACCGGATCTCCAGTGCCATTGTACTTTGGAAATTCTGGGATTTTAAATTTTGGCGGCAAATGCACCTCAGGGAATAGACATAGATCTTGGTACATCTAGATGTGTCTAAGAGACATCTGTCCCCTGTTGCTGCCGATGAAACTATCAATGAGGCCTCCATCTTTTTCAATAGAGCGTCTTGACACACATCTACAGATGGTATACACATTAAGATGCTGTTCTAATAGACATTAGATGTGTATAAGAGACAGCTGTCTGATAATGTCTCTGTAATGATTGCAAAGGAGATGCAGTGGTAAATCGGAGTTGGATGGAGGTTATTGGGAGCTGGTGGTGTGGTAGAGGCATCCCTATGCCGATCTTATTTTATACTCAGGTAGCATCTCCTGATCAACGGGGTGAGGCCCATAAGTTTGCCTGTACCATTGCATTTCTTGGTTCATACCGCCATAGCAGCCATCATAGGAATCTGTCTCTTATACACATCTAGATGTGTATAAGAGACAGGGAGATAGCTCTAGATAATCACAGGCAAGCTGCTCATACTATCTTCAAGATCGGAGCTCCTGTCTCTTATACACATATAAATATAGCTGCGTTACGCAGCCCTATTTCTGTCTCTTATACATCTGTCTTTTTATTAATAAAAAGACAAGATCTTAATACAGATATCTAGATGTGTATAATCATAAATTTACAGCATAAAACGTGGTTCCTTCCCCAGGAACCCTGAAAGCAAAAAAAACTCTAAAGGGGATGAAGCCCGTTTGAACTTATTAGGCGAGCTCCTTTAGATGGTCTCGTATCTTCATTATTTGCTCCTTGTACCGCAGAAGCTTGCTACTTGCTGATTCAGCAGCCCCATTGTGCATTAGGCGTCCCAGATCATCGGCCATCTCAGTGCATGCCTCTTTCGGTTGTATTCCTGCTCTCGAATACAGGATTGCTGTTCTTGAAGTCTTTTGTAAGCTTGCCTGTGATTATCTAGAGCTATCTCCTTTTCTACTATTTCCTTGAGTCCTTAGCCTCCAATAGTGCGGTCAATCGAGCAACTTCTTCTGAAGGGTCTATTACAGCTTGCGGTTGCCGGCTAAGCTAGATGTGTTGACAGAAGGGTGTCACTCTACACCAAGAAAAATTATACACATCTAGATGTGTATAAGAGAAATGCTCCATGAACCATGGTTGCACCAATCCATCGAGCAACTATATGAGCACATGACAGATCGGCGGGCAATTGAATCCTATAGCTCCTCCTCATATCCATAGCCAATCTAGCCCTGTCTCTTATACACATCTAGACGTGTATAAGATCAAATCGGCTAACATCCGTACCGTCCTAAATGCTATCCTCCCATCCGACCTCGGAAAAATATATGCACTGGTCAGTGCTAGAGCAAAAACCTGGACTCGCTTCTGGGCCCAGGACTCCTCAGTGGGATGCAAAAAATGAGTCTTGGCTTCTAGCATGAAATCCTTCTTTTATGCACAAGTGCTCGTGTATAAACATCACAGTAACTGTCTCTATACACATCTAGATGTGTATAAGAGACAGAGATATAATAGAACAAAGAGATCTCCCAGGATTGTGAGGCTCCAGATTTCTAACCGCGACCTAGAGTCAGACCGTTTTGCTCTGATGAACTTAAAGCAGAAGCTGTCTGTCTCTTAACACAGCTGCCTCACTATCCCACACTTGTACCAAAGCATCTATTATGGCTCGATCTGGCTCAATATCCCGCAGACATACTAGGTGACCCAAATAACCAGCTATCGCATTCAGTTCTGACAACTGCATGTTTCGTTCCCACTCCTGTAGCAAATAGGGCACTTTGGTCGCCTTTCCAATTACTCGAGCGGAACTCATCTGCATGAAATACATGTTAGCCTTACCTGAGGCTTGTACCCCTTTAGAGCCTTTATAAAATGAACACGCAATCTTGCAAATCCCATTGTAGGTTATGTACCTAGGGATAGGTATGCAATTCTATGTACGGGTATCCGATAAGGTATCCCTTCTACGGCTAGTGATATGCAATAAGTAGCCTACGGTGGCCCTATATCGATGGGGTTAGCCTACATGCACACAAGGGATAATAAAACTTTGAAACATGTTGTAGGCCCTATGGGAAGGGTTTCCTATTAGGGCTTGACAACCATATGCCTTTGACCTTACCTAAGGCTTATGGAATGCAAAAATTGAAATTTACTCTTTCTTGCGGGAAGTAAATACAAATTACAGGGCACAATGTGCATCGTAACGGTCAAAAACTAATTACTATTACATAGCAAAAATTGTAAGGCTATTTACTATTACAAGCCAGATAAATGGGTGGGTATTACCGCCTCGTGTCTAGTGTCTTAAACAAGGTCCACACAGTTCTGCCCTATGGTTTTAGCCACATGAGCATGAGGTAAGACCGAGCCTCTGAACACTTAGAAACTTTATACACATCAATATCCACCAAACCCCAACCAAGCCAGATAACATGACTCTACCGCACATAAGTTGTCCCCTATTAAGACATTTTAATGAAAATTAAAGGACAAATATTTATCTTATGTTAAAAGTTTCCCCAAATTAACCACAAATAGGTATAATAGCAAGATATATTAAAACATGTACAATAAAGCAAGAACAAATCACACCATAAGTAGACAGGATATGGCACGTAAAACGAGACCTAAATCGAGCAAATTGGCACTCAAGACAGCAAACATAGTGAAATACAGTAAAACAAGTGTAAAATAATTTGAAAAGAACAAAGAAAGTAACAGATAGATGTGGCACATAAAACGAGACCTAAAATCCGTAAGTCGGCACACCAGACAGCAAAATGGTGAAATACGTTAAAACAAGTGTAAATTAATTGAAAAGAATAGATAAAGTAACATATAGCATATGGCACACAAAACGAGGTATAGAGCCGATAACATAGCACACAAAAATGGGTAAAAATTAGCCGTTTAGGTTATTTGGGTTTGAAATAGTGAGTAGGATATTGTGCATTGTATTGTCTCTTTGGGAGATTGCACCTGTCTCTTATACACATCTAGATGTGTATAAGAGACAGGTCCTGGAGTGTAATTACTTGTGAGAGGTTGGAATGGGAGGATCATGATTGAGCACTGTCTCTTATAGCTGTCTCTTATACACATCTAGATGTGTATGAAGAGACAGGGAAAATGGTAAAAGCAAAATAAACCCTAGTTTAGATTGACTCCTGGTCCACGTAACTCAAGAAAATGAGTTCGGGAATCCTGTTGTAAAATGGGAAGGTTTGGGATTGATTTGAATTTCCCTCGGCACCCACTTTACCCGGCGTTGGACCGGTTGCGTGATTTTATCGCGTTTCGCTTTTCAATTTTAGTATTCATTATTGCCGCTTTGTAGCATACGTTACTTTTAAACTAGTCTCAAAGCAATACGCTGTCTACTTATACACATGAGGAAACGAAAATAAATAGTAAATATTAACATTGACAGGTAGATTTAGCCCGGGTCCAATTAAAAGTCGCACACATTGAGCTTGTAGTGCCTTTTAACTCTCAAGGGGCAAAATAGTCATTTATCATGCACGCCGAAGTTTATTTCTAGCCCAATTTTATATTATTGATACAATTATTAAGTCCTAAGCTAAATTGAATTTTATTCAAATATTTAACTTCTAGTTGTTCAACTAATCCAAAATTTGAGGGCAAAAGAGTAAATTCACCTAATTTAACAAATAAGATAAGGCATAAATATTATAATGAGACCAATAAACATTAAAATAAAGCACCAATCATCACAAAATCAATTAATAAAAAAAATGTGCAAATCAATCCCAAAGTCTCTTATACACATTTAGATGTCATAAGAGCAGATTTTGATCACACAATCCAAGGATAATTAAAACATATTAAAATGCAGTTGTCAGAAATCAATATAAGCCTGGTGGTTATTGACATAAAACATGTAATTTGGAAGAAATTTGAAGAAAGAAAATACCTGAAAAAAAAAATAAAAAATCAAAAATAAAAAAAAAATTTTTGTGAGCTTAAAGAAAATTCTCTTATACACATCTAAATGTGTATAAAAAAAATTACTTGAGGGCTAAAAATGCAGAAGTATGAAATCTGGAGGGCCAAAAAGCAAATAAAATTTTTTCTGAAATTTTGGATTTTTTTTTAAAATGCCACGTCATCGATGACGTGGCGCAATCTGGTGGGTGCCACGTCACCGATGACGTGGCTAGATCTGGTAAGCGCCAGATGTGTACGGAGACAGTGGCGAAATTTGGGGGTGCCATGTCTTCGATGACGTGGCACCAAGTGGGCCCTATCAGAAGGGCCTAAATCTAATTTAAAAAAATATTCTCGGGCTAAGACCTTCACTAAAAGAAAACTGAAATATGGGGGAGTAAAATGGAAAAATTTTCTAACCTTTCTTTTTTTTTTGTGCAGATTTTTATGGGCTACCAGCCTTTTTCCACCACGATTTTGACCCAGAATATGAACGATTTTGCTTCGTATTTGAAAATAAAAGTTGTAGCTTCAGAAACGGTCTACAACTTTTATTGTTTGAGTTTAATCCAGTAGAGGCTCCATCTCTTGAAATCTTGGCTCAAAGTTGGTTATCTTCAAATACTTGAAGCACAGTCGTGGACATTCCTGTCTCTTATCCACTGGACCTATGTTTATAAGACACGTTTTTGACCCTGGAAATGGAAGATTTTTCTTTGGGTTTCAAAAGATAAATTGTAGTTCCAGCGACCCTCTACAACTTGTCTTCTTTGAGTTTAGTCTATTGCATCTCTCGATCGTATAGACTTTTGGCTCAAAGTTGGCTGTTTTGGCAGATTTCTTTTGCTTAAGAAAATTTTTCGCAGAAAATTTTTCTCTCCACTTTAGACTGATTTTTGTGCTTTTAACGAATTGGATTGAGTGTAAAAATGGTCAAAGACCATTCCTTGTCATGTGGGAGTATGGCCATCTGAAATTTTTGGTGAAAAATGGGTGAAAACGCAGAAAACGTGGCCAAAAACTGTCGATTGTTGGTAGCGTGACGACGCTGCATCGTTCACGCTAACTTTTTTTTTTTTTTAAACCAATTAATTAGTTAATAATATTTTAATTAATAATTAATTAATTAATTAATTAAATTTTTTTTTTTAAAATCTAAAAATTCAATAATATTAGAACTTATTCTTAGTATTTCAAAAACATAAAATGCATAAGAATAATTAAACATCACATCATAAATTAAGAAGGAATTAAAGGGTAAATTAAAAGAAAATCAAAGTGCAGGTTAAAAAGACATTGAAAAGCAAAAATTAAAAGAAAATTGAGAGACAAATTAAAAGAAAAATAGGGGACAACTTAAGTGACAAAAATAGGTGTCTACAGATGGTTCTCCAATACTCAAAGGCAGATACTCGAGCTTGTGGCTTCTTTTGCACGTTAGTTTCATTGTTTTCTTCTTTCACAGCAATGTGTTAGGTATTAGCTGCATTTATTCTCTTCTTGATAGATATCCTTACAGGCTCATTTGGTATAAATCCCACTCTTGATCTAGGAGTATCAACAAGGTATCCTTGTTCCCTCAATTTTTTTTTGGGTTTCATTGAATCCATGAATCCTTTCACCAGTTACCTCCGACACTAGTTCACCTAATTTCGCAGGGCTCGAGAAATTATATCCAAACTTCTCAAGTAATTTGTAAGCCTTAGCATCAAAATTTCCTTGAACACTTCTACTGGGAGGTGAACCCGTTGTAATGGCTGAGATTTTTATGAGGGAAATTACACAATTTTGTTCAATCACTTGAGGAACCTTCTCTTGGATGAAAGGAGATGGACCTTCTTTTCATTTCGATCGAAGTACGTACCGAAAGACATGGGGAACTATTGTAGATTTGACTTTCACTTTTCCTTTTTGAGCCGTTGAGGCAATTCCAATGCCTGCAAGTTTCTCCACGCATCTATCCAAGGTAATAGATACTTCATCTGACTTTTCTTTTGTGTCGCCATCTCGAATCTGGCATTCCTTTGAAGCAAAGGCCTCTCTTTTGTCATTGTAGTCGACATACAATTTTGCATCAGCAAAATGTGACTCTGCTTCTGTGAATGGTTTGATGTCTACACAAGCCTTCACCACAATTCCATTTCTCATGTAGTTAAAACAATGGTGAAGAGTCGATGGTACCACCCTATTTTCATGCATCCAAGGCCTCCCTAGCAACAAATTGTAGGACGTCCTCGCATCTATCACATGAAAGAGAGTACTAGCCTTTAAGTCACCGATGAATAAGTCTAGACAAATCATCCCAATTGCTCGTTGGCCTTCCTGATTGAAGCCCTGGATCGTCAAGCGACTTGCAGACAGGTCATCGAATAAAACACCAAGTTTTTAATTTATTTAGTTGACTTTGGCATAATGTTGACAGCAGAACCACCATCGATGAGTATGTGATTTACCTTTTGCTCATTGATGAAACCCGAAATGAAAAGAGGACGATTATGTGACATCAGTTCTAGCAAAAGATCTTCGTCGGTGAAAGTATTAACTTTTGGACAACTGCTCTTTGGAATAGGTTCTTCAAAAGTACTATCTTTGCCGTCCTATTCTTGAAGAACATCTACAAGCAAGTACCTAGCCTCTTGCGGAAGTTCGAACAAGGTATGAATAATTGATTCTAGTGAAGATAGATCCAATTCCACAGAAGAGCCATCATCTTTTGTCAGCTTTGCTAGAATCTCAACTTCTTCGGTCACATCCTTGTCCTCAATTTCTATTGAAGACGTCATATTGACATTTTCTACTTGGTCTTCCCTCAAGAACCATTTTGGAAAATATTCTCCAAGTGTGATTGGCATACACCCTCTTTGAGTATTCTAATCACCTTTCTTCAAAGAGGTCTTAATACGAGCCATTTAATGTCGGTGTTGAGGTAGCCAATTTTTTTGGAGTTATCTACAAGGTGGTGCTTGTTTTGAGTAGGTCTTTGTCGTCCCTTCCTTCTCTTAGTGACAAGAATCCATTCTCCTTCTTCTTGGGTAGTTGGATTAAAATTCCTCTCACATTTATCTCTTGACCTCTCCGTACCTAGGCAAACTCGAACCGATTCGAGGCTTCTGAACTGTAATAGAGTTGTTGCCATATGCAAAGGAGATATTGTAAGACTGTCCATTGGTGGAGTGTCAAGTCCTTTGGGTGAAAAATTGCATTTGCAAGGTTTGATCCAGCTACATCTTCTATGTCGAGGACAATCCTTCCCTCTCTAGCCAATCTCATAATTTTGTCTTTAAGGACGAAACATTTTTCCACTGGATGGCTGACTATCCGATGATATTTGCAATACTTCGGATCATTAACCTTTCCCACCTCTTCAAGGTGTTTCAACTCAGGTAACTCAATTAGATTCTTTTTTAACAAATCTTCCAGGATGTCGGATACATCGGAGTCGAGAAAATGATATTTCTTTTCTTCCATCTCCTTCAAAGTTGCTCACTGTCTATTGAATGGGGGTCGCGGCTTACTATTCTTGTTAACTTTGCCCTTGTCATTTGAAGAGATTCTAATTGGAGTTGTATTCACCAGACATAGACTCTTTGTTATTTTCGTTCTTTATAAACTTTTACATTTTCTTCATGTCTTTCTTTTCCTTTTTTTGCTCCTCTTCATGCCATGATTAGCAATGCTTAACTCCAAGTCATGCGTTTTAGTCACCAATTTATCGAAAGTTGTAGGTTGGATCCCTTGAAGAATATAGGATAGCCCCTACTGCATACCTTGTATGCACATTTCAATAGCAGAAGCCTCGGATAGTCTATCTAGTAGTTGAGGCACAGAGTGTGCCAACGATCAATGTAATCGATAATTGCTTCATTCTTCCACTGCTTTGAATTAGTAAGTTTCGTCATACTAACGGTCTCGGCACGTGCTATAGAAACTGTTCAGAAACTCGCGCTCCATTTATTCCCAGCTATCAACTAATTGAGGCTCTAAGTCCGTATACCAGTCAAAAGCATTTCCCTTCAAGGATCTAACAAACTATTTTACAAGAAGGTCACCTTCAGTGCCATCATTATTACATGTCTCTAAGAAGTGTGCAATATGTTGCTTCGGGTTGCCTTTTCTATCGAACTGCTGGAATTTTGAAGGTTCATAATTAAATGGCATCCTTAGACTATCGATCCTTTTTGTGTAAGGTTTAGAATAAAGAATAGATGATTGTGACGGACCACCAAATTGAGCTCTCATAGAATTAGCTATTATGTCCTGAAGTTGTTTGACTGAAAGAGAGGCTACAGACATGGGTTGTTTATCATCTTGAAAAGAAGTAGATTTGCGGGGATTTTTTTCAACATTTTTACCTTTTATGATCGAGTTGTCAATATTTTTGTGGTTAGACTCTCCTCCACTAAGAATTTCTAAACTTGTTCATCAACTTTGCACTTTGCAGATCTTTCTCTTCAATAATCTTTTTCAAATCATCAATTGTCTTAGACACATCACTTACTTGTTCTTCCAGGTGTGAAGCATTCGTCACCATGGATGGCATAACGTTAGATTGTTCAAAAGTGATGCCTTTAGAGTTGATCCTACGCAGATCTCCATTTGATGCCTTGGAACTAGGAAGATTAACTGCAAACGAATCCGAAACGTTGCCCCCCAGAGGAGGATCCATCACTCATACCATAGAAGCCTTCCTTTGTAGTGAATTGGCCAGACGCAAATGGCTCCAATGAGATTGCATAGCACCGTTCACTTGTATCCATGCTTGCAATTTTTTGTTGGACTATCTTAGTAGAGAGCGCTTTAACTTTAGCGCTGGTCCTTGGTCCAGAGTATAACTCCGTAGAAGAAGTTTCGAATGAGATGTCATCCTGGGTAGACTGATTTCCTTGTGCAACCATGAAACTTTTAGAGAAGAGATAAAGAGGCAGAATTGGTCCCACTGGGAGTGCCAAAAAAAATTTCACTCAAATTTCAAAGTACGGAAAGATACTGAAAATCAGGAAGAAAAAATACGAATCAATTTCATTAATTTAAAGGTACGCAACTCTAATTTTGTACATTTCTTTTTTACAAAAAAAAAAAAATATACTCCATTGATTCTTTCTCCTCTGGATTGCGGATCTAAGGACGATGGATCTTCTTACGGCAATTTAGTGACCGGAAGAACATTTGTCGAACACTTGTAGTAGAAAACTTGAGTAGATCTTGAGGAAAGACGTCTCTTGATCTACGCAAAGGTTGAAGATTTGAACACTTGACACGAGCAATTTGAAGATTAATCACTTGAAGATTTGGAACGAAGATCTTGCAGGATTTTGAGGACTTGACGGTCGAAGAACTTGCATAGCTTCAAGGACTTGAGAGACTTGACGTATGCAGTAAATCTCTATTGCTGTGTGTCTTGTCTAGGGTACCTCTAGGTAAAACTAGAGACTCATTTTCTATCCCTAATAGGTTATTTGGAACTTAAGTCACCCATCACTTAAAATAAAATATTGGGCCGGCCCATGACATAGTCCAAAACACTTTAATGGACTTTAGTCAATTTAATTTAATCTACTTGATTGAACCCAAATCCAAGAAAATCAACTTATCACATCCTATGATTTTATTGGGTCTTGACTTGAATTTGTCATTTAAATTAATTAATCAAGGCAATTGTTTAATTATTGTCTTAAATAATAATAATTTAAAGTTTTGATGTCTACACTCTTTACCCTACCAATACCACATCCTATATCAGGTCAATTTTCACCCTGCTGCCCTCCCTTTCTTCATTTTTTAAACCTCTCTACACCCATTTTTCTCGAATCATAGCCACCTTAGAAGCTAAATTAACAATTGATTATCAAACAAAAAAGCACAAATCCGTCATGGGAAGGAGATCCATCATCCGATTTAAAGAATTTAATTGGGATATCTAATGAGTATCGATGATAGCACACAAAATATGGTTGGTATTTTTTACGATTTATACCAAATCCAAACTAAAATTTTCACAAACCACAATCCATTTGAATCCTTAGTCAATCCAACCTTCAATTTTAGGCATAAATTGCTATTCATGGAAGAAAAAAGGAAAAATCACCAATAGAAGCATATGCAGGTCATGGAGCTATAGTAGTGGTGATGAAATATATAGTGTTTATGGATGGCAATAACTCACAACTGTAACAAACAAGGTGAGACTTCACTTCCACATCCTCTCCTCTCCAATTACTCCTCACAGGCGTTTAACATTTTTCATTTTTCTGTTAGTGGCCAAGGAGTGATAGAATAGGAGAGACAGTTTATGTGTGGGTAGTTAGTGTGTGTTGTGAAATGGACATATCTGATGTCTGATAACTACACAATGGATAAATGATGACATTGAGGAGAGCCCATTTATGTTCAAGATCTATCTGAGACCGAGCTTGAGTTAGATCTTTGATGAGAGGCCATTTCTGTTCCGAAGCTGCAAGGTATGGGCAATTTGGGGTTTTTGTATATTATAACCATGGAAATATGCTCATCTAGTTTCTTTCCAACTGGATTGGAGTAATCTACTACAAATTGATAGTTGAAGGGGGTAACTTGCTGCAATTGATATTTTAGGAGGCATATCACAAATCGAGAATAGTTTAAGGATGTATTTTTCAGTTAACTCTTTTTTATCATTTTTACTTTATTCATTTTTTTTTCTCTCATTTTGTTGATATAATTCAATAAATTTATATCATTTATCACCGTATCTTAAATTCCATCAAACTCTATTTATAGAAAAATAAAAAAATAAAAAACAAGTTGTTTTGGATTTAATGGAAAAATTTGTCCACATAGAAAACCTATAGTTAAATAACAAAAATTTTATAAATCTAAGTTATGAATTCCAATGTAAACTCTTATAAATATTTGCCAAAAGATCTCAAATAAATTGATTTGATGTTAATAATCACATTTCATTTAATCGACATGGAAAAATATTATTACGTTTATATAAAATTATTATAGAATGAATAATTTTTATTTGAGAACGATAACTACATATCATGTTTTAGTTTTAAATCAAGGAAAGATAAACAATATTGTAGTTTTAAAGGTGATGATAGAAAAACCATATGTTAGGTAAATGTAACTTATCAAAAAAAATAAAGTCATCACTCTTTTTGAATTAATCTTATAAACTTTTGTCTTTGTAAAAAATTCATATGTCTCTTATACACATTTAGATGTGTATATGAAACATATTAGATGTATTAGCATAAGTAATAAAAACATGAGATTTCGAGACCAAAAAAAAGTTCTACAACATATACAAAAAAAAAATTCTCAATTTGATTGATTATGCAAAAAGTCAACTCTGACAACATTGACGAAATGCAAAATAAATTTATGGAATATAAATGTACATATTCAATATGAATAAGTTGACATTTATCCCCCCTCTCTATATATATATATATATGAAAATAAGTAAAGAATGGCTTTATCCTAGAAACTAAATTCATTAGGATAAATTACAAGGAACTCTCTTATGTTTTGGCTAACGTTCAAGTTACACTCTTATGCTTTGGAGACCCACAATCAACTCCCTTGTGGTTTGGGTTTTTTGGTGAAATAGATGAAAAGTTAAAATTTAATAGATTTGTACAAAAAGTCAAAATACCCCTAAACCTAGTAAACCTCCACCGCCAAAAATACTCCTGTACTGAAAGGAAGGATTTGTGTTTTATGTTAAAAGTAGTTTTGCATCCTGTGCATAAGCACAAGGTACACATTTATTTTCAAATTGGGAAAATAAAAAAGGTGAACTCTAGTGTTTTAATTATATTAACAATACTATCTATAAGGCAGTGTCTTACTTTTTTTAATGACTTGATATTATTGGTGAAAGAAATATTAAAAACAACTATTTGAATTATGTAAACATTCTTGAAAAGTGTCTACCTAGCTATAGAACACATATTCAAGAAAAGGTTATGATCCCATGTGTTATGTATTTTTACAGGTAAACGTTTATTTTAAAGAGTAAACCTATTCAAGAAAAAGTTGGGAACTAAGCATCTAATGGTAAACTATTCAAGAAATTAAGCTACAATATCCAATAAACATGACAAACATATATTCTTTGGAGCATTGTTATAGAAAAATTACACATGTTTATACATCTTTTTTAGCTACATTAATTTCAGATCATGCGTAATTTCTTTTATTTTTGTGTGTATGTATATATATATATACACACACAAATATTTAATTCCTTCATGACATGAATATTTTGCCACACTATGATTTGTAAAATTATTGCAAATCGATGTTTGAACATTCTCAAATTTTGTACTTTGTTCCCTATTTATTTTCGTATTGTATATTCTGGCAAAATTTTTATTTTCGTATTGTATATTCTGCCAAAAAATTTATAGTATGTTAAATATGTATTAGTTCATAATTTTGGAGTAGATGCCTAAACTCTAATTAACTTGCTCTTATTAGACAAAAGTTTATTATAATTTCTCATAACCATCAACCTGGCTATATCGGTCCATTAGTACTTGCAAATTATCATAAAAACTTTCATTGCCACCGATCCTGGCAAATAGTGGACAGAGCAAAAGGAAAATTCTCACAAAAGCAAGAGTGAAGAGCTACTACCCAAAGTACCTCTATAAAACTCCCCTGTAGCAATTCCTTCCCCTTACAGTTATTGAGGTTCTTGTACCTAAAGTTTAAGAATGAACATAGTAGTATTATTGACAATGTTTAGTAAAAATTCCCAGCTTTTCTTTGGGAGAAATCGTTTCAATTTTCCCCTTTGGATTCGCCATTTTTTAGATACATCGTTTCAACCCTTTTCCATCTTTGGCCATAGGAGTGAGAATCGATTAATCAATCGGTCAAAAAATTTAGTTGAAATTTGAAAATGAATTCTAAAATTATTAATCAATTTCAATTTCAAATTAAATTCGGAGTAAAATTTAGTTAACCGAATTCGAATTTGTTAATTAGTTTTGAATTGTTCGATTAACCACATTCGCCAATTAGGCCCAATGACATTGGATTGAAATCCTTAATACAAAAACTGAAAAAAAAAATTTATCTAAAACAAAGTTCAACAAGCAATAAAATAGTTTATAATGTTATATGATCAAAACTATATCATATTTGAATAGATGCAACGTATTCTTATCTAACTTTTATATATCTAGAATGTATGTTTTGTGTTCATGTCTGCATATATAATATATATGTATGTATAAGTAAAATTATGTATTAATTTGTAAAATCATATTATATAAAAAAAGTATATTTACTTAAAAAGATTAAGTAATTTGCAAGATTTCAACTTAGTCTATACAAAGTTTTTTTTTTTTTTTTTTTTTTTTGAAAGGTTTTGAATTCAAAAATCTATGCATCTATTTTTCCAAGAAATAGGTTAATTCCGAATTTAAAACTCAATTCTATTTTTATAATCGATTTATGATTTCATAATTTGGTTAAACCAATTAACCGACCAATTCCGATTAACCAATTTCTAATTTTCAATATAAAATAAAAAGGGTTGTGAATTCGATTAATTGGTTTTGTGCTTATCCATATCTTGGGTATAGTTAGTTTTGAACTCTAGTTTTTTATTTTTTTTCCCTTAATAAAAATTACTTGAAAAAAGGATAAACATCTAGATAACTATATTACATAGAGTTATTTTTCCCTTATTTCCTATGCAATTTTGACCATGTTAGTCCCATTCAAATTGGTTTTGTGCCTTTTTGGTATAAATTTTATGTTTATCCATGATTTTTACGAATTTATGTGTATATTAGGACTTTTGATAGATATATGCACTCTATTGAACATAATTGACATTTATTATGCTAAGTGAATTTTGATTTATGGTTTATGGTTTTGTAAGTAATTTCAAGGATTAGATACTAATTGAAGAAGAAGAAGGCAAGAACTGGAATACAAATAGTTATAAGCATCTCAATACTTCAATATCATGGTGAAAAATTACAAGCTTTGAAGATCAATACTACAGAATTTCCGCATTTTCAACTTCAGAGTGTAACAACTGCGGTCAAATAATCACACATGCAAATTCGTAAACTGTGGCTTTCGATATGCAACGAAGACGCCTCAATACCGCAGTTACCAAATTTATATAGGTAGAAAGGTGACAACGATTGTGATAAAAAAAAGTCATCACTTTGACTTAGTTGAAAATTTGAAATTACATTAGAAACATACCAACTAACCCATAGTAGTAGGTGCAATTTAGTTGTAGTTTTAGATAGGGTAGTCTGGTTTTGTCAAGAACACTCTTTCTACTTTCATATTTAACCTTAATCCTAACACATTTTAGTTGTAAAAGACTAAATCTTTTAGTCTCAAATTATCGGATTTTAATTTCTCTATAAGTTGACATCTATTTTACTTGTTTTTATCCAAGTTTTCTTGCTTTTTCATTTTAGCCTAGTTTCACTAGTTTCATAGATTTAGTGCAATTCTTCATCTTAGCAATTAATCTTGTATTTACTCTTGTGTTATTCTCTATATCTTTGCATTAGTAAGTATTGGGTTTTCATTTGATTATCATTGCTTTAGCTTAAACATTAACTTATGTTTTTGGATCTAGCATACAAGCTACTTTCCTTAAATAGAAAAAATTTATGAACATTCATAAGCTCTAGTGTAGGATCTTCTATTTGTAGTAAATTCCTTCATATTCTCACTTATTTCTTCAATCATTAGTGAGTTTCTTTTAAATGCTTTCTTAGAGTAGTAATTAGAGTAGTTTATATTATTGCCACATCCAATGCTCTTTCTTCTATAGTTAGTAGTAATGCAATTTATCCATTAGAGATAGAAAGTTAGACCAGTATAGTTTAATTGCTTACTTGTTTTATTTGGACTTGCTCCTTAATTTACGATTTAAAATTGCTTACTTAGTTGTGCACTTTAAATTTCTCTTAGCTTATAACCTCAGCATAATACTTAATTGCCAATTACCTAACTTTTTAATTTAAATTATACTTTGTGCCTGGCCTACTTTAAATAGTATAATGTGCCCTTTTAGTTCTTTAGTTATGTTCATTGGTCGCCTAGCTTGCTTAGTGTAGTATACATTATTTGATTTTGCACCTTTAAATTGCTTTAATAGAGTAGAAATTTCCTTCTTTTCAATTTGTCTAACTAGTTTATAGGCTCGAGTAGACTAATAAGTCACCAGTCAATCCCTACGGGAAGATACCCACTCAATACTACTTACAAACTTACCTCATATATTTGTGTATAAGTGACAGTTGGTTAGGTAGAGTAGGGTTAATTTATCACTTGTTGTTATATCAAATTGTCCTAACCTTTATCCATCGAACAATAGGTCAGAGATGAAAAAGGGAACAGTGTGATATAAATAGAATGACAAGCAATTTTTAACGGGTGACAAGGATAGAAGAAAAAAGAAAAGGGAAGAAAAAGAAATATTCATTCACACCAATAGTTTATCTTTTTCATAGTTATTTTTCCTAATTAAAAGTAGTTGTCAAAAAGCCACGTAGAGGCCTCCCCAGTTTAGGAGGCATCAGTTATAGTAATATATATACTATAGATATGTAACTAACCCTAATTAAAGATTTTAAATAACTAAAATAACCCTTTAATTAAAAATTTTTAACCTCCTAATGATCAAGTAACTGAATATTTAACAGTTTCACTTTAACTCAATTTACAAGTGGGTTGATTGTAAGTTTGCAAAACATAAGGTTTTAATATGAATATTAGGCAAACTACAAGAGGGTTCCTTGTAATTTATCCAATTAATTTACACTCAATATAATTCAGCCCCCATATATATATTAAAAAAATCCCAGCCCAACTTGACCCAACCCCACAACTATATTAGGGTAGTGTGCCGCAGGCTTTCTATTAAGAAATTTAGTTCTATTGTTTTGTAACTTTTGCCTTTGAAATTCTGGTTTCTTTCCGTCTTGATTTTGTCCCTTTTTAGGTTTAAACAAGATCAATTCCTTTGATCAATCAATCAAAAAAAATGGCAGAGACAGAAGTCTTTAGAAGATTACACATCAAAATTGCCTGAACATATCATACATCACATACTGTCTTTCCTTCGGTTCTCGTCCGAAGCAGCAGTACAAAACAAGTTTATTGTCCAAGGCATGGTTGAGTGCATGTCGAACGCGCCCCAATTTGTCGTTCCGTTATAAGGAAGTTTCGCCACGAAATGAGTGATAGACTTTAAATCTATAAAACAAAATTTAATCTGTGCATAAATAATATCACAAAATATCGAATGCGGAATAAAATCAAGAAACATACCCATTGATGTTGTTGGGTCACTCTAGAATAAAAGAAAAATAGAAATAATCTTTCTAGGTACTTCTAAACCTAGACAATCTGATACGATGGTGTATTTTCTGATAGAATGTCAAACCTAAGGACCCAAAATACTTCATTTATTGATAACATTTTTCCCCATCAAAAAATAAAAGCAGTTACAATGAGTGGTTATCACAAATGTAACAATTATCACAAGATAGTTATTAAGTCCTGCGAAATTGATAAATATCATAATTAAATATTAGATCAAATATTTGGAATTTAAAATAAAACTCACATGAGATAATAAAAAATTCCAACATTTCTCCCACTTGATCTACATATTTTATTCGATATACAAACTATCAAATCTCACAAGCAAGATCCAAAACACGTGAATCATGGCGACAAGTCCTCTAAGAAACAAGTATTGTCTTCCATGTATTACTATGCATTATGTCTCTTCAACATAAACCTAGATGTGATAACATAACTTCATAAATAAGCCTTATGCTTATTATAGATCCATTTTAAGTGAGTTTTCTCAAATAAACAAATGAGTATTCGCAACTGAATATAAAAAAACACAACTGAATAAGAGTTTCATTGAAAATATCAAACGTACGTACATGTAAAATGAGATTACATTATGGAACCAAGTCTCATTCTAACTATATGATCCCTGAAAATCTTTGATAGCACGCCTTTAGTCAAGAGATCGGCAATCATCAATTTAGTGTTTACACTGTAACGTGTTGAATGACCACTTAGATTTTTTTTAACACATTCTCGAATGGCTAAGTAATTGATGTCGATGTGTTTACTTCGACTACCACTCTTATTGTTTTTAGCCATAAAAACAGTAGCTGAATTGTCGCAAAATAACCTCAATGGCCTAGAAACAAAATCCACAACTCTAAACCTAGACATGAAACTCTTCAACCATACACCATGCGAAGTTGCCTCAAAACAAGAAACGAACTTAGCTTCCATAGTAGAGGTTGCAATCAAAGTTTGTTTAGCACTTCTCTAAGACACAACTCCACCGGCTAGCATAAAGAAATAACCAGATGTCAATTTTTGAATCAATGCAGCCAGCATAGTCTGAATCCGAGTAGCCAAACACCTCTAGATTATCAGTATGTCTGTACATAAGCACGTAATCTTTTGTTCCTTGAAGGTACCTCATTACCTTCTTTGTAGCTCTCCAGTGGTCCATATCTGGATTATTCTGATATCTTCCCAAAATTTTTCTACAACAAATGCAATGTCAGGTCTTGTGCAGACCTAAGCATACCTCAAGCTTCCTACGGCAGAAGCATACGGAATGTTTTTCATTTGTTCCCGCTCAAAATCATTTTTTGAACATTGGTCCAAGCTGAACCTGTCACCCTTCATAATGGGTGCCACTCTTGGTGAACAATCTTTTATCTGAAACCTCTCTAAAATTTTATTAATATAGGTTTCTTGAGACATACCCAAAATGCACCGAATTCTATCTCTTTGGATCTTTATGCCAATGACATAATATGTCTCACCCATGTCCTTCATATCAAAGTTTCTGGAGAGAAATTGGTTCACCTCATGCAGCAATCCTTTATCATTACTTGCAAGTAAGATGTCGTCTACATACAGAACAAGAAAACAAATCTTACTCCCACTGACATTCTGGTATATTCATTGATCCATGATATTCTCTTCAAAATCAAACGAAGAGATCACACCATGAAATTTCAAATACCATTGATGGGAGGCTTGCATACCAATTCAATCCATATATAGACTTTTTAAGCTTGCAAAGAAATGCTCACCAGGCTAGAGTAGAATCCTTCAGGTTGTTTCACATATACATTATAAGCTCTAGATCTCCATTAAGGAACGCCATTTTCATATCCATTTGATGTAAATCCATATCAAAATGGGCAAGCAATGCCATAATAACTCGAAGAGAATCTTTCTTAGATACAAGAGAAAAGGTTTACGTGTAATCGATTCCTTCTTTCTGAGTGAATCCTTTGGCAATAAAACCTCGCTTTATATTCCAGACTCCATTCGATGCCATCAACTCCATCTCCCTTTCAGGTATTGTACCACAAGTCAGATTTATTACAGTTCATGACTTGTGAAAACATTTCAGGATCATTTTTTACTCCAATATTATATTCAGACTCTTGCAGATATACTATATAGTCATCAAGAATTGTTGTTTCATTTACTATAGTAGATCTTCTCAATATTGTTTCAACATTATCCTTAGGAATGTGTTGTTGATTAGTCGAAGTTCATAATTGTACTATATTTTATGTGTCAATTACCACAGTTTTTATGTGTTGTAAGCAAGATTTGAGTTATTATTGAGCTTAATTTGGTTATTCTCAGTTTTTGTAGGGTTACAGTGAAAAAGAGTTGAAAAGGATGCAAAACAATAGAAAGGAAATGCTAAGAACGGAACATGTACGAATACGAAGTCATTCCAGACACTATTTTGTATTTCAAGCATAACTTTTGATCCCAAGCTCCAATTGAGGTAATTTAAGAAGAATTGGAAAGATAAGACATAGAGAGACAACTTTCATGTCTTGAGTTTTCCCAAATAATGCAAGAATCAAGGTGAAAATTGAAGCCAAAAGTGGAGTACAATCGAGGAAGTCAGGGCACATGCGCTGGAGCTGCGCTGCGCATGTGCGCTGAGTCCAGAAACTTAAATTCAAGAAGCAGCTCGCGTGCACATGCATGCTAGGATCTCTACGCATGTGTGCGGAGGACAAAACCGGCTGGAACTTACTGCACTCGCATCTAACTCGTGCACACAGGCACGCAAAGGAGCCTGTGCATGTGCGCGGAGGCCAGCAGCAGAAACGTGTTTTTGAGTCTTTGAGGGATTTCTTCGGCCGGTTGGACTCTTTTTCATCCGATTTCACGTTCTTATCTTTAGGCATTATTTGTAACCCTAAATACTCATTATAAATACCCCAAATTGGGTGAGAAAAAAGGGATCCACACTTTTAGTTTAGTTTTGGCTAGGGTTTTTAGAGTAAAAATTCCTCTTTATTCTTTCATCGCACTTTGTGTCTAAACCCTTTTCTTGGTAGAGGGACTTGAAACCATGGTCAATTCTACAAAGTTGTGAGACTTCTTGTGCTTGAATTATTCAATTTATCTCAAGTATTGATTATTTTTCTGCGATTAATTTTATGATTGTTCTTTTTAGCTTATTATTGCTGCAGAATATTAAGTTATTAGAATTAATCTACTGCTAGATTGTTTTAACCGTGTGTATTAATTCAATCTATGAAACAACTAAGTTTAATTGATAATTACTGGATTTGTGTTATTGAATTTAGGAAAATTAATCATCTAATTGGCATAACCGCGTGTATTTATGTTTAATTAGTCTAATTGTTCTTGTTGATCTTAATGCTTCTATTAATTGACCTTTGGCGCGTGTCTGGGTTAAATTAATACATCTAGATGTTAATTGGATCACGTGTTGAAAATTAACCAACTTTAGAAAGAAAGAAGAATCAACTTTGAATTGGTATTCGTTCGGGGTTAATTCTTCAATTAGTGCTTGACATAGATTTGAATTATTTTGTATGTCCATGATCGACTAGTGAAATTGCCATGGTGGATATAACCGAAACCAAGATTGTTCTTAATCAAATTCTCTCCAATTATTTTATTGTTTTGGTTTTAGTTTAAAGGAATTCAAAACCCCGTTTTTCCAATTTAGCATGAAAATAATCCCAGTTCTCTGTGGGAGGAACTCGACTCACCACTACTACACTAGAGTTGTTAATTTTGGGTACTTACGATGGCATTGAAACTCGACAGCATTTTTTTTGCACACCAAAATTTTGGCGCCGTTGCCGGGGAACGGTTTGAATTATTTTTGTGCAATTTATTTTAGTTTTTCTTTTTCTTTCTTTTTATTATTATTCTACCACTAATTGTGTATGCCTATGACCCGGTCCGCTAGACAAGTTGAATTCCAATTTGATCTAAAAATACAGAGAACTTTACGCAGATTGGAAAAAGAGATACGAGAACGAAAATTAGGGGAAGAAAGTTTGTTTAATTATATCTTTGCAGATGAACAGGAACAGGAAGAACAACAGGAAAATCCTAACATGGCGTAATGCACTTGGAGAGAATTAGCCGCAGCCACTTTGAACCAACAACCCTTATGCATTACTTATCCAGATTTAGATGCTTCTAATAAATTATATGTAACTAATTGTCCTTAGCACCCACAATTGCCTTCAAAGGCATTAAATTAAATTAATTGGTCGTATCGCCCTCAATTGAACACTAAGACATTGTGGAAATTAAATCAATTAGCCTTAGTGGCCACTATTGCTTACGACACATTCAGTTATATCAATTGATCGTAGTACCCACAATCGCCTTATGAGGCATTAAATTAAATTAGTTGTCCTTACTCCGCAATTACCTTCTAAAGCATTAAATTCTACTAATTTTTCGTAGTACCCGCTATTTTATATCTAGGCATAAAATTTAATTAACTCGCAATTGCCTTCTAAGAAATTAAATTTAACAAATTGTCCTTCGCAGACACAATTTTCTTCTAAGGCACAAAATAAAATTAATTGGTCGTATCGCCCTCAATCACATACTAAGGCATCAAAATAAATCAATTGGCCTTAGTGCCCATTATTGCCTTCCGAGGCATGATATAAGTTAATTGTCCTTATTGCCACAATTACCTTCTAAAGCATTTATTTAAAACTATTAATCGTACTCCTTACAGTTTTTTAGTGAGGCATAAAGTTAAATTAATTTGCCTTAGTACCCGTTATTGCCTTCAGGTAGGCACAAAATTAAATTTACTGCCTCAATACCTACAATTGCCTTCTAAGAAATTATATGTAACTAATTGTCCTTAGCACCCACAATTGGCTTCAAAGGCATTAAATTAAGTTAATTGGTTGTATCGCCCTCAATTGCACACTAAGACATTAAATTAAATCCATTAGCTTTAGTGGCCAGCATTGCTTAAGGCCAATTGATTTATTTTAATGCCTTAGTGTGCGATTGAAGGCGATTCGGCCAATTAATTTTATTTAGTACCTTAGAAGGAATTTGTGTATGTGAAGCACAATTAGTTAAATTTAATTTCTTAGAAGGCAATTGCGGGCATTGATGGCTGTTAATTAAATTTTATGTCCAAATTTGAAATAGCGGGTAGTACGGCAAATTAATTTAATTTCATACCATGATAGAAAATTGCCGAGACTAAGGTCAATTAGTTGAATTTAGTAGTATTAGAGTGTGGCTTTTATTGGCCCCACATATTTCGCGACTCGTACCTATTTCTTCCATTCATGTGATAATTGCCAAAGGACAGGTAACATTTCCTGAAAGAATGAAATGCCTCAAAACCCGATACAATTCTGCGAAATGTTTGATGTTTGGGGCATTGATTTCATGGGACCTTTTCCTATTTCATTTGGTTATTCATATATCCTTTTGGTTGTTGATTATGTATCAAAATGGGTGGAAGCTAAAACCACTCGTACTAATGATTCCAAGATTGTTTCAGACTTTCTTAAGGGCAATATCTTTTCTAGATTTGGGATTCCGCGAGCTATAATCAGCGATAGAGGTACTCAATTTTGTAATTGTACAGTGGAAGCTTTATTGAAGAAGTACCATGTCACGCACAAGATTTCCACCGCTTATCACCCACAAACCAATGGACAAGCCGAGGTAACTAACTGAAAAATCAAGTCTATTCTCCAAAAAATAGTAAACTCCAGTCGTAGGGATTGCAGTTTACGGTTGGATGATGCATTGTGGGCATATCGCACTGCTATAAAGTGACGCCTGTAGGGATGTCCCCATTTCGGCTAATATTTGGTAAAGCATGTCACCTCCCCGTAGAATTGGAGTATAAAGCTTATTGGGCAGTTAAAAGTTTTAATATGGGATTGGATGCTAGTGGAGAACATAGGAAATTACAACTGCAAGAGTTGGAGGAAATTTGCAACAACGTTTACGAATACTCGCATATATAAGGCGAAGGCAAAGGTTTTTCATGATCATAAGGATGGATTTTCATGTCGGGCAAAGAGTCCTTCTTTATCAAACCCGTCTTCGTCTATTTCCAGGTAAGTTAAGATCTCGTTGGGTTGGTCCGTATTTAATAACTAATGTATTTCCCCATGGTGCAGTTGAAATTCAGAATGCGCAAACATCCAAGGTGTTTACAGTTAATGAACATCGCCTAAAACCCAATTATGAAGGTGTTGCGTCGGGAAATGTGTGCGAAGAGAATTTGGAAGAACCGCATTTTGATTAAGTGGCGAGCATCAAGTTTAGCCAAGAATCGACAGTAAACAAAGGCGTTGCATGTGAGGCAACCCATGTCCATTTCAATTTTATTCTGTTATTTAATTTTTACAACTTTATTTATTTTTACTTATTTTCATTTTAAGGATTCAGATTTTTAGTTTTGTTGTTAATTGGGAAATCAATTGCATTAAGAGGCTTAAATGATAAAAGAGATCTTTGATGGGTTTAAGTTTTATGAGGGTCTTAAAAAAAAATTTAAAAAAAAATGATTTATATTCTGCCTTGCGTGCACATGCGCTCTCCAAGCTCTGAGCATGTGCGCGGAGTCGATAAACCATCAGAGTCTCTGCCCCTCATGCACATGCGCACTAAAGAAGATGCGCATAAGCGCGCGAAGAGATAAAAGAGAGGAACCGTTCTTTATTCACTCTTTCTTCACATTCCTTTTCTAATTCAACTTCCTCTCAAAACCCCAAAATCCCCCACTTTTAGATCTTTAAAAACCACCCCAATTCCATCAATTTTGCACCCAAATTTTCAAGAACTCATTAAGTAATCAAATCAAGGTATGAATTTCTCCTTCTTTCTACAAAATTTTTATGGGTTTCAAGTAATTTTCTAGAATATCTAGAGTATTTTTATGCTTTGAATTGATGAAATTTCGTTGGGATTGATTTTAAAACACAAATTTGGTGTGATTTTTGTTGGGATTTTGATTGAGGATGGATTGCATATTTCATAATATACCCATAAATTTCCTCTTTCTTTATGCATGCCATGTGTTCGATAATATGCCCCAATGAATAAAAATGTTCAAACACAAGGCAGTGATGCATGAATTTAATCCCTAGGCCACAGATTATGCCATGTGAATTCTGTCTAATTGGTTTTCATGCATAGGAATGTTCATGCATTATATGTAAGTCTTAGTTTTAGGCAATATTTTGTTTGAATTTTCATGTATAATCAAAAACTTATGATTTGGGGGAATGGCCTTTATGTAAGTGTGGGGTATTGTTTGTTTGTTTAGGAGTTTTGATGCTTGTTTATGTTCTATAAGGAATAGGAAGAGCAGCCAAGAAAACAGCCACAAGCAAGAGTACCAAAGAATCTTCATCATCCGGGGCTACACAATCAAGGGTTGGTGGCAGTTTACGTTTCTTAATGGCGGATGCCAAACAAAAGTATGATGATTGTATTTCTAAGCGGGTTGTAATAAAGGAAAGAGACATCCAAGTTCCGTTGGCAGGAGTGCCAGAAATAAAGATAACTATTAGTAATCGTGGATGGGAGCTTCTCACTTCAACTCCCATCGATGCCGTTCTTCCGGTGGTGCGTTAGTTCTATTCTAACTTTGGTCATTATAGCTCCACCAGGGTCTATGTACGAGGGAAGGAAGTGGATATCTCTGCCACCGAAATCAATAGAATTTTGAAGGTCAATTGTGTTTGCAATGATGAATGGCCTAATACTCGTCATGCCAATGTAGAGCTTCAACAGATTGCCAGTGTTCTTTGTGACGGGGATGTGGATTGGACCTTTACGGCGGATGGCAGGGCGGCTCGGCAACTTTCCATGCGAATAAACTTAAGCCAGCATGGTTTGTTTGGTTAAAATTCATTTGTGGCCGCCTTCTACCGGTAAACCATCTTACCCATGTCACTATGGAACGGGCTAAATTGCTATATAGCATTGCTACTGGGAAAGCCATTGATGTGGATCAGCTCATATATCAACAAATTTGCTACTCCGCTACTAGTCACAACCGGGATTGTGGTTTCCTCATCTGATTACGACACTATGCTTGGAAAGTGGGGTGCCAATTGAGCCTTCTGAAGAAAAATTGAGGCCAGGCCAAATGATTGCAATAGAAGGTATACGGGCTCCGGTTAAACGTACTAGAGCCCAAGCTTCTACATCACAAGTGTAGGAAGCCGATGGTTGGGATGACGAGCCAGTACCTGCTCCTCCACAGTCTCAGGAGGACCTTTTACATCAGATCTTGGCTAAACAACAGCGGATGAGCCACCATTTTGATTCATTTATGCACTATCAGTTTACGTGGCAACAGACATATGGAGCCTCGTCAGATGGCCAGAGAGCGGGGCGAGGACCCTTCAACATTCCCACATTTTCTGCAGGATTTGGGGCCTCATGCTCCTTGAGTTCTTATGCCCTATCTGTTGGGCCGTTTTCGTTACTAGTTATTGAATTGATTTCCCAGACAATTTGCTTAGTTATTTTATTCTGCATTTATTTTCATTGGTTAGGTTTTATTTTAGTTAATTAACTTATTTTTCGTAAGGTTTCTTTTCGTTATTTTGGTTATGTATTCCCTTAAGGAAGTAAGTCTTCTTAATTATTGTAGGATTATTTTCTACATTGTTCTTGTTCTTCTTAATATGCTCTTAAAATTATTTATTTGTTTTGTTTTGTAAGAGAAGAATAATACAGAATAATCCAGCTAATATTCGCAACAAAGGGTTATTTATAGTGGATACTGCTCCAAACGAATTAAATCCAGAGAAGCTTTTCTTATTCCCATTCTATGCTTTTATTTTTGCATTGAGGACAATGCTTATTTTTAAGTGTAGGGTGGAAGTTATTTGGATTTTTTAGTTGTTTGGTATATTTTGCTCAATTTTCCTGCAATCTTTTAACTTTTTCTTTGATCTGAGATCTTGTTAAAATTTTTGAAAATTTTTGTGAATTAATTGACCATTTTTTTGACAATTTTCAAGAATTTTTCTTAACGTATTTTCTCCATTTTTCTACATAATAATCATTAGTTGAACCATGCATGAATGAGTAGTTGGTGTTAATGTTTTTCGTTCATGATTTTTGAAGACTTTTGAGCACTAAGCCATACTTTAATTTTTGATTTGGGATATTTCGAGAAATTTATGCATACTCAATTATGTTGCATCCCAAAAACTTGCTTTATTACAGTTTCGAAACTAATTCTTAGATGACTTGATTTAGTTTTAATATTAGGGTAGTGCTTTTTTGTTTGATGATCCTTTCTAGCCAACCATTTTAACAATTTATTCTAAGTACCTCATTTGAGCCTTATTGTTGTGAAAAGAAATATCCAATATTCAACTTCTTTCACATAAACTCATTTACCTACCCTTATTGAGCTTAATATTTCTATTGCTTTATCCTAAATTTTCCCTTTAGGAGCTTATGGTACACATTATTTGTTAAGGGGATATAAGGGTGGAAGTTTGTGAGAAGTGAGTGATGTACATTTTTATTGCAAAATGGGTATTGGAAAAAATTGTTGGGAAAAAAAATGAATATGGGAGTTTTTGTATATGCAGGTAGTGCCCATCACTGGTACTTACATATTCTTGATATTTACAGGTAGTGCCTATCACTGGTACTTGTATTTGCAGGTAGTGCCCATCACTGGTACCTACGTATTTATATGTTGCGGGTAGTGCCTACCACTGGTATTCTGTATGTGAGTGGACATAAAAAAAAAAAATTTGATGATGTGATGTATATATGTCCGAGAGAGGTTGGCATGTTTGGTTGTTTCGAATTCTTAATGGGTATTTGTTACTCAAGTGTGGGGTTGTGAATGTTTGATATTTCGCATTCCAAATTGTGAAGAGAAGTTATATTTTAATGTAGGGCCGTCATTACTATAAAGCTCTTGTTCTTATTTGCTAAATCCTTTCCCTTCTTTGGCTAACAAATACCCTAACCTGTATTTCGAACTAAAAGTCCTATCTAAATTTGAATTGAATCAATTGTCTAGATTAATGGAGGGGTGTAAGAAGAGTGTCTCTATGGGGTGTTTAGAAAAATATTGAGATACTTCATGATTTAATCTAGATATTTCCAAATCTAAATTTTTTAATGGCTATACACACATACACATGAATTTCATGTTTTGATTTTTATTAGCATTTGAGCTCTTGGGTTCTTTGACTACTCTGATAGTTGGATTGATTATTGATTATTATGTGGATATTTGAAGGAATATGTTGAGTAGAATTTTGTTGAGCTTAAATGTTTTAATTTTATATTTGATTGAGGACAATCAAAGGCTAAGTTGGGGTAATTTGATAAGTTCATAATTGTACTATATTTTATGTGTCAATTACCCAACAAGGTTTTTATGTGTTGTAAGCAATATTTGAGTTATTATTGAGATTAATTTAGTTATTCTCAGTTTTTGTAGGGTTACAGTGAAAAAGAGTTGAAAAGGATGCAAACCGATGAAAGGAAATGCTAAGAACGGAACATGCACGAATACGAAGTCATTCCAGATACTATTTTGTATTTCAAGTATAACTTTTGATCCCAATCTTCAATTGAGGTGATTTAAAAAGCATTGGAAAGCTGAGACATAGAGATGCAACTTTTATGTTTTGAGTTTTCCCAAATAATGCAAGTATCAAGGTGAAAATTGAAGCCGAAATTTGAGCACAATTGAGGAAGTCAGGGAACATGTTCTAGAGCTGGGTTGCGCATGTGCGCCGAGTCCAGAAACTTCCAGAAGCAGCTCGCGCGCACACGCGCTCTAGGATCTCTGCGCATGTGTGTGGAGGACAGAACCGACTGGAACTTACTGCCTCACGCGCACATGCGCGTAAAGGAGCCTGCGCATGTGCGCTGCGGCGGAGGCCAGTAGCATAAACGTGTTTTTGAGTCTTTGAGGGATTTCTTCGGCCAGTTGGACTCTTTTTCGCCCGATTTCACATTCTTATCTGTAGGCAACTATTTGTAACCCTAAATACTCATTATAAATACCCCAAGTTGGGTGAGAAAAAAGGGATCCACACTTTTAGTTGTCTTTTGGCTAGGGTTTTTAGAGTAAAAATTCCTCTTTATTCTTTCATGGCACCTTGTGCCTAAACCCTTTTCTTGGTAGAGGGACTTGAAACCATGGTCAATTCTAAGAAGTTGTGATTCTTGTGCTTGAATTATTCAATTTATCTCAAGTATTGATTATTTTTCTGCGATTAATTTTATGATTGTTCTTTTTAGCTTATTATTGCTGTAGAATATTAAGTTATTAGAATTAATCTACTGCTAAATTATTTTAACCGCGTGTGGTTAATTCAATCTATGAAGCAACTAAGTTTGATAATTATCTGGATTTGTGTTATTGAATTTAGGGAATTATTAATCATCTAATTGGCATAACCGCGTGTTTTTATGTTTAATTAGTCTAATTATTCTTGTTGATCTTAATGCTTCTATTAATTGATCTTTGGCACGTGTCTGGGTTAAATTAATAGTTAGGGTTAATTGGATCACGTGTTGAAAATTAACCAACTTTAGAAAGAAATAAGAATCAACTTTGAATTGGTATTCGTTTGGGGTGAATTCTTTTATTAACACTTGACATATTAATTGAACCCAAACTATTGTCTCTTATCACATTAGTGAAATTGTCATAGTGGATTATGAGAAATTAAGATTGTTCTTAATCAAATTCTCTCCAATTATTTTATTGTTTTAGTTTTAGTTTAAAGGAATTCAAAACCAATTTTTCCAATTTAGCACGAAAATAATCCCAAGTCTAAACATCTAGAACTCGAATAACTAAGCTACACTATAGTTAATAATTTTGGGTGTTTACACGGCATTCACTTATATACATCATATTTTTTGCACACCAGTTGTAGTCAACAATTTCAGGTATTTGTTGAATAGGATCTACTGGATCATTATCAGCAGTTTGTGGAGTTTCAAGGACTGGTTGCTCAACACGTACTTGATCTCAGGAAGTGTGATGAATAAAAATAGTTCGTCAATGACTAGAAGTGGAAGATTGTGGAACAAAATATTCTGTCTCATATCTAGTACCCAATGAACTATCACTCCCACTAATTAGATCATTCTCAAGAAACTTTGCTTTCCTTGACTCCACAATTCTTGTACCATTAGATGGACAATAAAATCTATATCCCTAAGACCTTTCAGTATATCCAATAAAATACCCACTAATGGTCCTTGGGTCCAATTTCTTTTCTTGTGGGTTATAAACTCTCACTTCATATGGGCATCCCCAAATGCATACATGTCGCAAACTCGGTTTCCAACCTTTAAATAACTCAAATGGCATATTTGGGACAGCTTTGGTTGGAACTCGGTTTAATATGTACACTGCCGTCTTAAGAGCTTCACTAAATCCACAAAGATTCTGGAAGTTTTGAGCATGCTTGCATGCTCCGCACCATGTCCAATAATGTTCGGTTTCTTCTCTTTGCTACACCATTTTGGCTCAAAGAACCAGGTGCAGTGTATTGAGCAACAATCCCATGCTCAGCAAGAAACCTTGGAAAAGGACCAGGTGCTTGTTCATCTTCGGTGTATCTTCCATAGTACTCACCACCTCTATCAGATCTCACAATTTTAATTTGTTTTTCACATTGTTTCTCTACTCTGCCTTAAACACCTTAAAGGCGTCTAGTGCTTCATTTTTGTTATTAAGCAAATAGAGATACATGTATTGTGAGAAATCATCTATGAAGGTGATGAAATACTTTTGACAACATGCATCCATATTCGGACAACATATGCCTATATGTATGATCTCTAATAATTTTGAACTCCTCTTGGTATAAGAGACAGACATGTGGGTCTGCTTACCTTTTATGCAGCCCACACAAGTCTCGAAATCAGTAAAATCTAAAGTACTAAGTACTCCATCATTCACTTAGCTCTTGATTCTTAGAATGGAGATGTGTCCCAATCTTTGGTGCCAGAACATAAAGGAATCCTCATTCATAACACATCTTTTAACACCAACATTATTTTGAACATGCAAAATAGTTAATGTAGCATCGTTTTGCAAATTAATTTGAAAAAGACCATCAAAGAAAATAATATTCCTGACAAGGTCAGATTTATGAAGCAAACTAAATCCAACATTTGAACAATACCAGGAATATTCTAAAGCTACAAGAGACAATGAAATTAAATTTCTAGAGAAATTTGAAACACAAAATGTCCTTTCCAGATCTAAAACAAAGCCACTACTGAGAACTAAACTGCATGTCCCAATTTCAGGGAATGAGACCGCATCTTATTTCCTGAATAGATGTACTCCTCACTTTCCATTGGCTTCCTTAGGTTTCACAATCCCTATAAGGAATTCGTAATATAGATTGTAGAACCAGAATCACCATGTAAATTTTGATTAACATCTACCATATTAGATTCATAACATACAATTAGGATTAGGTTATCTTTTTTCTCATGGCAATTCTGGAATTTAGGACAATCCTTGTTCATGTGCCCTTTCTTCTTATAGAAGAAGCACTTGGATTCCTTCTTAACATCTCCTTGAGCAGACATCTTTTCCTTTCTCTTCTTCTTGGCTTGGTTGTTCTTGTTCTTTCCTTGTGTTGCCAGATGCAAATTTTCTCCCATTTCCATAAGCAGCCTTCCTTCCTCTTGCACACACATGGTCATCAGCTCATTGATGGACCATTTGTCCTTATGTGTGTTGTAAGAGATCTTGAAAGGCTCATACTACTATGGTAGAGAGTTCAGAATATAGTGCACAAGAAAAGACTCAGACATTGTAACCTCAAGATTTTTCAATTGAGCCGATATGTCCCTCATGTGCATGATGTGTTCACGCACTCCTTTAATACCGGTGAGCTTCATAGAAGAGAATTTCATGATTAGGGTGATGCAGGAAGCTTGCTAAAACCTTATCTGAAGACTCAAACTGCTCATCAATGGTCCTCAATAGCTCTCGGACATTATTATACTGATCGACAGAACTTCGAATGTCAAATGAGATGTTGATCTTTATGAACATCACGCTGAGGCAATTAGATCGCTCCCACATTTCATAAAGCTCAACATCACTAGGTTGGCTGTTCTCAGTAATCGGAGGTGGTTCGTCTTTCTTGATAGCATAATCAATGTCCATCCACCCCAAATGAAGAAGAAACCTCTCTTTCCACAACTTATAGTTGTCACCCTTGAGCTCGGGAATGTCACATTTCATATAAAAAAAATTCATAGGTTGAAAAATGGCACAAATAATTACATACATGCTTATGTCAAAATTTTGAGGCAAATTAACATTGACTATGTTTTACCAATGCAAAACATGCTAAGAAATTTGAATTACATGACATAGAAATTGCCTGTAGGCTAAATTTCTAATTCAAATAAATTCATATTATCAAAATTACAAGAATTATTGAATCATGTTCATTTCCTTAATTCCTGTGGGTAAACAAGAAATATATATTTAATATTTCACCCCTGGATTAAAGGAAATATAATATAATAAAAATTCATGTTGGATAAAATTTATTATATTAAATGTGATATAATAAGTGTTAATATCTTATATTATAAGTGATCTCAAAATAACAAAATTAATGTACATATATATGTATATTTTAATTAAAGATGCTGCGGCTATTCTATAATTAAAATATATATATATATATATTATTCTTGATATGATTGAAAAATTTCCTGATTCTGAACAACGTCATTTTTATTTACAAAGATACAAACAAACTTTTGAAACAAATGATTTTCAAAATCAAGTTTCTTCCTCAAATCCTTTGGTTAAACATCCCAAGGTTTTAAACACTTACAATCTTACGGATATTTTATGCTTTTCTAAACCATTATCAAATTCATGTTCAGTTTTTTGATTGGTTTTCTGCCTATGCTGAACAAAACAAAATCGTGATTATCCATTTACTCAGTCAATTTTTATGACCAAAGCTTGGCAAACCTCGAGTGGGGAAAAGGTTCATTCTGATTTCCCTCCGATGAGAAAATTTGAATTTTTGGTAAATAATGCTTTAATCTATGCTGCACATTTTTAAAGCTAAAACTGCAGTTTTAAATGAAGATCTTTTACCAATAATTGAACAAAACAATTTTACAAACAAATATTTACAAGTTATTGGTGAACATCTCTCTGTCAAGATTCCACCTTCAAGTTTCTTCCTCAAATCCTTTGGTTAAACATCCCAAGGTTTTAAACACTTACAATCTTATGGATATTTTAAACAGATTTCCAAACCAAAATTTTAAGATGGTTTCAATTCAGGATTTACAATCTGAAATTGCTTTCTTAAAACAAGAAGTTAGAGAGATTAAAGTTCAGCAGCAGATTGACCAAATGGTCATTCATTCTCTCCAACTTTCCCAATGTTCAAAACAAGTTTTTGAAAATTGTGTTGAGACTCCCTCAACCTCTCAAGTTCTTTCTGAAAACCAAGTTCTATCTGAACAGGTGATTCCACCAGATCAGATTATTGAAAAATCAAAAGAACAGTTTTTAAATTTTTTAAATAGAGTTACTGTTCTCAAACATCTTATTCAAATTACTTTTGTTATTAATAATGAACTTTTCATTGATGCTACTGCATTAGTTGATACTGGTGCAGATTTAAATTGCATTCATGAAGGTTTAATTCCTGCAAAATATTTTCAAAAGACCAAAGAACGCATTAGTAGTGCTAATGGTGAATCTTTGGAAGTCAAATTCAAATTATCTGATGTAGAAGTCAGATATTCTGATTGTAGCTTTCCCTACAATACTTTTTTATTAGCCAAAAATATCACTACTCCTGTGATTCTTGGTGTTCCATTTATTGCCTACTTAATACCTTATACATAACCTTTAGAAGCCATTAAGAATTTTTATGACACATAATCTGGCTAATGTCCAGGTTTCTTACATTTGTAACGACAAGACAGCAGTATTGGAATTTGGTAAAGCAGGAATAGGGTTTTTGGTAGAAAGGTTAGATTTCCTAAATTTGTGTCTGGGTTTCCTATAAGGCTTATTATAGGAAGGTTTGGAAGATTTGTGAATTTTGGGTTTGTTCCTACGTTTGATTTTGGTTTCACAAGAAGGAAGACCAAATTGTTCACAGAAAGAACCTAAATCCTTCCTACGTTGGTAGTTCTATCTTTGGCTAAATGTCTCATCATCTAATGTTGACGAGAGACAGAATGGCAACTTGTTGGAAATGGGATTGAAATTCAGATAGGATGGAACACTTGGAAAGGCAGAAGAACAACCAAGCCAAGTTTGAAGTTCTTCACGAACTAAGTCTCTAAGGGATTTGGGAAGACCATCAAGGAATTTTTCTTTCCAATATGGAAGATTTCCATCAGGTCTGGTGTAAATCCTGGTTAGGAAGGTATCCTTATACCATCTAAACTCAGAGAGCTTCTTGCATTTAAGGTTGTTAAGTTATGGCCACCATGGTCATCTGCTGGAGTTTGGATGTGATATTATACTCAAAAATGCCATCTATGTTCCATTCATAGATATTGTTGGCATTATAAGAGTTCTGAATCACATTGGGCTGTTCTTCTAGAAGAACATCAGGATGGGTAGCTCTAGGATAGTAAAGCTTATTGGATTTCTTCCAAGAACTAGAAGATGGTTGAATTCTAAGCTTAAAGATGTCATTAGACTCAGGCCATGAACTTAGGAGTTTGAGGGATAAAATTCAAACTCAAGTTTGTGCTGATATTCCAACTGCCTTCTGGAATAGAAAGCAACATGTGGTAACTTTACCATATGAAAAGGATTTTTCAGAAAAGGATATTCCAACTGGAGCTCGTGCTATTCAGATGAATCAAGAGCTTCTGGAATTCTGCAAAAAAGAAATAGATGATCTCCTTTCTAAGAAGATTATCAGTCCCTCCAAGTCTCCTTGGAGCTGTGCTGCATTTTATGTTAATAAAAATTCTGAGATTGAAAGAGGTGTCCTTAGTCATCAATTACAAACCCCTTAACAAAGTTTTACAATGGATTAGGTTCCCTATTCCAAACAAAAAAGACTTGCTTCATAGATTGCATGCTTCTTCAATTTTTTCAAAATTTGATTTGAAGTCTAGATTTTGGCAAATCCAAATCCATCCTTCTGATAGGTACAAAACTGCATTCACAGTCCTAACCAGTTGATTATTTATGTTAAATATTTAAGAATTTCGTAGATCTGTTAGATCTTTAGTTAATTTTAACATTCATGTAAGATCTTGTTGGTCCTATGGGATATGACTCTGTTGCCGTTTAGCCGACGAACAGGCGTTGAGGTTTGATAGGTCCTCTACCCATAGAGTGTAAGGACTTGTTCTTGCAAAGATCTAGACTGAATGTTAAGATTTGCATGCAGATCTATTGGAGACTTGGAGGGACTGATAATCTTCTTAGAAGGAATCATCTATTTCTTGTATCATCTTAAACATAAACAGATAGATCTAAAACAAACATTAACATGGTTGGTTTATAATTTTCATCGTATGAAACCCAAAGGTTTCTGTGCCAAAGGGAACAAGGGGGTACAACCATTCCTGCATTTTCCATTTTATTTTTTGCATTTTATTTTGTAATTCTTGTATTTTATTTTGTTTTAATTATGAGTGCTTTCTTCAGATCTAATTCTAGATCTTCCCAAGCCTCCTCCTCCTCTTCTTCAAATCCTTCTTCTCTTAAAGAAGAAATCAATTTTTTTGACTGATCTTTCTCAATCTTTGGATAATTGGAAAATTCCCAGACATCCTTTCAAAGATATTTATAAAAGCAACAAATGGAGTTTTTCAACTAACTATTCTGTCAAAACTGTTGAACAAACCATCCCTCTCAGTCTGGAATATGACGAGATCAAATTGCTTTCAAAAAGATCAATTGAAAGTTTTAAACAAAAATACAATTATTTGCATTTTGGACTTGTTCAAATTGCTGCAAAACCTTTATCTAGAGAAGGTCTGGATACGTCTCTTTTACTATGTTTAAGAGATGCCAGATTTCTAAATTTCAATGATTCACTACTAGGCATGGTTGAAACCAGCCTATGTGGTGGTCCTGTTTATTTTGATTGTTTTCCAAACTTTTCAGTTTCTTTAAACGATCCAAATATTCTAGATTCCTTAACTTTAAATGTTAAGACTTCAAATTATAAAACTAAGACTGGATCTTTACCAGTTGCTATTATTTTTAGACTTCAATACAAAGCTATGAACTCCGCTTTTAATTCTGGAGCTCTTAGAACTCAAAAGAAAGGTGAAACTATTCTTTTTCAAACTGATTCGAGCAGATCTCACCTATCTGTTCCTAAGCCAATTTCTTGGGATCAAGTATCCCTCCCTCAAAGATGGATACTGCCTGAGGCTTTGCCTCCAGTTCCAGCTAAAAATACCTTAGTTTCAAACATTAGGCAATTCTCTACTGGCTCAGTAGGAACTCTTATAATGCCAACAATATCTATGAATGGAACATAGATGGCGTTTCTGAGTATAATATCACATCCAAACTCCAGCAGATGACCATGGTGGCCACTGCTTACATATATATATATATATACGGATCACAGACATTAATAATTACAAAACTGGAAGTAACTTATATATAATAATAATACATTCCAAAACTAAACAGCTTGAGTAGCTCAAGTGCTCACAGTCCCGACACTTAATGGAAGGCCATGGGATCTAAAATTTTGGCCAACAAATGGACATTTTTATTTATTTAATTCTTTATCATTAGAAGTAGTTAAAAAAATGTTTTACTCCAACACCTAACAAGCCACAAGGGCGATCTTATGGTTAGAAATCGTGACTTGTGTCCAGAAGATCATTGGTTCAAATACAATTAGCTGCGACCCCACTTTTTTTTTTTTAATTATCAGAAGTAGTATATAGAAATATTCTATTGCCAAACCACACAAACAATATTCCCCATTTTTCTTTTACAGCAAATTCATTCGGGTTTTCTTGGGTTTCTAAGACTGTATTGTTTTATGGAATCTGGGAGTCATTTGACATATTTAATTTCACTCAAACTCAACTTTTCCACCACAGTTGAGAGTGATATTGTGAATGAGATCATAAGTAGTACTGCCATATCTCCACTTCCTCGAGTTAAAAGCTTGGCTATATGCTTCCAAGGGAATCATGTTTTAAATGCTGCAAATTTAGTTTTGGATGCTATCTTCTGGACTTGTCCTAGAACCATATATCAAGATTGGTTCCAGGGCTCGGTAGTTTGAACTCAACAAATACTAACCTCGCAAAGGTAATCTTTGAGATGATGTTCAGAAGAAAACGTAAGCATATCTATTTGCAAGAAATTACTAGGTTTTGGCAGCAAGATCTAAAGGATGTAAAAGTTGTGAAATGCAAAGATGATCACAGAGTTCAGCTGCCTGATTCTGGGGACTGGAATACTTTGTTGAAATTAAACGCAGCTAAAGCCCACAATAAGTATGATTCTTACAACTACGAGTTAGAATTAGAGTCTACAACATTTGGATTTGGGAGGTGAAGAGTTGATCATTTCAAGAAAAGACCTAAGAAAATTAAGGACGGAAGTTGAGGATTTTAGGACTTAGTTTGTTTGCATTTCTTGTTTTCACAAAGTTGGCTTGTGAGTTGTAACTAATAAAATTCTACTCCGTTGGAACTTGAAAGCTTGTTTTTGAATTCTGGCCAGCTTATTAGATAAATATATGACTTATTCAGTTTTTATATGATCTCGAACAACTTTGAGAGTTAGTTGTTCCTTTGAGATTCCCAGCATGTTATTGTTCAAGATATATCATATATACACACAAGATCATGCCCCAATTTTCTTCTTCTTGTGCTTATAACATTTGTATATATAGAAAACCCAACTAAGTTGTCACTTGTTAGAAACATTAGTCAGATGATCAATTAACCATGAAGGCCCTTGGTTTCACTCTCCAGCCCTCCCCCTTTATTCGTGTAAGGTTAAGAGTCACACTAGAAACCAAAATAATAATAATAATAATAATAATAATAATAATAATAATAATAATAATAAAACATTATTGGTTCCTTGCATTTCTAACATTGAGATCTAAATGCCAGACTGTTCACGTTTCTTCAAATTGAATAAATTCGATAACAAAGTACAGTTTAGGTGTACTCATTCCTATAATATATTGATTATGAATTCGAATCACGAGAAAAAGAGTGAGGTGGGTTTTTTTTTTTTTTAAAAAAAAAATTGAACAAATTCTTATCACCATTAGTCTTGATTTATATTAATCGATCAAGATATCATTTTCTGGCTTTTTTGTGGTGGTTTGGGGGCTTGTGTAACTAATAATTGCGACAATTTGTTTGGTTGTGAATTTTTATTTTTTTTTATGAATTAATGTGAACTCGAATTTATTCGATTGTGCTCAAGTACTCCACAAGATCGTGCTCAAGTCTTGTTTTGAAGGATAGTTTGTCGAGTCAGCGCAAACATATAGGTGATTACAATTGACTAGGCTCGTTTGTACCCTAGTAAAAAGAATGATTAATCGTTTATAACCTAGTCAGCCAAAACGACGTAGGCTAGGAATGCTCTGTTAATCATTTTAATTGATCGTTTCTTCTGAGTTTAATTCGCGGTTGGGTCACACATGAAAACCATCCGTTTCAAAAAAAAAAAGTTCTAATAGTGAGTGGTGCTTTTTGCAGAGAGAGAAAAAATGAGTGTGTGTGGTAGATGTGTAAAGAAGTAGAAAGAAAAAAGACAGCAAATTGAGGGGAGTGATGTGACTGTGGATTAATATGAACCCAATATTTTAAACTCAGATGTATATAAAATTTTTCAAGATTCGGTGGTGGGAGAAAATGTGGAGTACTTGTCATTAGTACAATTATTTAACTAAAATCGTTAAATCTTTACATATCCGAGTGTGCAATTTATACAGTTTCAACCCTAAATTAATATAAATACGTAAAAATAACTAGAGATATACAAAACTAACAAAACATTAAATATAAATATGTAAAAATAACTAGAGATATAAAAAACTACCAAAGCATTCATAGAAATTTATTCTCTCTTGAAATCTGTATAAATTGCACACTCTGATATGGAAAGTGTGTCAACGAGTATGAAAAAATTTTGAAATTCAAATCATGCCAAATTAACTAAAAAAACTAGAAACTTAAAATAAATAAATAAATTAGAACATTAAACATGAATTTAAAATTTTAAAACATCCAAAAAAGATACTTTAGATTCAAAATTACTATTTTGCCACCAAATTTCTGAAAAATAAAATGAAAATACTTGACACACTCATAAATTTCTTAAGTTTTGCAGTAAGATCTATAACTTCATGAAACACATTTAGGAGTAAAAAAAAAAAAAAAAATTAGGGTTAGATAATAAATTATTATTGTACCTTAAGTGTAAAATTCAAAAATTTGACGCTAATTTGGCATGATCATTTTTAATATTCAAAATTTGGTATCTACATTATCGTTACCATAGCTAATAGAAAACGAATAGTTTTCAAGAACATAAAGATTGACGTAAAATTGTAGATAAAAAAATTTAATAAAATGAAAAAAAAAATTACCCTTCTTCTAAAAAAACTGTAACAAATAATAAAATAGGAGATGTGCATGGAAAAGAACCCTACTTACTATAAGAGTACACCAATATAAAGTGATAAAGTGACAAAAGTCATTGATTTATCACTAGATCCAGAAAAAAAAAATGAAATTCGGGCAAAAATTTAAATTCAGGGGATTCATAATTTGATATGATCTTGACACGTAGAGTAATTTTGACAAGTAATTCTAAATTTGTGAATTTCTAAATGATTTTCCTTGTCAAGTAGTCATAAGTAACTAATATATCGTGCTTCCCCTTATGCATATGGTATTTTGAATTCATCATTATTAGTTTTAGTTGTAGCAAATGAGCATAAAACACATAAAGATCTACGAGTTTCGCAAGTAAATTTGTGGAAAATTGTAAATAATATGCTAAAAATCAGAGTGCTTAAATTCTTTGTTTGTAACACTATGAAATAATATATATATATATATATAAATATATATATATATATATATATATATATATATATGGATATATATAAGGAAAAATTACTTCATTACATCAGTTGTAAATAATGTGAAGTCATCCACATATGATTTATACTATACATTGTCTCGTGTTATTATGAAAACTACATGCCAACCCCGTCATCCAATTATTGTAAGAAAAGTAATAGACGAATGTAAGCAGAAAAAATCCCAAAATTCAGCGCAAAGGAACAGTTGGATCCAACCTTGTCTGCACGTGGCTAAAGACACTAAGGAAAAAACAAGAAAGAAAAGGCCATTTCGCGTTACCTAACAAGTTTTGGCTACTCCGTAATGGAAAATGAGTGTGACAACAATTAAAATAACTAAAAAGTAATGATGCTATTACTTTTCAATCATCCAATAATTAAGAATACTCGCTTTACATTGCAGAAGGAGTAGCGAAGAATTTTTCTGTATTACATAAACAAGCAACATGATCAAGATGTTACTTATATCCATTTGCGCTTGAAGTATCTGTTGCACTTGAAACTAATGTTTACAAATTCGGACCAATACATCAGAATTTTTGGTTCATAGTTTAACCAGTTGAACCGAACGGAATGTTATTTTATTAATATTTAGGAAAGCATAAATTAACAAAACTCGTTGTTATTGAGTTGGTTTTGGTGTTTCCATCTATGCACCAAAGGTCGGAAGTTCTGATCCCTCCAATAACAAAAAAATTAGGTTGAACTCTATATTTTGTTTTACTCATTTTTTAATATTGATAGTTTTCTCTCTAATTTTCTTTTTTTTTTTTTTACCCTAACTCTCTTTTCACCCTTAACTCCGGCCTCTTATAACACCTTCCCCTACTCCACTTCCCTTTTCTCTCTTCCTGCCTTCTCTCAGTCTCTTCCCTCTCACCCTCTACCTCTTTTCTCTCTATTTCTTCCACCTCTCCTCTTCTTCTGCCTTCTCTCCATACTCCTCTTGACCCCCATGTCCTCCTCCTCTCCTCTTCCTCCTCCATCTCTATCCCCATCCCCATCCCCATCCCCATCCCATCCCATCCCTTTCTCCATCACATGAAGATAATTTACTTTGGGAGGAAACATGACTGGAGGTGGGACTTAATCTAAAGGGTTAGAGTTGATTTTGTTTGGAAAGTTCAAAGAATCGGTCGTAATCGGTTTTCATCGGTTCATGGGTTTTGATTGGATTTGACTTTTTTTGGTATTTCCAGCCATTATAGACGCTCCACTGGACCAGTGTCTTGTCCGGTTCTTGGTATAATCAATCGAACTGTCTGGTCCAGTCTGGGTTTCAAACACCACTTGAAATAGAAATACCTGAAAATTGTGGTTTCTCTTGCTCTGGAAAGTGGCAACTCTCTATGATTTGGTAGTTGAAGAAGCAAGATTCTTATCAAAAGTTGCACCTCATGTTAAAGAAGGTCAAAAGCAGCTCCAGAGAGTGCAATGTTACGACAGGAGGTTGACAAAAGACACTATGAAGAGGCTAGTGTCTGCAACTTCGTAAAAGAAATTAGAGAACTTTCTTATCGAATTGAGGATGTTGTGGAGAAATACACAGTTAAAGTAAAATTCACAAGACAAAGAAGAGGGTTCATCAACAAGCTCAAAAGACTTTCTTGTGTATTGGGATAATCTATTAGTATTTAGTAGGTTGGATGAGAAATTGCAGATTCTCACAACGAAGGTCACCAACCTCATAGGCGATATGGAATCCTATGGAATAAACATTCTGAGTGATAGAAAGGGAGAGTTTAAATGCAAGAAATGAAAATAGACGATGCTTGAGGCAAACTGATGCCCATGAGGTGGAGGAAGATTTTGTTGGGTTGAAGGATGATATAAATCAACTAGTATCATTAATGCTAGATAATGACAAGAGGGATCATCAAGTTATATCAATATGTGGAATGGGTGGACTGGGAAAGACCACCCTAGCTCGAAAAATCTATTAGATTTTGCCTCCAAAATACATTTTGAATGAAATTTGATTTCCCTTCATTTTTATTCCCTCCTTTGTGATTATCTTTGTACCACATTAGAAACTAGTGATGGCATTCTTCAACATATATGTGTTTAGTGTTTTACCTTTGAAAAATAATAGATAAGAGTCTAGACTATACGTGGTTGGTGGTTTCGGGATTTTCCTCAAACACACACGTGCATGCCCACCCAACGTAATGTGGTCATGGTTGGTAAAATCACGATCTTGGATCGTTGGATCGTACAATCCTACGAGACAATCCCAAGAAGGTAAAATGATTCGGATCGTTCACAAAGTCTAAAACTAGCAAAATTATGTAGGATCGTGCTCTTGTTTTCTGGGATCATAACATCGTGCGATCCTACACGATCCCATTGATCCTACATTTACAAGCCTTTTTCGGGTATTCAATAGGTTGGGCATTTTTATGATTTATGTTTAATGGGACAACCCATTTAGATTAACTTAAAGAAGACTTCCAATTCCAACTCTCCAACTCTCACTATCCAATTTCCAAGTCCAACTCTCTAGGACTCCAGCTCTCTTCATTTTGCCATTTGATAGAACAAATTTCCAACTCTCTCTATCTCTTCCATTGGTGTTTTTTTGGAGAAATTCACTCCAAGTTCAAAAATCAAATTGCTCATAAATCTTTGAAGACTTTGAAGGAGGTCCAAATCCAATGCAAGACAGTGAAAACTTTGGGGACTTTGAGGGATAAAAAATTAGTTGAAAGATCCAGTTAGGACTTGGGATAAGCTAGATGCAAATTAGAATTTTAAGGGTATTCATTAGTTTTAAGTGTTTCTTTTTTTTAATCATTTCTTTTAGCTAAAATTATGATTTGTATTTGTTAGCATTTTTTAGCTCATTTATTTGTTATTTTTTATAATTGGTATTTGGTAGCTACAAAACTATTTAGATTAGTTTGCCATTTTCTATTTTTGAACTACCAAAATTAAAGGTTAAAAATAAAATTAAACAAATTATATTTTTCCCCTAAAATTATGAGTTAATTTTTTTCCTAAATGCATGTACTGGTTTCTTTATTTTTTTCCACTTTTGTATGCATGTAATGCCTTTTTCTTTTAAATATGTAGTATGCATGAACTTCTGCTAGATGATTGCTTTTCAAAATGATTGTTTATGTCATTTGGTGTAAACTTCTGTAATGTGCTTGTATATTAGTGTTATTGAATACTATATTTTTCTTGCATTTTTTCAGTTTAACGTAGAGGTGTTCTATCATGTCGACTTATGGAAAAGGAAAAGGAATGACAAGAGAAAAAATGCTCCTCTTAATCGAACGAATCCTGGATAGGTAAACGGACTTGAAACTGATCTTATTTCCAAGAAAGTGGAATGTAAGTATTGTAAAGTCATTCGATCAAGTGACATTTTTAGACTTAAACACCATTGAGCTTGGACCCACCAAAATGTTGAACCATGTACTAAGATTCCTGATGATGTTAGGTAAGAAATCTTTGAATTACTTAGTGCCAATTCTGAAGAATCAAGGAAAAAGAAGAATAAATTCTATGATGTTGGAGGTACCTCACATGAACATGAACAAGAAGGTGAATGCAAATATTTAATGAGGGAAAAGAGGCAATGGAAAAATTTATTAAGAGACATGAGGGACAGGGTCTAGACAAATTACCATAAATGAAAAGTGGAGAAAAGATGAAAGGGATCAAATTTGTCAACTTATGGCTCGTTGGTTCTATGCAAGTGCAATTCCTTTTATTGTAGTAAATAATCCTTTATTTCCTCTAATTATTAAGCAAAGATGGGAGAATTTGGGAAAGGATTGAAGCTACCTTCATACTGTGAAGTCAGAGTGACTTTTTTGAAAAGGGAAGTGCAAGAAACATTGAACATACTTCAAAAATATAAAGAACAATAGAAAAGGACCGGTTGTACTATTATGTCAGATGGATGGACAGATAAAAGGAATCGATCACTTGTTAATTTTCTTGTAAATAGTCCACCAGAACAATACTTCTACACTCTATGAATACTACTGATTTTTCTAAAACTACTTAAAAGTTATTTGAATTGCTAAATGATGTTGTGGATAAGGTTAGGGAGGAGAATGTAGTCCAAAATGTCACTGATAATGTTAACTATAAAGTAGCTGGGAAATTGTTGATGGAAAAATGAAAAAGATTGTTTTAGACCCCTTGTGTTGCACATTGCAAAGACCTAATGTTAGAAGACCTAGAGAAGAAAGATATAATCCGTAAAGTCGCAATTGCCAAAGTTAGAAAGGTCGTTTCTTATATCTATATTCATGGGATATTGTTATTAATTGGATGAAACAATTCACAAAAGGTAAGAAGCTTATTAGACCTGAAGTTACATGGTTTGCAACAACATACTTAACAATGAGAAGGCTTAGTGAGAAAAGAGGTGCCTTATATAATTTTTTTTACATCTAATAAGTGAAAAGGAAGTGTGTATGCAAGAAGAAAAAAAGGAAAACTGATTTATGAAATTATTTTCGACAATCATTGATTTTGGTCAAACTTAGATATATGTTTAAAGGCTGTTTCACCTCTTATTAAAGTTCTTATGATGGTAGATTCTGATGATAAACCTACAATGGGTTTTCTTTACACGGAAATTGACTATGCTAAGGAAGAAATCAAGAAAAATGTAGACAATAACCGAAGAAGGTAAATTTTTAATTATTGTTTCTCAATTATGGTTGGAATTGTAGCTATTTTTATATTGTTATGTATATGTCTCATGCCTTTATTTATTAAAATTCAATATGATTGTTTTTGCATTGTTCATTTGAGCATGTATTTGAAATCATTGACAAAAAATGAGAAGATCAGCTTGGTCAATCTTTGCATGCTGCTGGTTATTTTTTGAATCCCTAATATCAGTATAGATTTCTAATCAGATGTGATTGTCAACCGTGGTCTTTACGATTGCATTGCCTGAATGGTTGAAGATCTTATTGAGAGACTAAAGATTGACATGCAATTGGATTACTTCAGAGATGCTAGAGGATTGTTTGGCATTCAAAATGCTATACTTCTGAGAAATGAGATGTCTCCAGGTGGATTAGTACTTGTTTTGCTTCATTAGTGTAATACTCTAGAAGATTTTTGTTTCTTTAAACTTGTGTTGACTTTGTCTTCTGTCTTTTTTTTTTTTTGAACTATAGGTGATTGGTGGGAATCTTATGGGGATGAATGCCCAAAGTTGAAAAAAAAAATTTGTTAGGACATTAGAGTTTTACTTGTAGATCTTTAGGGTGTAAATGTAATTGGAGTGCATTTGAATTGGTAAGATATTTTTCTAGTCCTCTACTTGTCCTATTAAGTCGTATAAGGCTTTTCAATATATGATAAATATATTCAACCACTTGACTTCAACACGATTTTTTTTATTACTATTTAATATTCAACATGTGCATATGAAAAGAAGAAATCGTTTGGCTCAAAAAAGAATGAATGATCTAATTTTTTTCATGTATAATCTAAAATTACAAAAGAGACAAAGGCAGAGGATAACTCCTTGTGATGAAGTCCCTTTTGAAGAGTTGCTTTTAGATGATGAATGGTTGACAGAAAAAGAATCTAGCTTTTCAATGAAGGGAATAATTGGTTAAGGATATTAGATGACAATCAAGAAAATGACACTTCAAATGAAGGGGAATTCCTGAAGATGAAGTTGAAGTGATTAAGGAATATGAAGAGAGCTCGTAAGTTATATCATCTTTCTTTAAATAGTTTTGGTTTAATTGTTCAGGTTTTTAGTTTTTCATCCAAATTTGGTATTGGGCTATATGGCTAGAATTGGCTTTTTTAATTCTTATTTGCTTATCTAGCTATCAGATTGCATAAAAAACACATGTAAAGGAAGTGTTGAGTAGCTCTTAGTTTCTAGTCAATTAGAAATTATAACCTTTCATAGCATAGCAATGTTAGTTTTTTCTTTGTGAATGTAACTTTTATACTGATTGTACAGCTTTGTATAAAACATTATGTAGTTTTGAGCAAGCAGCTTTGTTATTTCAATATATGGTATTAAATTTGCTTATCTATGGTTATGTAGTTGCTCATGAATGTCGTGAGTCCCGTGGCTATAAAAGACAATCCAATCAAATGAAAGAGATTCGTGTTGTTGATAACGATGAAAAGTCTCCAAGAAAGCTTCACTGTTGGGATGATGATTACCTAGATATGGTTTCTGAGAATGATACTAAAGAGAGGAACAATGCAGATGATAAGAATGATGTCCAAAAAGGATTTGAAGAGATTATCAGTGATTTTAGTAGTTATAGATCTTTTGGCTTTGAGAATGACTGCAACACATGAAAGTGATCAACACTTGGATTTGGTGAACTTGGGTTATCGAGATAATGAGGATTTGGACAACTTTCATCTTGGGGATGATGAAGATGAATATGAAGATTAGGATGATTATTGAACAACTATCCATCTTTCTTTTTAGTATTGTTGTGGACTTTGATTTACTACTCTGTCACTGTATGTTACTTTCAATTATGATTAGTATTCCTTGTAATAATTGTGAATGGTGAAACTAGTTACTTTGTCATGTTCTGAACTTAAATTTTGTACTCTTTCATTAGGAGCACTTTTTAACTCTTATTGGCATTGAAAACCATACTAGACTTGTGTTATTTAATTAGTTATCCTGGGTTTCATTACTTAGTAATTAGTATTCTTGTATATATTATAATAGGTAAAAAAAAAAGGATAAATTTTCATCCTTAATTCAAATGTAATGCAATTTTTATCATTATTTTAGTGATTTATCAACTCAATAAGTATTAATTTAGCTATTTTATGTAATTTTGGGTAGCATCTTACGATCCTATGATCCGATTCTAATAATCTCAAAGCGATCCATTAGTGTTTTATTCCTTATACAAGTTTTTTCTTTTTTGGTCTGTTCTTATCTGAATTTGTTTACATATTTCATGTAAAACTTTACTTGTTCATCTCTACCCGATTTTAGTGTTCACACTTGTCTTCACATTGGAATTGGTTGTTTGTTTGTGTTCAGATACTTGTTTCTTTCTATCTTCTCCCAAGGCGGAAAGCAGTGTTGTGACTTCCACTTTAGCCAGATTGATCACTATAAATAGAAGTTTTGAGGTCTTTTTTGAAACACACCTAAAGCCCTTCTCTTCTACTTTCTCTTTCTTTCTGTTTCTTGGTATTAAGTAGTCTTGTGTGAGCTCAAAACCTTGTTTGCGAGTACACATGACTGAGGCTGCCATGGAATCTTGGTGAGTGACCACTCAGTGATCCCATTTGTATCAATGAATTATAATCCCATAAGGGGCGAAATCACTTTCCCTTAAAGGAGAATGCTTACACGCCTCAGCAAATTTAGTCCTAGTCTCAATTGTTGTTCTGTCCAGATTTTCCAACAATCTTGAATGTGATTTTTCTGTGTTACTGTAATGGCTAATGTTCGTTTTCCTGACAAAGTCGAAATTGCAATTGTTTGATAGCAAGAACTACAAACGTTGATCCAAGAAGGTTCTGTTTTATCTGCAAACCCTCAAAGTGGATTACATTCTATTCAGAGATGTGCCCCTTCCAAATCCACTAGGATTTATGCTTATGACAACCAAACCACTAAGGGTCATGTACTGAATTTCATGACTGACGCCCTGTTTGATCTGGGTAGCTCATATAAGTCTTCCAAAGAAAAATGGGTAGCTCTGGAGAAGAAGTACAACTTTGAAAATGTTGGAAAGAAATAGTACGTGATTGCCAAGTTCCTGGATTTCAAAATGGTGGATGACAAACTTGCCACCGACCAAATCCATATATACCAACTTGCCATCCTGGTATATATGGATCAGTTTCTAGACATTACTCAGGATGGCATAAAAATTGATAATGCCTTCCAAGCTACTACACTTATTAAGAAACTAGACACCGTACACATCTAAAAATAATGTATGCTGAAACATGATCAATATTATTGGCGCCTGATAAGGTGATATCTCACATCCAGATCGAGCAAAGAAATCATCTAAAAGATAAGTACACATCTGATTTATGAGTTTGCAGCTAAGGTGAATCTCGTGGATAGCAAGCCTGAAAGAGTTTCTCAAAGGTTCAAAGGCAAAAGTCATGGATCCAAGAAAGGTGGAGCAAAAACAGTCAAAATTAGGATAGCAAGCAGTCTAGTAAGTTTAAGAAGTTTGGTAAAATTAATAAAAAGTCTAAAGGGGAGGCTATTTTGTCTACTTATCATATTCTTAATAGAATATCTCACAAGAAAACTTTCAAGACACCTTATAAACTATGGAAAAGTTTTGCTCCTAACCTTAGGTATCTCAAAAGTGTGGGAGGTGTCTAAGTTGTAAAGGTAGGAATACTAGACTTTAAAAGGAATAAAATTCGGTCTAAAACTGTTGACAGTGTCTTCATTAAGTATGCACAACATAGAACTGCCTATAGATTCTTAGTTTTGGAGTCTAATCATGTTATGGAAACTAGAGATGTTGAATTTTTTGAGCATATTTTCGCAATGAATAAAAATGTTGTCTCATCAAGATTAGAAGAACATGATAATAAAGAAACTCAAAATTGAGAAGAAGTGAAAGTGCAAGAGTGAAAACTAATTTTGGGCCTGATTTTATAATTATATTTACAACTGAAGGAGATCCAAAAATATATAAAGAGGCAATGAATTCAATTGATGCTAGTTTTTTGGAAAGATAATTATTAAAAATGAACTTGAGTCTATAATGAATAATTGCACCTAGGAATTGGTAGACTAACCTAAGGGGTGAAAACCCATTGGATGTAAGTAGGTGTTTAGAAAGAAATTAATACTTGACGGTTCTATTAGATAAATTTTAGGCATAGCGTTTAATGGCCAACATGATTTTACATAAAATAGATAAGCAAATTAATACCACATATTCTAATAACAAAGAATGATTGCTTAATTGCTTGTCAATATTACTTCCATATGTAAAATTTAGTGTAAAATTTGCCTTTTTGAATGGTGAATTGGATGACGAAATATATATAAATCAGCCTGAAGGCTTTGTTATTGAAGGACAAGAACATAAAATGTGTAGACAACAATATTTTAGATTGTGGATATATTAATAGATTAGATAACATTTATATGCATCTAAAGAAATTAATAATTAATTAAAAATAATTAAAAGGAAAAGAAAATTTCATTTGGAAAATAAAGGAAAAGAAGGAAAATAAGGTTATTTTAATTTCAAAGAGTTAAATATTATTTTGGACATTCAAACTAAGTCAAAATCTCAATTGAATATTTAAATTGAAAAGGTCTCGATTTGACCCTCTGAATTAAAAAAAGATTCTAACATAGTCCTTCAAATTCAAATGAGTCTCAATTTGGTCCTTAAAACTAAAACAAATGTCGCAAAACGGCCCCTTAAAACTAGGTTATAAAATTGACCCTCCAACATATAATCCGTTAACTTGTCCCTTTAAACTAGATTCTAATATAAAAACTACCATTAGTTTTAAAAATACACAATTTTAAATCTAATTTCAATCTTAATGATTATATTATTGTTCGAATAAGATTTAATCTACATAATAGACAGTTTCATATTTTATTCATTTTTCAAGGATAAATTTTAAAAATTATACGAGCATGCAGATAAAACTTTTTAGGATTAGGAATTAAATTAAATAATAGTAGAAATTATCTTTATATATATATATATATATATATATATATATAAAGTAGGATTTATCATGTATACAACTTTTGGACTCTTTTAAGAGAATAATTCTGAAATTTCTTCTATTTTTGATACAAGATAGCCAAAAAAAAAAAAAAAAAAAAAGAACAAAGGAGATATAAAATTATTTAAAAGCCTCAGGTTAGGGTTGTTCAAACCCAACCCAACCTAAAATCCAAATTCAGCCCAACCCAATCCAAATGAATTTAAGACTAAATTAGTTGAGTTGTCGAGTTTCAAGTTACTTGAGTTCGGTTACCCAAAACATATTGGGTTAGGTGTTGTTTTTCAAAATCCAACACAATTCAATAATCTGACAACCTCTTAAAATTTAGTTATAATTTTTCATTTTTAATTATTTTTCTAACCGCTTCATATAATTTATATTTTATTTTCTTTTGGTTCTTCACCTAACATTCATTTAATATATTCTAAAATTTTTTTCTTTTCATTTTTGAGTTAGCCATGATCTTATACTAATATTTTTCATTTTTTGAAAATTTTTAACCCAAGTAACCTGTCCAAGTAATACTTGAGTTGGGTTTACTTGAGTTTTTATATTATTTAGGCTGGGTTGAATTTTACTTTTTAAACACAAAAATCGAAAACCCGCCAACCCAATAACCTTAACCATGAACACCTTACTCATGACAATATAAATTTTAATTAAAAAAGATATTATCCTTCATAAATATTGTCAACATTTTCACCTTCCTTCTAACAATGTAATTTATTTTGTCTCTAACATTGTTGTCGACTTTGTAATGATGAAAGATTCATTATCCAGAATATGAAAATAAATTGGCTTCTGCGTAATGTACTAAAAATAAATATAATGTAGAACCTATCTTTCGATTATTGTTAAACTGATTGGACGAGTAAGAAAAAAGGTGAAAAATGTGATCTACACATATTTTGTTTTTCTTGAAAGAACATAATTCTTATCTTGCAATTCTTACTTTACTTTTGGTTCCCTTTTCATATATTGAATAATTTGCACATATTTAATCTAAGTTATGCTTTTCCTATAATCAAAAAATAGTTTTTAAATTATATTAACTAAAATTCTTAATAGATAATTATTGTCCTCCTACAAAATATTAGATAATATCTAATGTTGAATACTAAATATTAGTAACCGTATAAATTACACACTAAAACTAAGATATCAAATTAGTTACTAATTATATATTATTGATCTTATTCTATCAACTAAAATTTATAATATTGAATATAGATTTTTTTAACTTACTACTATACAGATTGATATATCTTTTAATTTACTACTTTATAGATTGATAGTTTTAACATAATGAATCAATCACTAAATTTCACATCTTAAATTACTGAATGATGCTAGACTATTTTTTATTTTTTTTCTATTTTCAATATATAATTCCTATAGTTATACAAACTATATGTTTAAAAGAGATTTTGCTTCCTGAATTATAAATTGCTATTTAGTATTTGTACACAAATGGTTCCACCATCAAATTAATTCCAAGAGCGGTATAGAGATTCAAGAATAATCAAATACTTGTAATACACTTGATAAATTTAAAGTTGTTAGGATAGAATTGAATAATTGAAGAGAATAAATGTTTCAATGAACTCTATAAATTGTCAACAATTTTCAAGACTACATAAATCTCCTAACTGCTTTGATTACTAAACTTACAGAATAAAATAATAAACTCTAATATATTTTTCATCATACATTGTGCTCCAGTTTAATAATATTTTAAACTTTCTTATTTTTGAAGTTAAATAAAGTACCAATGACACATCTTGTACAATGACTCAATAATTCTCAATTGGAGAAATGGGCTTCTAGTTCAAAAATCACAAAGTAGATGTGTTATTCACAAGACATAATTATTTAGTTTTTAAAGGAAATTGGTTGAACTATTAAACTAAAGAAAAATTTATAAAATCACCTATGATGAAATATTTCACTAAACTCATACAAACTATAAAAAATTCTTTGACGTAGTAAACATTAAAAAAGAAATTCTATAAGAGGAAAATTAAAAAAAATTAAATAGTTAATATCACCAAACATACTTTACTTTATAAAAATATAAATCATACAATTAGTATTTCTAAACATGCAACATGTACTACCGAACTAGTTAGTATAAATATTTGATCATATTCGGTTTTTATTTGATCTGGTCTTATTTGAGGAATTAGTTGTTTGAAATTCCCAACATGTTTTTGTTCAAACATATCATATATATACGAAAGATCATGGCTCAATTTTCTTCTTCTTGTGCTTATAACATTGAGTTATTTGTACATATAAAAAACCCAACTCAGTTGTCACTCGTTACAAACATTAGTCAGATTATCAATTCTTAACGGGTGCCAGGGATAGAAGAACAAAGAAAAGGACGAAAAACTTATTACTTCACACCAATAGTTTACCTTTTTTTCTATTAGTTATTTTCCCCAGTTAAAAGCAGTTGTCAAAAAGCCACGTGAATGCCTCCTGGTTTAGGAGGCCTCAATTATAGATCGACATATGTAAGTAACTTTAATTAGATTTTTTAAATAATTAAGATAATTCTTTAATTAAAAATTTTCAATCTCTAAATATTCAATTAACGAAATATTCATTCTAATTCAAACAACAAGTGAGTTGATTATAGGTTTGCAAAATGGGTCATAAAAATATAACATGAATATTAATCAAAATACAAGATGGTACCGTATAATATATCTAATTAATTATCATACCCAATATAACTTTCCCATATAACCTCCACCATACCAACCCAATCCAACGCAAGCCAATGCAACCCAACCAAACGCAACGCAACGCAACCCTACTATTAGGGTATTGTGCCGCAGGCTTCATGTTAAGAAATTTAATTCTATTATTTTGTAACTTTAGCCTCTCAAATTCTGGTTTCTTTCCGTTTTGATTTTGTCCCTTTTTAGGTTTAAACAAGATCAATTCCTTGAATCAATCAAAAAGAAAATGGCGGAGACAGAAGTTTTAGAAGATTGCACATCAAAATTGCCCGAACATATCATACATCACATACTGTTTTTCCTTCGGTACTGGTCCGAAGCAGCCGTACAAACAAGTGTATTGTCCAAGGCATGGTTGAGGGCCTGTCAAACGCGCCCCAATTTGTCGTTCCGTTACAGCGAAGTCTCGCCCACCACAGGAGGAGGATACAAGTATTACAGATTTCTATTGTCCTGAAAATAGATGTATTGATTTCATACAGTGCATCGACTCCACCTTGCAAAGGTACTACGAGCACAAGAATAGTATTGATAGTTTAGAACTCACGCTTCCTTCTGTTTTTTGCCGCCTGATTATGTCAACAGATGGATTCAAATTGCTGCAGAAAACGGTTTGAAAATTCTTGAACTTTTTATGGGTAGAGATTCTTGTTGTTCTATTTTGCCTCAATCAGTTTTTGAGGCTAAAACACTCATGGAATTAAGTCTTGGCATATTGCAGCTGAAACCCCATGTGATTAATTCAATAAGGTGTAATAATCTCAGAAAACTGAGTCTTTTAGGAGTGGATTTAGACGAAATGGTGTTTGGAAGAATAATGTCGAGTTGTCCGTTGATTGAAAGCATGACAGTTTTTCGCTGTGTAGGCCTTGTGAACATTAAAGTTACCAAGCTTAACAAACTTGGGGAATTTTTATTTGTTGTTCTGAAGAGAAGTGGATGTGTTGAAGTCGGGGCACCAAGTCTTGAAGAATTCATTTGTAGTGGCATGAGGCTTGTTCAGATGTATGCATCTCAAACTCTGAAAATATTGCGGTTGTGTGCTTCTGGCATCACTGATGAGTTCTTCAAAGACATTGCTGAAAAAATTCCACGCCTTGTAATGTTGAATATTAAGGTTTGTCCCCATTTGAGAAGAATCAGGATTTCAAGCCACTCGATTAAACGCATATATTTTCTTTAATAAACGATTGGAAGAAGTCCAAATTGATGTTCCGATCATTAATGTGTTTGAATATAGAGGAAACAATATTCCCCATTTTTCGTTTACAGCAAATTCATTCTGCATTTCTTGGGTTTCTAAGATTGTATTGTACACATCTAGAATGTATAAGAGTCAGCTTGACATATCTTAACAACTCCAAATTGAAGGACTTTCTGACAAAGCTACAACAATCTCAAATTTCACTCAAACTCAACTTTTCACCACACCACAGTTGCGAGTGATATTGTGGAAGATGATAAGTAGTGCTGCCATATTTCCACTTCCTCGAGTTAAAAGCTTGACTATAATATTTCCAAACTGAAGCATTATGTTTTAAATGCTGCAATTTAGTCCTTTGTTTAATAAGTTCAAAACTTGTCTTCCTAAAACAATATCCGCAAGATTGGTTGTCTTGTGGCTCCTGTCTGGAACATACACATCTAGATAACTTAAGAACATCTATCATTTGATATGATTACCTTTCAGAAGAAAACGTATTGCATATCTACTTCCAAAAAAGATGTAGATATTGGCAGCAAGATCTAAAGGCTGTAAAAGTTGTGAAGTGCGAAGATGTTCAAGGAGTTCAGCTACCTGATTCTCTGGACTGGAACACTTTGTTGAAATTAAACGCAGCTAATGCCCACAATAGGCATGTTCCGTACAACTACGAGTTAGAATTAGAGTGGAAAACATTTGGATTTGGGAGGTGAAGAGTTGATCATTTCAAGAAAAGACCGTAAGGAAATCAAGGACGGAAGGTACAGCCAAAAAGAAAAATAAAAACCTGACAATTTGGTCACATATCCATCAAGTTAAGGATTTTAGGACTTGTTTAGTTTGCATTTCTCGTTTTCACAAAGTTGGTTTGTGAGTTGTGACTAATAAAAGTTCTACTCTCTTGGAACTTGGAAGTTTAGTTTTGAATTCTGGCCAGCTTATTAGCATAAATATATGATCATATTCAGTTTTTATTGATCTTGTCTTGTTTGAGAAGTTAGTTGTTCCTTTGAGATTCCCAGCATGTTTTTGTTTAGATATATCATATACAGTATACACCAAAGATAATGCCCCAATTTTCTTCTTCTTGTGCTTTATAACATAAGAGTTATTTGGGTATATAAAAAATTCAACTTAATTGTCACTTGTTAGAAATATTAGTCAGATGATCAATTAACCATGAAGTCCCTTGGTTTCACTTTCAAGCTGCTTCCCCTTCCTTTAAGTACGTCTTGGCAACTCACTCTCGTAATGCGGAGTGGATATGACAGTCGTTGAAATGACTAAAAAGTAGAGGGTCTCATTATTTTTCAATCATCTAACAACCTATAATATAATATTCCTCTTCATTACAGGGTGAGTAGCAAAGAATCAAAGAATCACAACAAAATACAGATTAGATGATAGATCAAGATATCATTTTCTGGCTCTCATTTTTTTTTTCTTGTGGAGGGGGGGTGGTTGTGTAATCTCATGGATTGGCTTTGTTTGCTGTTGTAGAATTTTTTTTTTTTTTTTTTTAAAGAACTAATGTGAACTCCATTAAATTTGATTGTGCTCGAGTCCTGTACAAGATCGAGCTCAACTTGTCAACCTTGTTTTTGAGGGGCCTTGGTGAAGAATGAGAATGATTAATTGTCCGAATGGCGCCAAAATGACGTAGGCTTGGAATGCTGTTAATCATTAATTGATCGTTCTTCTAGGTGAAAACCCATCCGTTTCTTTCAAGCCGATGAAAGATAAAAGCAAAAAAAAAATTGCGTAAGTTTACTGAAATAGTGGTGGGTGCAGAGAGAGAGAGACAGGGTATGTGTGGTAGGTGGGTAAAGAAACAGAAATAAAAAGACAGCAAATTGGGGAACTGGGTGGGATAATTGGCGGGAGAAGGAGAAAGTGTGCTAACGATGTTCGATCTTACGTCTTGTGTCATTTTCTATCACACAATTTCTAATGAACTATTAAGACTAATCCATTAAAATTATATTACTTAATCTTGATAGTTCATTAAGTGATGTGATAGAAAATAATATAGGGTATGAGACAAAAGATCTTGTACCGAGAAAGTAACTGAAAAGAGCATGAAAGGTTGAAGGATGAATGGGCCTCGGTTTCATTGTCTCATTTGGAGAGGGTATATTTATTTTGAGTTACTATGAAGGGATTAAGGTTGTCAATGAAGTCAAATTATTTAGTATTCGAATTGAACTCGATTTTGTAAGAGACCATTTGAATTTGGTTCGAGAATAATCAGATCAAACGTGAATAAATGATTTAGCGTTCGTTAATTTTTTCTATTCAATTCAAACTCGATCCGATAAACTAAAAATTTATAATTTATATAGTATAAAATTATCAAACCACTCAAACTCGATTCGAGTTCAACTTGATAAACTCGTTAAATCTCATCTTGAAATATAAACAAGTATAATTTGAATAAAATTTTAAAGTCGTTAAAATAATTAAACAAGTTTGAACACTATAATATCTAAATTATTTATATTCGTTTACACTCTAGCACGAATGTGGTATTTCCGAGTGGGAAAAGAAAAGGTCAAAAGAAAAAATGAAAAAGTTGAGGAAAAAAAAAACATAAATGGAGAAAAGAAAAGGGGATTTGCTAGTAAGAGAAAAGGGGAGCATGTATGAGTAGATTGTAGTTCAATTATCTATATCTATACGATATTAAAAAAATCAATTTGATTTAATAATTTAGATTTTCTTTTCGAAATTACCTTTACTATAAAATTTAATTACTTTGTTATGTCCCCTAGCTTCAATGCCTTTTTTATAATTGTTTAAATTATTTATTAAATACTCTTCAAAGAATAAAAGAATTGAGTAAAACCTACTTTTAAGTCTTCGTATTAAGAAATAAATTTGATTCAATTAAATTTCCTTACGTAATAGAAATATAAAATATTACAAATGAGTTTTAGAAATTAAAGAAGAGGAAATAATTTTATTGGGATAGATTTGAGAAATCAAGCAATAATAATTAAAAAAATTATTTGAAAAATAAATTTACATATTTCATTTATACTTTTGTACCCTTAAGAAGAAAAACTCCTGAAAGGTACATAGGAAATAAAACTAAACTTTTTAGACTTATATATAGAATTAAGTTTAATTGAAGCAAATTTCCTCATACAATAGAATTTTGGAATAGATTTAGAAATAAAAGATGAATATTAAATAAAGCTATTATAAAAATTAGTTGAATATATATTATAATAAATGAAGAAGTTTGCATTAGTTTTTTATTTTTTTTCCAAGTTACTCTCACTATAAAATTTAATGACTTTGTTATATTCTCAACTTGAATGCCTTTTTTATAATTTTTTAGACTATTTATGAAAATACTCCTAGAATTAAAAGAATGTAAAATTCATTCTTATAAAATTTCATATTAGTAAATAAATTTAATTGAAATAAATTTCCTTATATAATAGAATATTAGGAATGAGTTTTAGAAATTAAAGAAGAGTAGCAAAAAAAAAATTGAATGAGTTTTAGAAATCAAGCAATAATAAAATATAAAATTTACTTAAAAAATAAATTTATACGTTTCACCTACACTTCTAGACCCTTAAAGAGAAAAAAATCTTACAAAGGTACACATGAAATAAAAACTAAATTTTTTAAATTTCATTTAGAATTAAATTTGATTGAAGTAAATTTTATCATATGATGGAATTTTGGGATAGATTTAGAAATTTAAGATGAATACTAAATAAAGTCGTCAAAAAAACACTTAATAGAATAAAATTTCTCATTGAATAGAATTATGCATGTAATTATTACCAATATGTATAGTTTGTGGATATATTAACAGATTAGATAATATTTATAAGAACCTAATAGTTTATTTACAACTATTTAAAGAAAGTAATAATTTTTGACAATGAAGTGTAATTTAGCTGGTAAGACACTTCTCCGATAACCTAAAATAAGGTATTTTAATTTCAAAGAGTCAAATACCATTGTGGCCATTCAAACTAAGCAAAAATCTCTATATGACCTTTTAAATTGAAAATGTCTCAATCAAACCCTCCAAATTAAGAAAAATAATAATTCCAATATAGTTCTCCAAATTCAAAGAATCTCAATTTGGTCCTCAAAACTAAAACAAATATCCTAATGTGGCCCCTAAAACTGTATGATTATAAATTCGACCATCCAAACTGAAAATCTGTTCTAATTTGTCTCTTATAATCATATGCGATACAAAAAAATACTATTAACCTTTTAAAAGCACACAATTTTAAAATATACTTTTCAATCTTATTGATTAGCTTTATTGTTAGAATAAGATTTTTGTACAGAATAACAAGTTCCATCTGGCATTTATTTTTCAATGATGAATTTATAAATTATACAAGTATGCAAATAAATTTTTTTTTTAGAATTAGGAATTAAGTTAAATAATTGTAGGAATTATTTTTAAACAAAAAATGAGGACTTATCACGTATAAAACTTTTGGAATCTTTTAAGAGAGTAATTCTAAAAAATTTTCTATTTTTAATACAAAGGGGAAAATAAAAACAAAATAACAAAGAAAACATAAAATTATTTAAAAGCCCCAAGGCCATCTAAACATGAATTGACAATGACATTATCCTTCATAAATATTGTTAACATCTTCAACTTCCTTCCGCTGATGCCATTTATTTTTCCTTTAATGTTGTTGTCTAGACTTTTGTAATGATGAAAGATATTTGTTGTCTAAAATATGAAAAGAATTTGACAGATGTGATATACTAAAAAATAAATATAATGTAGAACCTATCTTTTCAATTATTGCATTAAACTAATTGGATAAGTAAGAAAAGGGATGAACAATATGATCCATACCTATTTTATTTTTTCTTTAAAGAACGTAATCTTGCAACCTTACTCTACTTTTAATTCCCTTTTCATGCATTTAATAAGTTGCACATATTTAATCTAAGTTACTTTTTTCCAATAATTAAAAATTAGTTCCTAAACTATAAATCCTCTGTTAATATAATTGTCACCTTATATATTTGCACAAATTTTTAGGTAAGTATGGATTAGTATCAAATGTCCACAAATATCCTTATTAATTTTAATTGATTTTATATCACTAAAGGATAAATATTTAAAATGGGAGAGTTTTTATTGAGAGGAGAGAGAACATAGGAGTGGGATGATGAATTGATTATTGGGCCCATTGGTTATTGGAGTTTTGAATATTTTGAATGCTTGGGAAGGGCAAATTTGAAATTTAAGCAATGCAAATCATCCATTTTAAATAATGTGATATTTTTATACACCTTTGGACAATATGGGAAGTACGACAATATAAATGTGACAAAATGAGTATTAACTAAAATTCTTAATAGATAATTATTATCCTGCTACAAAAAATTATTGTTATTGTCTTTGAAACTATAAATATCTAATCTTGAATATTAATAATTATATAAATTACATACTAAAAAAATAAGGATATTAAATCAGTTACTAATTAGATTTTAACTAAAGTATAATTTGTCTAATAAAACCTAAATTCTAAATGTTTATTGTTACTTTTGAATTATTAATATACTAGTTGAACTATTACTATACAAGTTGATAGCCACTACAGCTTACCGCATGTTGTTGATCTTATTCTATCAAATAAATTTATAATATTTGAATATCTATCTTTTAATTTACTACTATACAAATTGATAGTTTTAACATAATGAATTAATCACTAAATTTCATGTCGTAAAATGCTAAATGGTGGTAGACTATTTTTCACTTTTTTCCTATTTTTATGATATAATTCCTATAGTTGTCAATAATATAAACTATATATTTAAGAGAGAATTTGCTTCTTAAATTAGAAATTACTATTTGGTATTTGCATATGAATGGTTTCTTCATTAAGTTAGTTCCAAGAGAGGTATAGGGATTCAAGAATAATTAAATATCTCAATACGCTTGATAAATCCAAAATTGTCAGAATATAACTTGAATAATTGAAGAGATAAAGAATTCCAATAAATATTATAAATTATCAACATTTTTTAAAACTATACTACTCTCTTTGATTACTAAACCTATAGAATGAATATAGTAACAAACTTTAATATATTTCGTGTCACGCACTATATTTCAATTTGTTGATACTTTAAACTTTCCTATTTTTGAAGTTAAATAGAGTAACAATGACCTCATTGTAGAATGCTTCAATAATTCACAATCAAGAAAATGAACTTCTATTTTAAAATTGCAAGGTAGATGTGTTATTCACAAAATATAATTGTTTAGCTTTTATAAATTTACTTGAACTATTAAATTAAACACCTAAATCTTTTATATTTCTAACAAAGTATATCTAAATAAAATACATAAAAATCACTAATGAATAAATATACTCTCTAAACTCGTACGAATTATAAAAAATTCTTTGATTTAGTTAAACGTTGAAATAGAAATTATATAAGCACAAAATTAAGTGAATTAAAAAAATCAAACAGTTGATATTTCTAAACATATTTTACTTTTTAATTCATAAAAACAAAAATTAAATAATTAGTATCTCTAAATATGCAAAACACGTGCTCCCATACTAGTTTAACCAAAAGTGTGAAAATTTTAATATATACGCCTATTCATCATTATTAGTTTTATTTGTAGGAAATGAGCACAAAACACTTATCACAAGTAGATTCGTGGGAATGAGTGATCTTTACAGATGACTTGGTTAAAAGAATTAAAGTATAATTAGATCCAATTAAGAAGGAATGGTATTCTTGTCACTTTGTATAAAATCAGTCTCTTCTTAAATTTGTGATTTTGTAAATTATTTTCTAGCGTACTTTGTGTATATTGTACAAAATCAGTAAAAATTAAGTAGCTATGGAAATTTGTTTATAGGTAAATTTCATAAATCTCCCTTAAAATTTATGCTAATATCACTTAGTAACCTGAACTTTAAAAAATCATTTAGCTCCCATAATTCAAACTTTTTTTAATATTGTCAACACATTCCTTTAAAAAAATTGATTTAAGTAGAAAGAGACCATTTTTCTTCCTTTTTTACCCCTAATACAAAGTTTTTTATTGATTAAAATACACCGAGAAAAAGGAAAAAAAATATGTAAAATAACTATTAACAAATAACATTTAAAAGATTTAATAGTACTTTTCATATCATTCACTAATTAATATCAAAAAATATATTTTAATTATTTTTCAATTTACAACCTACTGATTTCCTAAATAACCAAAATACTTTTTATAATTAATATACGGTGTATATCAATGTGTTTTAGATTTTTGTTCAAATCGACACATACAAGCACATTAATGCGTTCTTAATTATTAGTTTAATAAGTTGACAATAAACTTTATCAAAAAGTTCATTTAGTTTTTTTTTATGAATTTGTGATTTTCTAAACAAATATGAATTATGTTTGTTTTTATAATATATGTGAGTTTTTACATGTTTCAAATTTTTGTTCAAATCAACACACAACACATTACATAACTACAAATTTTTTGTATAATTTTATCAAAAAAAAAAAACTAAAAATAATACATTTTTCAATTTTGAGTTTTTTTATTTTCAAACAAAATAGTATAGTCATGTTTATTTATTAGCATATCATAACTGATGTGTTCTACAATTCTAAATTTTTATGCAAACAGATGCACACCAGTACATTAAAAATCACAATATGTTCATAAATTAGCTAGCCCAAAAATTAACAAAGAGAATACATTCTTTTGTTTACGAGTTTGGGATTCTCCCAAACAAAATACTAATACTACTATTTATTCTATTATAATAAGTGTGTGTTTGTACGTGGTCAAGTTTTTTCTTAAAATATATAGACAAAATATTCAATAAACAAATTAATACAAGTACATATTTTTGCAAATAAGTTGACAAAAAATTGTTAGAAACTTAAAATATTGTCAAAAACCTCATGTTGGGCCAAAAGCAAATAAGAGGGGGTTTATTAGATTATCTCAAAAAACAAATATTTTGAAGTACTTAATGAAAATGAAAATTTTGTGCGATAAATGAACACTTAAGCACAAATGATAAAAGATAAATATTTAACAATTAAAACTAAAAGAACAAATAAAAGATTGAGATAAAAAATATCAAACCAAACTCCCAAACTTCTCAAGTTTAGAGTACATCCACTAATAGTGTCTCTTCAAAGAATGTGAGGCAATAACCTTCTTATACACAAAGTAGACTCACCCTTGCACCAACTAAATTTCTCTAGTTGAACCAAAGGGTTTTACACTACAACTTCACTTTTGTACACTTGTTATCCCTCCACTCTTACACTTAAAGATCACTCACCAATCTACTCTTACTCACACTAATTCCCTCTTAGTTTAGCTAAGAGAACTATACCACCCAAACCAATACAACCCACAATATTTTAGCCTATTTCTCCCCAAATACCTTTTACAAATGTTTGTATTGAATGCAGTAGTTTCTCACATCATTTGGATGCCCTTAGGTTATTATAGATGAAAGATGTGCTGAAATTTGAGTTCCAACAATCAAAAAACTAACTCTTAAAAACTAGCATCTAGGAGTTCGGACGGTGGTTCGGACGTCCGATCATGCGTCCTACAGCATCATGAACAGTGTCTCAAACGGTCATATGTGTCCTACAGCTTTGTGAACAATATCTCAGACAGTCATGTGCATCCTACAGGTTTGACAGAAAATTTCTTCTTTTCAAGCTCCTTTCTTCGGACAGTCTTTAACGTCCGATTCTTTTGGCTTTAGGATTTCTTGTCTCGGATGGTCTTTTGCATCCGAAACACTTCTTTCGGACAGTTATCTGGGTCCGAAAGATGTGTTCTTCTTCGGGGTTGTCCAGTCATGTTTCGGTTGTATCTTTCTTGCATCCGAGCTCCTTTCTTTCGCTTACTCTTCATCGTCCATAAGGTATTGTTCAACTTTTAGTTATTTTTCTTGATTGTGTTCGAATGATCATTTTTGTCCAAGCTCCTATTTTTCTGCACACTTGTTTTCAACCCGTTAGTATGATTTGGTCATCATCAAAACATGATTATCATAACTGGAGTATAACAATCTCTCCCTTTTTAATGATGACAAATCAATTGGGCAATTCTAAAACAACCATATCATACGAAGCATAAGACAAGAGATTTTGTCCATTATTTTCTCCCCCTTTTGGCATCATTAAAACATAGAGTAAGAACAATTTATACACGCAATCTCCCCCTTAAACTATGCATGCAATTCAAGTAAGTATATAGAGGATAAGTCACGTTTAAAACATTTCTTCCCTTAAAGAATATAAAATAAAGAAGAAATGAGGAAATCTATGCAAAGGATTAACATCAAAGTATTTATCACTCATTCCTTACCAAAAAGTATACACTGTATCAAAACAATAAAGTATATGTGATGAAATTTCTGGTTATGCAAATTAACTTTTAACAAATAAGCCATTTAGTAATGAGAATGCTCCCCCTTACCCAAGCATTCTAAACAAATTCAATCACATAGTTGACTAATATTCAAGAGATCATAGTTTACATTAACATATTCTCAAAAAAAAAAAAAAAAATGTTACCCATTTCAATATTATCTTAACTAATTTGCTTTGAACACCCTCCATTGATAATCCATCTTGAATTTCTTGGTGCTATCCAATCATACCTACATAACAAATAAGCAACAACTTTTGGTACCCAAACTTTCTAAGATCCAATTGGGTTAGTAACATGTTTCTGAATCACCCAAATTGCCTTCATTAACACATCTTTTGTTTATTTCAGCAATTATTTTTCACAAGTCCATTTGATTAAAATAATTACAAATTGGCTAACTTATCTCTTATAATGTGTCTAAGATTCATAAGAGACAAAGTATAAACCATCCTTTCTAAGGGTGATAAAATTCTTGTTGATAAGCATATTTCTAGTACTTTTCTTTTAAAAAATATTTTCCTTTTTCTTTTGCAAAAGTACGTCAAAATCATCTAATCTCTTCTTCAATGAAGTTTGTTCTTCCTTGATCTTGATTTTTGCATCTAATCCTTTTTTCTTCAAAACGTCATTTTCTTGTGTCAACATATTATTTTCATGCACAAGTTTTGAATTAGCACTCAATAAAGGATTAATCTTGATTTTTAGGTCCTTGTTCCTAACATACGATTCTTTCAAACATTCATGCATTTTAAAAATAAATGATTCAACATCATCATCACAAGAATAATCACAAGAATCATAAATAGAGAATACCTCATTATTGCCGAGAGCCATAAAAGCTATTTGAGCCACCTCATATTCTTCTTCAACTTCTTCATCCGAATTGCAATCATCCCATGTGATTTGAAAGTTGTTAAAGTGAGGCTTCCCTGAGTCTTTTCTGCTTTTGAATGAACTACTCATTTGCTGGGTAACCCGATTTGCCATATTCATAACATTTTTCACTTGGCTTCTTGCTTGTATCATTTTGTGAAACTTTCAATGCTATACTTCTTTTTGCCCTTACCTCCTCATCGTCTTGTATCTTATATTTCATTTTCAATTCAAAAGAAGTTAATGAATTAATCAAAGACTCCATAGGTATAGAATTTAAATTTTTAGACTCTTCTATGGCGATGGATTTAGGTTCCTATTCCTTAGGTAAAACATTCAAAATCTTTCTATTCTTTTCATCCAAATAATAGTTTTTACCTAAACCTTCCAAATCTTTTACACTATCAATGAACCTACAACACATCTTGTCAATATTCTCATGAGATTCCATTTTGAAAGATTCATATTTAGAGACAAAAAATGACTTCTTTTGTTCTCTTATATCTTCACTTCCTTCATGGATTTCTTTCAACTTGTCCTATATCTCCTTAGCCGATTTGCAACCTTTTACTTTAGTAGACTCATTTAGAGTGTATGTTTCTGCATCCAAAACATTATACAAGATATTCATGATTTTAGCATTTAAAGATAAATTTACTGTATCTTGTATATTTAACTCATATCTAGTCTTATGCCTTATTCTATGTGTATTTTCATCAAAAATATTAGCCTCAAAAGGACCTTCATCAGCAATGTACTACAAATCAATATCAATGGATTGTATGAAAATTTTATTCTTTCCCTCCAACAAACAAAATTAATGTCATTAAATATGGAGGTATAGTAATGAAACGCCCCTCTAAAAATAAAGTATTATTGGTTGCCATAATGGTCTTTTCTCAAAAACTAGTTAAGCTCAATATAAGAGATCAAGCTTTGACACCAATTGTTGGCCCAAAAGCAACTTAAGAGAAAGGTGAATTAGGTTGTCTCAAAAAATAAACCTTTTGAAGTGCTTAATGAAAATATAAATTTTGTGCAACAGATGAACACTTAAGCACAAATGATCAAAAATAAATATTTAACAATTAAAACTTAAAGAACAAATAAAAGATTGAGATAAAAAAATATCAAACCAAACTCCCAAACTTCTCAAGTTTAGAGTACATCTACTAGTAGTGCCTCTTCAAAAAATGTGAGGCAATAACCTTCTTATACACAAAGTAGACTCACCCTTGCACCAACTAAATTCCTCTAGCTGAGCCAAAGGGTTTTACACTACAACCTCACTTTTGTACACTTGTTATCCTTCCACTCTTACACTTAAAGATCACTCACTAATCTACTCTTCCTCGTACTAATTCCCTTTAGTTGAATTAAGAGAACTATACTACCCAAACCAATACAACCCACAATATTTTAACCTTTTTCTCCCTAAATAGCTCTTACAAGTGTTTGTATTGAATGTAGTAGTTTCTCGCATCATTCGGATGTCCTTGGGCTATTTACAGATGAAAGATTTGCTGAAATTTGAGTTCTGACAGTCAAAAAATTAGCTGTTAAAAACTAGCCGTTAAAAGTTCAGACAGTGGTTCGGACCTCCGATCATGCATCCGTACAGCATTATGAACAGTGTCTCAGACGGTCATATGCGTCCTACAGCTTTATGAAAGTGTCTCGGACGGTCATGTGCGTCCGACAGCTTTGACAGAAAATTTCTTAATTTCGAGTTCCTTTCTTCGGACGCTCTTCAACGTCCGATTCTTTTGGCTTTCGGATTTCTTGTCTCGAACGGTCTTTTGCATCCGAAGCACTTCCTTCGGACAGTTATCTACATCCGAAAAATGTGTTCTTCTTCGATGTTGTCTGGTCATGTTTCGGACGCTCCCTTGCGTCTGAACTCTTTTCTTTTGGACGCTTTTCATCATCCGTAAGGTGTTGTTCAACTTTTAGTTATTTTTCTTGATTGTGTTTGAATGATCATTTCGTCCGAACCTTTCTATTTTTTTGGCACACTTATTTTCAAGTCGTTAGTATGATTTGGTCATCATCAAAACATAATTATCATAACTGAAGTCCAACACCTCAAGAGAGATTTTTGAAATTAACCTTTCGTAATATGGCTAAAGTATTTCATGGCTATGGTATAAATGACGTTTCATACATTTTAGTACTCATAATGGGACCCACTGACAAAAGAGGAGAGATAAGTGACATTTTTAAAAGTTAAAGAGTATTAAATGATATTTAGCCAAAAACTCAAGAGAGGTTAATGAAATTATCTCTTATTTATAACACAATGAAATAATATACTACAAAGTTAATCTAAAGCAATCGGCATAAAGAATTAAGGTAACATCTATACTATATATAAAGTCTCAACCTCATTTTGGTGTTTGTCATCTTATTAATTTCCTGTTATATTCCTATACAAATAAAGAAACAAGATAACTATAATACGTAAAAGAGAAGAGGTGTGTAAGTTAAAACTACCCACTAACTTCTGTACCTATATTTTTATTTTTATTTTTTGGATTTCCATTATTTATATTTTTCTCTTAGTTTTTTTGTCTTTTTATAAAATTGCATACCGATAGGACATACCTTTACCACTAGTTATTTCATTAAAAAAGTTGTCAATAATGTGTGAAATCATCCATATATGATTTATATTATACATTCTCTTGTGCCTACAATGAAAATTGCATGCCAACCCCCTCATCCAATTATTGTAAGAAAAGTACTAGATGAATGTAAACACAAAAAATCCCAAAAGCAAAGGAACAATTGGACACAACCTTATCCTCACGTGGCTAAAGACACTAAGAAAAAAAGAGAAAGAAAAGGTCATTTCGTATTATTGAGAAGTTTTGGCTATTTACTCTGCAATGTAGAATAACTATTGACAGTCGTTAAAATGACTGAAAAACAAGGATCATACTACTTTTCAATCATTCAACGAATAAGAATACTCACTTGCCACAGAGAAAGTAGCAAAGATTTTTTCTCGTATTCATGGTTCAAAGACTCGGCCGAGTCTGAGTTGACTCAACCGAGTTGTAATCGGAACAAGCTCTTCCAGTCCAATCCTGCAACCCTACATACCAAATATGAAGGACCGGCATCAACTCAGTCGGAATCGGCCCATCTTTGTCGAAATAGCTCTTCTCCAAGTCAAAAAATCCGTGAGACTCGCCCAAGTCTCACGAGTTAATGATCCTTTTTCATTTGGAGGTTAAAAAAAAAAAAATCACGAAGGAATGGTAAGGTAACTTATGGAGTCAAATTCATCCGAGTTCTTTGATGATTTCTAAGAAAGATCTTGTTCTGTCTTTATACACATCATTTCAGCCACAACCCAAATCCTTTTTGTGACTTTCGATTTCTGCAATGGCTACTTCCGTGATTTAGATTTGTAGCAAAAAATTGATATCCTTTGTATGGTGGTGGAGGAGATGAAGGGCGGCGGGATTCAAGGCAGCTGAACCCTTCAGGAGTCATCATCCTTAATTCCATATATTAGTATAATGAAGAATTACTCTTTAAGGACGAAATTTGTAAAAAAATTTGTAAAAAGGCTCAAGTATATATAAACTTTCCTTCCGTTTGGTAATTTTTTTTTAATCAAAACCTTCCCTTTGATATTTGTACAACTATATTAGCAATAACTTGAATTTGTGAAATTAGTTGGACTAATTCATATTTTCTTAAATAACTTTTTTATTTGGAGTATAGGTTTTTCAAAGTCAAAACCAACCAATATCTTGTGTCCCTATTTACCAGTTATGATCCACAATGAAAAAAATACTTTTAAGAGTCTAAGTTTTGAGAATTTGAAGAAAGGCCTCAATTATTTTTACTTTCCTTCACTCTAACATTTGCAAATATACTGTAATAGTACTATATTAGTACCATTTTATGAAATTCACTTGACACAATTTATATTTTTCATAAAATAAGGAAAGAATAGGTAGGAAAGTAAACATATATGATTTTATGTATATAAATAGGACAATAACTTGGGTAATAATCATAAAAAAATTGCAAATACTAGTTTGATTTAAAAATTAAATGCAAATTGATAAGAAATTTTACAGTCCCAATAAGATATCAGTCTAGTGTACTTCAAAGAGATGTACAATACAATATCATCTGCTTTAAAAATTTATAATGTATAGTTAGCATTTATGCACAACGAAATAATTATATTACGGGACTATAAAATTTTCTAATATTATAACTAGTTTGATTTATTTATTTGGGTACTAAAATGTTTGATTGGTTAATACAATTATGCGCATTAAATATATATGATACATTGTTATACTATTTAGTTTGATAATTGCGTTCATTATGGTGTTATATATTTATTCTATAATTTTTAAACATTTTTCACAACAAAATTTTTTTATATTCCAATACACAACCAGTATACTGAGACCAATGTGGAACAATACAATCAACAACCATTATCGCGACCGCGACTTTGAACCATGCTCGTAGTACATAGTAACATGATCAAAATATTACTGCATCCATTTGCCGTTGAAGTATCTACTGCACTTGAAACAGAAATGCCTGAAACTGTGGTTTCTCTTGCTCTAGAAACTCTTCGTCATTTGGTAGTTGAAGAAGCAAAATTCTTATCAAGAGTTGCACCTCAAGTTAAAGAAGCTCAAAAGCATGCTCCAGAGAATGTAGTGTTACCTACAGGATGTTGACAAAAGACACTATGAAGAGGCCAATGCCCGCAACTTTGTTAAAGAAATCAGAGAACTTGCTTATCGAATTGAGGATATTGGCAAGACATACGCAGTTAAATTTGAATCCAAAAGACAAAGAAGGGGGTTCATCAACAAGCTCAAAAGATTTGCTTGTGTATTGAGGGAATCTATTAGTACTCACCAAGTTGGACGAGAAATTGCAGATATCACAACAGAGGTCACCAACCTGACAGGCGATATGAAGTCCTATAGGATAAACACCGAGATGGAAAGGGAGAAGTGGAGTACAAGAAACAAAAAGAAATGATGGTTAAGGCAAACTTATGCTCATGAGGTAGAGGAAGATTTTGTTGGGATGAAGGATGATATAAATCAACTAGTATCACTAATGCTAGATCATGACGAGAGGATCATCCAGTTATATCAATATGTGGAATGGGTGGATTGGGAAATGCCACCCTTGCTCATACAAAAATAAATAACCAAGCTGATGTTCGCCACAGATTCCAAGCCTTTGCTTGGGTTTGTATAACCCAAGAATGCAAAATCAAGGATGTATTGCAAGATATCTTGGAATAGTTATTTCTAGACTCGAAGGGAGAGATTAGGTCCATGGGAGATAACAAATTGGTGGATCCTTGATTTAAAATGTGCAAAAAGAAAAGATATGTTTAGATGTGTATAAGAGACAGATGGAAAGAAGAACATTGGGATGGCATTAGACCTGCTTTCCCTCTAGCACAGGCAAATAGAAAAATTTTAATCACAACTTGGGATGAAAATGTTGCTAGGATAGGATTGGTTCATTTACTTGAGTTTTTGAACAAAGATTAAGGCTAGGAAGTGCTCTAGAAGAAAGCATTTACCAAAAAGAGAGCTGAAAGATCAACCTTAATTATAATATCTGTCTTTTCTTTTATTCTAGTCTAAGGTTTGCCTAAATCACATGATACCAAGAAAAGTATCTCTAACACTTATACTGGTACTACATTTTACGAGTTAATCTTTCCTACAAATCTTTTCCACCATGTGTTGATACAAGCAAGGTAATCATTGTATATATTCAAATGCATCTATTCCCATTAGCGTAAAATTATTTTTACACTAACGTTGTAAGAAAGATTATTACATATTTTATTAGCAACTAGCCTTTGTTTAAGGAAAATCCACCTGTATTAATATCTTTATGTAACATCTACGTTTTGCAGACTTGAGAAGTGAAAAGAATCCAGTGGAAAACTTTGGAACGCAAAGAGTGGATTCAATGTGGATGTCTACCTTTAGCAATCTCAATACTTGGAGGGATTTTAAGTGAAAAGGATTCTTTACAAGGTTGGGAAATGGTGAACAATTATATTGGTTCGTATCTGAAGAGAGGTAAAGGCTATGAAGGATTTCGAGTAGAACAGGTTCTGGCCTTGAGTTATGATGATTTGCCACATCATTTGAAGCCATGTTTTCTTTATTTGAGCTATTTTCAACGAAGATGAAAAGATAGTGTTGAAGGACTCTATTTATTGTGGGATCAAGGAAAAGAAGAAACGCTAATGGACGTAGCAGAGTGATACTTGTATGAGTTGATTAGCAGGTCTATGATGCAGATACAATTGGAGGAGATGTCAAAATCAAAATGTTGCCATCTTCATGACCTCATGAGAGACCTATGTTTAAGAAAAAGTGAATATGAAGAATTTCTCGAAGTCATTGATCTTCAAGGTGGAAAACAAGCACGACCGAGGCCTTCTTCTTCTTCAACTGGTACTTTAAGAAGATTAGCAATCTATATGGATAATAAGGGGACTATGGATGATAGTACTTCACAAGATTCTACTCAAAATCTGCGATCTCTTCTATTACGCAATTGGGGTGAGTTATGAAAGATGTGTTTTGCCAGATTTGAAGAAATTGAAATTTCTTAGAATTCTTAAGTTTGAAGGTTTTGATTGTTCCCAGAATTTAGCTCAAGGTATTGGTAAATTGATCCATCTGGTAGGTTGCTTCGTCTTACAAACTGTATGTTGTACGAGTTGCCATCATCTATTGCTGACTTGCCATTGCTATAGACCCTTGATCTTAAACAAGTAATATACAGAGGAGCCTTTGAAATACCCAATAATGTCCTGTGCAAAATGAAGCAATTGAGACACTTTTATCTTCCTATGACACATAGGACAAAATGAGGACATCAGAAATTGCTGTTTCAAGGCTTGAATATGCTGGAGACACTAGCTGGTTTTGACACCAATAAAAATGAAATCTTAAGGCTTGATGAGCTAAAAAATCTAAGATGTTTCCTCGAGACAGATGTCAATGGAAATAAGAGCCTCTCTAAGATCATCTATGTACATAAGAGACAGAAGAAATTGTATCTGTCTTAAGCTCAATAGACATGAGGATTACATGTTAGGATTTAAGTTCAGAAGAAGGGTTCATTCTTTTAAGAAAGCTTTTCACAAATCGCAACATTCATGAATTGGTTATATGAGGAAGTATAGGCAGATTTTCATTACCAAACCATGAATCCAATTTTTCTATGAATCTCATGGTATTGATCTTGACGAAATGTGAAATTGAAGAATATTTAATGGATACATTGGAGGAGCTTCCAATCCTAAGAAGACTTTCACTCTATTGGAAGTCCTTCATGGGGAGAAATGATTTGCCATGCAAAAGGATTTCCTCAACTCAGGGAACTTGATCTTAATGATTTGCCTAACTTGACAGTGGAAAAAGGAGCCATGCCTCATCTTACTCTAGAGCTTTGGCGATGTGTAAAACTAGATATGATTCTATGTCAACAACAGTGACAAGATTGGCTTTCACTGAACAAATGAGTGTTTGTTGACTAGTGCATTTCATTCTCAATCCTTTCTCCATTTGCACAAGGGATTGGGTATGGGCTTTGGCGTGTCTAGATGTAGTTGCCAGGTGAAACTATTCACTCAAATTTGGAAGCTTTTGAAATCTTTGCCTATGAATTGGAAGCTCAAGCAGCGTATTTAGTGCACTGACCAACCGAAAAGAAAAACATAGAAAATTTTACAAGTTCCTAGAACTTGGTTTTTGGTCTAGTTCTCAGCTGTTCTTTTGTAATATCTCTCTTTCGATCTTTCAGGATTCTTCCCAAGACTTTGTATCTTTTTCATATAGTCAAATATTGCTCCCCTCCGCCCGTGGACATAGGTCTAATTGACCGAACCACGTAAATCCTTGTGTCTTTTTCTATTTATAGTTTCTTCGCATATTTTGTTATATTTTTTGTTATTGTCGTTAAAGGACTCGCTAAAATTAATTTAACTAAATTTTCGGGGTTCAAATCCTAACAAACTAGTATCAGGCTTTGATACCCCAGGTTAATTTCTAGCGGCCAATATGACAGTAACGAAGTCATATGTTGAGAAATTTGATCGAAGCGCCAACTTCGGTATGTAGCAACTCAAAATGGAGGTTATCCTAATTCAAGATGAAGTTGATATTTCCTTACAGGGGAAGGAGAATAAATCGGAGATAATGTTAGACAAGAAATTTTACCAACTTAGATAAAAAGGGTAAGTCAGGTATTGTCTTAAATCTCTCTGATGAGATTTTACAAGAGGTAGCATCCAAAACCACGGCCAAAGGCATGTGAGACAAGTTGAAAGCCTTGTATATGAAAAAAATGGTAGTGAACAGACTTTATCTCAAACAAAATCTGTACATGCTTCGTATGACCGAACGTATTTCTATACTCTCACATCTTGATAAATTTGATCAATTCTTATGGACTTGAGTAATATAGAAGTTAAAATTGAAAATGAAGATCAGAACCTATCATTGTTGTGTTCCCTACCCCAGTCATTTAAGCATTTTGGAAATACAATACTTTATGAAAAAGAAACTATTTCCTATAAAGAAATGAAATCAATTTTGAAATTAAAAGATCAGATAGATAAAAATATTACTGAAAAAACTAGTAAATATCAGGGGGAAGGTTTATTCATTAGAGGCAGATCCGAAAGAGAGATACAGACATTAAAAAGTCAAAATCAAGATCAATCTCAAATCAGACATAAAAATTTGATATGCAATTTTTGTCATAAAAAGGGCCACATTAAGTTTGAATCCTTTAAATTGAAAAATAAAGAAAAGCAACAGGAGAAAAATGAGAAAGAAAATAATGACACTGCTAAAATCAGTGTTGCAGCTGATGGGAATGATGAAAATATATTTTGAGCCACTGAAAATAATTTCAGATCTAACAATGAGCAAATTTTATATTCAAGTTGTTCATATCATATGTGCCCCAATCGAAACTGATTTTCAACATATGATTCAGTTGAAGGTAGAATTATCCTAATGGGCAACAACATAGTTTGTAAAGTCATTGATAACGGTACTGTCCAAATCAAAATACACGATGGTGTGGTTAAGACGCTCACTGACGTTAGATATGTTCCAAACTTGAAGAAAAATCTCATCTCTTTAGGCACCTAGAAGCTCTTGAGTGAAAATACACAAGTAAAGGTGGAGTTCTAAAAGTCATTCACATTGCTCTTGTGGTCATGAATGGGCGCACAGGTCTAGTAAATTGTATATTTTGCAGGGATCTACTGTTACAGGTGCAGCTATAGTTTGTGCTACAGATCAATCTGATGGTGACGCCACCAAATTATGGCATATGCGTTTGGGGCATATGAGTGAGAGAGGTATGTTCATGCTCAGCAAAAGATGTCTACTTTGCGGACAAAATACCGAAAGAATGGATTTCTTTGAATATTGTGTCTTTGAAAAGTAGAAAAAAATCAGTTTCAAATCTCCAACAATTCACAGAACAAAAGGCACGTTAGATTACATTCATTTAAACCTTTGGGGGGTTTTCTCGTACCCCGTCTAAAGGTGATGCTAGGTACATGTTAACTTTTATTGATAATTATTCAAGAAAAATTTTGGTGTATTTCCTGAAATATAAAAATGATGTTTTCTTAACTTTCAAACAATGGAAAGTTTTAATTGAAGAACAGACAGGAAAACAATCAAGCGACTTAGAATAGATAATGGCTTAAAATTTTGTAAAGGCGAATTCAATAAATTCTGTAAGGATGAAGGAATTATTCGATACTATACCGTGAGAATGACACCTCAACAAAACGGTGTGGTGGAACGAATGAACAGGACTTTTTTGGAAAAAGTTTGTTGCATTATCTTAAATGATGGATTAACGAATGACTTCTGAGCAGAGGCAATCTCTACTGTTTGTTTCATTGTCAACCGTGCTCCTTCTGCAGGTTTAAACTTTAAGACTCCAGAAGAAATTTGGTCAGGTATTCCTACTAATTTTTCTGACTTAAAAATATTTGGGTGTCCTACATACATGCATGTAAAATAATGAAAAATTGGAACCAAGAGCTAAAAATTATACTTTTCTTGGGTATCCATCTGGGGTGAAAGGATATCATCTATAGTGTCTTGATACCAAGTCACCTAAATTCATAATTAGTAGAAACGTAACTTTTGATAAATTATCTATGTTACATCCAAGAAAAGAGTTTTTAGTTCTTTTAACACAATGGAAAGGAGAGTATGCAGAAAATTAGCAGGTGGAGGTCGAAATTGGCAACACTAATCCTTCTCAATCAAGTTCTTCTACAGTTCAGTTAGATGCAGATGAGATAATTGAAGTTGAACTAGAAGAAGAAAAATATTCCATAGCCAGAGATAGACCAAGGAGAGAAATTCGACTACCACAAAAGTATGCGAATTTGGCTGCAAATGCTTTGTCAATTGTACAAGAGACTGAAGAAATCGGTGAACCATCTACATATTCAAAGATAGTTTCACGTACTGATTCATCCAAGTGGCTGATAGCAATAAATGAAGAAATTGAGTCTCTCCACAAAAATGGTAAGTTGGATCTTGTGATGCCACAGTCAGAAAAGAAAATTGTTGGTTGCAAATGAGTTTTTAAGAAAAATGAAGGAATTTCAGGGGTTAAAGAAGCTAAGGTACAACGCACGTTTAGCTACAAAGGGCTATAGTCAAGCACAAGGTGTTGATTTTAATGATATTTTCTCACCTATTGTCAAACATAGCTCTAAACGTGTTCTACTTGCTTTAGTTGCCATGTATAGTTTAGAATTGGAGCAGCTTAACGTTAAGACAACTTTCTTACATGGCAAACTTGAAGAAAAATATATATGAAACAGCCCGAAGGATTTGAAATTGAAAGAAAAGAAACCATGTTTGCTTGTTGAAGAAATCCTTGTACAGATTGAAACAATCTCCAAAACAGTGGTACAAGAGATTTGATTCTTTTATGTTGGGTTATGGTTATTCGCGAAATATGTATGATAATTGTCAACACTTTCGGAAGTTGAATGATGGTTCTTTCATTTATTTGTTATTATATGTTGATGAAATGCTCATTGCTGCTAAGGATTTGACAGAAATTCACAATTTGAAGTTTCAGTTGAACAGTGAATTTGAGATGAAAGATTTTGGAGCAGCTAAGAAAATTCTTGGCATGGAGATCAAAAGAGGTCGAGGACTCAGAAAGTTATTCTTGACCAAGAAAACTACCTAGAAAAGGTTTTGGAAAGGTTTGGCATGAGAGATAAACATGCCCTAAACCTGTAAGCACTCCTCTTGCTGCACATTTCAAACTTGCCAGCTGCTCAATCACCACAGTCAAATGAAAAGGAGTGGTATATAGCACGTATGCCTTATTCCAGTGCAGTCGGCAGCATTATGTATGCAATGGTTTGCTCACGTCCAAACATTTCACAAGCAGTTAGTGTGGTAAGCAAATACATTCTTGCCCAGGTAAAACACATTGGCAGGCTGTGAAGTAGATTCTCAGATACTTGTGTGGGACTTTAGACTCATGTTTGGAGTTCAGAAGGAACAGTGACATTTTGATTGGCTTTGTGGACTCAAACTATGCCAGAAATCTTGATAAAAGAAGATCACTCACAAGCTATGTATTTTGTATTGAAGGTTGTGCTGTTAGCTAGAAAGCTACCTTACAACATGCTGTAGTTTTGTCTATCACTGAGACAGAGTACATGGCAATCACTAAGGCAATCAAAGAAGTCTTGTGGTTGAAGGGATTGTTCGGCGAATTCAGTCTACATTAAGGTCGTAACTACTATTCACTGTGATAGTCAAAGTGCCATTCACTTGACTAAAGATCAAATGTATCATGAGCGGACAAAACATATTGATGTGAAGTATCACTTCATTCGGGATACCATTACTGAGAAGGTCTCTGTCCAGAAGATCAATACCAGAGATAATCCCGCCAGCATGTTTACGAAACCTCTTCCGGTTGTTAAGTTCAAGCACTGCTTGGATTTGATTGGTGTTCGTGGTGATGATTAGCCCCTATTTGGAGAAGGTGGAGCAAGTTTACTATTTTGTGTTAAATATAAAATCAAGGTCGAGATTTGTCAGCAACAGTGACAAGATTGGCTTTCACTCTACAAATGAGTGTGTTAGTTGACTAGTGCATTCCATTCTCAACCCTTTCTCCATTTGCACAAGGGATTGGGCATAGGTTTTGGCGTGTCTGGATGCAGTTGCTAGATGAAATTATTTCACTCAAAGTTGGAAGCTTTTGAAATCTTTGCCTATAAATTGGAAGCTCTAAGCAACTTATTCAGTGCACCAACTGAAAGGAAAAACAAAGAAATTTTACAAGTTCTTAGAACTTGGTTTTTGGTTTAATTCTCAGGTATTCTTTTGTGATATCTCTCTTTTGGTCTTTCGCGATTCTTCCCAAAACTTTGTATCTCTTTCATAAGTGAAATATTGCTCCCCTCCACCCGTAAACATAGGTCTAATTGACCGAACCACGTAAATTCTTGTATCTCTTTCTATTTATATTTTTTCCGCATATTTCGTTATATTTTTCATTATTGTCGTTAAAGGACTCGCTAAAATTAATTTAACCAAATTTTCGAGATTCAAATCCTAACATTCCAGATGGATTGAAATTCATAACAACTCTTCAGGATCTTAAACTTTGCAGTATGCCTAGAGTATGGACATAGAATTGGAGAAGGGGGTGAGGATTTGTATAGATAATGAATAAGGAAAATACTATTATGACCCCATTTTTGGCCCCACTTGTAGATCTTGCGGTCAAAATTATAGAATCTTATAGAATCTAGTTTACATCAGTAGATGTCATAGATTCCATAACATTGAATCCACACTATAGTATCTACAAGTGAGATCAAAATCAAATCTACCTAAGCATTTTCCAATGAATAATGTGTTTCTAGACCTACATAATAGATGCTATAGTATCTATATGCTATAGTGTCTTATAACTCTCTATAATATTCAAAAATTCTTGTATGGATCGATGCCATAGACCCCTTGATCTAAAACTCTCCACATAAACAATGTGGAGTGTTTTAGACCAAGGGTCCATGGCATCTTATAATAATTTCCCGTATAATATCTATATGTATATCAATGTAAATATCCTGTTCATTTGTTCGAAGTTAGTAATTGTTTTGATTAAAATCTTTGCTGATAACTTTTATTCTATATTAGCTCAGGACCAAATTATAGGATAGTATACATCAATAACATTTTGCTCAGGATCAGAATTCTAGAATAACTAATTTTTCATGGTTCTTTACATTTTGTAGCCCTTCAATTTTTCTGAAAGACATAGGAGTTGGGACAATGAAAAGGATGAGTTAGCTCCATGAGCTGGTTCCAGAAAAATGTTTAATCAGTTCCTTTTTCATGCATAAGAAACTGTTAACTACCAGACTGGGTCAAGCAATTCCAAGAACAATCAATGTCCACACTCTGTCCACTTGAAAATAAAATAGACCATTGAATATGTAAGTATCAACTTCCTTTTGTTTTATAATGCTCACATCCCACTTGATTAGTTGAAGTCAACTACTTAGCAATACAATATTTGGTGAGTTATTGCATAAAAATTATTTACATTTCAATATTGCAATTTGCAGTTGAGTATACATGGTATGTAATTGCAAGACTTGCTACAACATGATTGTATACCTGCCTCTAATATATACCTTAATCTCAAGATAACTTGGATCAAGCAACCCATTCCCGTCTTACAAAGAAAAATGGCTGAATCTATTGTTCATGCTGTCATGCAAATGCTTGCCACTCTGATTTGCTGATTGAGGAAACAAAATTCTTGTATGGTGTAAGCAGTGAAGTAGTGCAAATCCAAGCAGAGTTTAAAAGAATGCAATGTTTCTTAAGAGATGCAGACGCAAGGCAAGATGAAGATAAGACGGTTCGCAATTGGGTTGAAGAAATCAGAGAAATTGCTTATGATGTGGAAGATGTTCTCGAGAACTTTGCTGTTAAAGTTTCTTTGAGAAAATAAGAGGGTGTGTTCAAAAGATATGCAGGCAAATTAAAGGAAGGTATAATAACTCTTCATCAAGTTGGTTCAGGGATCCAGGTTATTAAATCTAGAATCTCTAATTTAACAAGAAGTATGCAAACTTATGGCATAAAATCCATAAGCCAAGATGAAAATTCATATTCTGCATCCAAGAGAAGGCCATACCTCAGAAGATCCTACTCTCGTCTTATTGAAGAAGACTTAGTTGGGTTGAAGGAAGATGTGGAGCACTTGGTGGTGCATTTGGTTAATGAAGACAACAAGTGATAAATGCTACAGGGTTCATATGTGGAATGGGTGGTATTGGAAAGACCACTCTTGCTAGAAAGGTATACCATCACGGTGATGTCCAGAATCACTTTCAAGCTGTTTCTTGGGCATGCATATCACAACAGTGGCAAGCAAAAGATGTTCTACAAGGCATCCTTAGCAAGCTTGTCCCAGAACGGAGGGAGGAAATCAACAATATGAGGGAGGAAGAGCTAATGAAGGAGCTTTATGAAGTTCAAGAAAGGAAAATATGTCTGGTGGTGTTGGACGATATTTGGTCAGCTAACTTCTGGGACATTTTAGGACCTGCCTTCTCTAACAGAAAAATGATCAGCAAATACTGCTGACATCACGTCACAGGGACGTGTCTACAGGCATAAAGCCAACTTGTTTGCTGCACGAGCCCCGTTTTCTAAATGAAGATGAGAGCTGGGAGCTACTTCAAAAGAAAGCATCACCAACTGAAAGCAGTGCAGGTAATTGTTTCCTGTAATTGAAGAATTCATAAATACTACCACACAAGAGCATTAGGTGTAAAAGCAAACAAGCATTTCTCTGCATTAAACTTGATTGGTACGATATAATAGGTAGGCCTGTCTGAACCCTATGTGCTCCCTGCATGTCCAATTAGAGCAGAACAGCTCAAGCCTGTACAAAAACATGTACTATCCTATAATGTCACATAGCATAAAAGAAATATATCGTACTAGATAGGAGACAATAACGCCAACTGAAGTAAGCGGTGAATGAGTATCATATTTCTGAAAAATCTATAATTTTGCAGATTCGGAAATCAATGCACACATGGAGAAGCTAGGGAGGGAGATGGTTACACAATGTGGGGGATTACCATTGGCAATTATTGTCCTAGGTGGGCTTTTAGTGACCAAACCAACTTTGAGTGAATGGAAGATGGTGCATCAAAATCTGAATTCATATCTTAAAAGGGGTAGAAATCTTGGAGAATACGGAAGAGTGCATGAGGTGCTTGTCTTACACGAGTTATCAAGACTTACCATATCAAGTCAAGCCCTGTTTTCTGCACTTGGGCAACTTTCTGGAAGATTCTTAGATACCAGCAAGGAAATTGTACGAATTATGGGCAGCAGAAGGTTTTTTACCAGTGGAATCTTAAGATGGAGGAGAAGCAGAATCCATTATGGATGTAGGACAAAGTTATTTAGGTGAACTAGCTCATAGGTACATGGTTCAAGTGCAGGTCGAGGAGTCAACTGGAAGGTTTAAATCCTGTCAACTTCATGATCTTATGAGAGACCTATGCTTGACAAAGGGGATAGAGGAGAATTTTCTCAAGATTATTCCCCAACATAATGAAAACAGACATGCAGGCATCTCTTCTTCATCCAAGGAGGCATCGACCTATGTAATGCGCAGACTTTCAGTATTTGTGGACTCAAAAGTAGAAAGCTATTTTCCTCCTAAAAATGAGCAAGCTTCTCATGTAAGGACATTGCTCTTGTTTGGGGGTAAAAGCAAATGGTCATAACAACCAACCAGGCAACATCTTTGGTCGACACTGAAATTGATTTGTAGTGACTTTAAGATGCTTAGAGTTTTGGATCTTGAAGGGTTTTGTCTTGGTATAAAGCCATTGAAAGCTGTTGGAAATTTCGTCCATTTGAGGTACCTTAGCTTCAGAAAGTTTGATCTTCAGGTTCTTCCATCATCTGTAAGTCATCTGAAATACTTGCAGACACTTGACTTGAGGGTAGATTTTTCTACATATTTGACTCTGCCTGATGTCATATGGAAGCTGGAAAACTCAAGGCATTTGTACCTTCCTCCTTCGCACAAAAATAAAAACTCATTGAAGCTAAGGTAGCCTAAAAAAGCTCGAAACACTTAAAAACTTTGATAGTCGAGTGTCTCATGTCGAAGATATCCTCAAGCTAACCAAACTTCAAAAATTAGGAGCCATCATTTCAGTGGATTTTAGTTATCTTAGGGGAATTATCAACTACCTGACCATCAGCCCAAACCACATTAGAGACAGCTGGAGTCCTCCTTCCTAATAAACTACGAATTTTGTTCAGATGTAGAGCTGAGACTTCTTGAACTACTGTTAGGGTGTCATCATATCCATAAACTGCATTTGAATGGGCATATAAAGAAGCTACCAGAATATTCTCATTTTTCAAGTAGCCTCACCCACTTGCATTTTGCCTGGACGGGATTGAAGGAAGATCCTATGAAAACTCTTGAGAAACTATCTAGATTACACTCCTTAATACTTTATGAGAAAGCGTATGTGGGTAAGGAAATTTGTTGTTCTTCACAAGGTTTCCCTAAACTGGAATCCCTGTCACTTCAAAAGCTGCCCAACTTAATGGAATGGAAGTTGGAACCAGGAGCCATGCCAAATCTTCTTAATCTGAAAATAGTAGCTTGCGAGAAACTCACAATGCTTCCAGATGGATTGACTTTTATGAGAAAAATCAAGGAATTGTCAATTGGAGACATGCCTATAGCCTTCACAAGCAATGTTCTAGTGGGAACTTATGGAGGAGAGGATTTTCACAAAGTTCAACATATTCCTTCCATCGGCATTTTGGACACTATGAAGTGGCAGCCACCACCAAGAGGTATGCCCTTCTCATGCTTCAATGTCCTCTCTCTCTCTCTCTCTCTTACTAGTTACCTCTACTTTTCAAAAGTCATTTAGATAATGGAATACATGTGATCTATTTCATGAACTTTTAAAGCAAAGAAATTACAAAATACTCGGTGAAGAACCAGATGTCTCAGTATTAAACATTTGCTTAGTCAACCAAATGGAAGGAATGCAACATGTCGTTGATCATGAAATCAATAAAGGGATTTTCCACGAGATTGAAAGAACAATTTCGCAAGTATTCTGCATTGCATCCAATGCTTTAAAGGCTGTTTTAGAATTCTTCTTATGGAGTAATTGTGTCCTAGAAGAGCCTGTACATATTTGAAAACTATGAAAATATGTAATTTCCTTGCATATCTGCGGAACTCCTAATAGATGAAAAGCACTTCATTGGACCTGTGTCCTCTTTTACCTCCATTGAGTCTCTGAATCCTTAGTGGTATATGTTCCAGACACCTTTATGCCTATTTCCTTTCTCTACTACTTCTACAGAGTTCATCTGACAAAGGCAATCCAAGGTTTCATGATATACAGTCAGATAGGCCATATCTAAGAATAGGACCAATAGCAGTCTGTATTCTCAAAATATTTACACGTCTTCCATATCCATGAGTTATAGGAGCTGATCCTCGAATGTAAGTGATACTTAACAAGATTATCTCAGTATAAGGTTTGAGTAATGCAGTCTTTTCATAGCACCCCATCACCACAACCAAATTGATGTTTAACTTGATTAATATGTACATGAGAATATTAGGGATGTGTCTGTCTCTGTGTGTATAATTAGCAAAATGGAGGTTAATGCTCTCCAACTTATACCGTCAGAACCCACCTAGGACTCTTGACACTACTACCATGCATTTTATGATTTTTATTGCAGCTCTTGAGGAATTATGGAAGCGTTTTGACCAACATTTGACCTATTTCCTTATATGAGGACTAACACAGATGGAATGCCAATTTGTTATGTATGCCTCAGATGCATACACCACACAACTTTGATTTGCCTAACAGCTGTGGCTATTTGTAATTTTCTTTCAGATCAAAGTAAATCTTCAATTACTTTAAACTGCAACTGAATGAAAACTTTTCTGTTCCAAATTAGTTGTCTCATGTCCCATCATGTTTAAATGTTGAGATTTGAAACTTGAAAATTCTTTTTCTTTTTGTTTGAAGAATAAGGATATGTATAATAGATCAAATGTTTGAATTTTGCAGCTTTCCCAATATGCCACTAATTTAAGTTTCAGTTATTGACAAGTTTAATTAATTAAAGCAAGTTGTGTCTCTGATTTGGCAATCCCCGTATACTTAAATCTTGCATGAACTGAGGAATGAGTTCTAATTCATTTAGAACCGAAGAGAAAATAGACTAAGAAATAAATGACAAATAACAGCAGAGCTAACCAAAAATAAAGTGGTTTAGAGAGTTACCTCAAAAGCTAACAGAGCTTCTTCTGAAAGGCGATGCATTAAAGTTTAGCAGAAGAGATAGAGATGACTTCATAGCTCACTGTCACCCCATTCATTTAATATTTCTGCTACTGTAACTCTAATAAAGAATAGGACTTGGAAGCTATTATCTGCAAAATACAAACATAAACAATTCAATGAATAAATCTTTTATTACGTGCATGCATGAAAATTTTGAACCTGACAGTTTAAATTCTGTGAAATCATTGACCACTAAATCTTTTATTTTCTGTTGTCTATCTGAAATTAAAGGTAAAAAACCAAAATGGGAGTAAGAGCCATTTTCCTGATGCAGGTGAATACAAACTAAACATCAGTGCACGTGTCAACGGAGATCCAGGGCCTGCAGGCTTTGGTGGACTAGTGAGGGATATATGGGCAACATAGGGAGAAGTACCACCATTGAAGCACATCTATGGAGCATCAGAGAGGGTCTAAAAATTGCAAAGACCTAGGGAATAACTAGGATCAAAGTAGAGATCCACAACATAGAGACATTGCAGCTTGTTCAAGGGCAGATTAAATTGAATGAATACAAACTGCTTGTAGAAGATTGCAAAGAACTAATGAGGCTGATTGAAGGCACTTTTGATATTGCCCTTGGCTCAAGAAATTCTGCAGCAGACTTTCTGGCAAAAGAAGGGGAAGCAAAAGACAATGATCTCAATATCTTTGACCAACCATCTAAAAGGAATAAGGCACATACTGCTTGAAGATTGCAGCTTCCGTTTCGTCTTCTAATTAGCTGATCATACCAATTGTTCAGTAAATGTAATCTCTTTTTCTCTTGTTCCCCAATTCCCATACATTTGAAATGATATTAACTGGAGTCACTATAAGGTTTGGTGTAAACTTAGGATGCGATGGTCATTCTTTTGAAAACATGTGAAAATATGCTCTCAGGGCAGTCAAGAAAGAGCATTAAGTCCATTTTGAACAGTTTCTTTGCACAATAAACAATTGTCACCCCTAAGGTTCAAATTAGCTAGATTTGAGCGACTACTTCCCACGGCTGTTTAGTCTTGTATTTGAATTCTGACTCAGTTTGAATTCCTTCTCAACCATGGAGGTTGTACACTTCCTGATAATAACAAAATTCCATACCTAAAGTGGACCTGAACCAATCAAATCACAAGCCTAATTCATCAAAAAAATCAGAGTTCAATCTCAAAAACCCATCTCAAGGCGAGATTTTATGATTGGCCAGTACTTCTTGTGAAGCAAAAGGGAAGTTTGTCAATGTCTTGATGGTTTTTAGACTTTAGAGGTTAAAAAGCCTTTCACCTGTTATACTTAAAATAACTTGGGAGCAACCCCCACAACTAAATCCCAAGATTACCAAAACCCATGACTTTTACTTGATTTAATTCTCTCTAATAAATTTTGGAAGAATTCATGTTCATTAAATGCTGTATGGATTGGCTCTGGATTCTGCTAGAAAGGGTATGAAAGATGAAATCATTCATACATAAAAATCAGGTTACTGTGGGAAAATTTTGTGTTAAACATTAAGCATGTTCGAGTTCTGTTCCAATTGTAACTACAATATGAAAAACAATACATATGATACTCCAACCATGATTATTCAAAGTTATACAGCAAATACAGTGAACGGGTACACAACAAAGTACATTTATGTTCCAAGAAAAACCCCCTTAATTTATCCATTTCCGTTTTGGCCTCAACTTCTTGAAATCCCAACCTTGACATCATATGCTCAGATTTCTAAGCAGCAAAAGAAGTAAACCAACAGTTAAAAAGACATGGCAGTTTAATTAAACAGGACAGTGACATATAATAATTGCTTGAATGTCATAGTTAACTTTTTAAAATCAATCGCATGTTTATTTTACCGATCCTAAATTTTCCTTTTTGCTATGAGTGATTTTAGGAGACAATAAACAGCACTGAATCTGCCCAACACTAGCTTCAGCATAAACATGTATTCAGAAAAATGATTTTGAAGACTTGACAGAAATGTTTCTGACATTGCATACACTTAGTTATTCCTTACTATCTCAACCTTTTCGTTCATAATGCATTCCATTCAATCATGTTTCTATTACAACAGCCAAGTCACTCTTAGCCCCCTTGCAATTGCTACAACCATATGATAATGAAGCCCAATTTGCATTTTTTCCCTGTTTCCCAACACTTGCATCTTGATTTTTGCAATTTGATAAATGAAATGACTTTCCTATCATGCATTTGCCTTGGCCATCAAAAGATAGGGATTTAAAAAGGTGAATAATAATAATCCAATACTACGTTGTAGGAGGCTAGGAGCTAAAAATAACAACATTTAATTAAGGTAAAGAACGAACCAAGAAATCAAGGCTCACGGCCTTCAATGCGAAGAACTAAGCCAAAAGGCTTTTTCACACAATGAATGAAACAAAGAACAACTTGGGAGGATAACAGATTTTTCTATAAACTGGAAATTGATCAAAGCAATTCAAAAAACCGAATGGAACTTTGGGAGGATGAAATATTATTAATAATGAACTTTAAAATACCAATTTTCCTCAACTAAACAATGAACCATTAACACCTTTAAATAGGCATAAACTAATTTAAATTCTTAATGGATTCAACTATCACACTTGGGCTCTTATCACACATTAAATCAAATTCTAAATTAACAATAACACCAAATCAATTAGGGAATAAATTCCGTATGCTCAATTATTAAATTCTATTAAATTAAAACTCCTAAATTTAAATGAGTTTGGTTTAATTGTGCCAACACAATTCATGGACTAAAAACTGGAGTATACTAGCAACCAAATACTACACTAAATCCACCACAAAATTTTTCCAAATTTCATTACAAATAACATTTCTTTCCAATATCCGAATTCGATTCGGGATCATCCAAACAGCTTTAAACAATCCAGGTAATTAACTAAAGCACAATAAGGCTAAAAAAATGTAAAACTTTTTAACAACTTTGTCATGTTCTAACAGGAAAAACTCATATACAAACCACATACTTAAATGAAAGTAGAAATTCCAAATAAAACACAAGAACCAATTCAACAATATCCAAAACTCAAAACACATACCCAAAAACATACACCAAAAAAAAAAAATTCAACCAGCCCACATAATAATATCCATCAGAACAGCAAAAAATGAAAAGATAAGCTAAAAAGGTCACCTATAAATAGTTGGTTTTTGAATTAAATTAGGATCTTATGTATGACCTAAGAGGTTGAAGCATCATTTCTTGAATGAACTCCTCGGGCAGCACGAGCAAGGCTGCCCGTAATTTAAGGGCAGTTTGATGCTTCAACTGGGCTTGCTGATTTGTGCTTCACTGCTTGAAGTTCAGCTACTTTGCTACATGCTTTCTTGGTCTTTTCTGTTCTGTGTTCTGCCATATATGTCTTGGTAATTTTCTGGGAAAGCTGTTTAAATTTATGGGCTTGGGCTACAATGGGCTGAATTGAGAGGGGGTTTGGACTTGGAGGGTCCTTTAAATTTTAAGATTAGACAATTTGGGGGAGTCCAACTTGTTGCTTATAACCTTTTTCAAATTGAAAAATTTTTTAAAAAAAAAAAAAATCGTTGACAAAATTTAAAAACTTTTTTTGTCTTTCATATTTAAAAAAAGTTAAAAGTTGTTTATAAAAACTACTCTAAACCTGTTTTCCAATAGTATTTTTTCTAATTTAAACAAATAATAATTTATTAGAGAATTCTACGGTCCCTTTTAGTAAACTATTCCCTTAACTTTGAAAACTTGTACAGTACAAGCTCTTAAAACACATAATATTGTACTGTACAAGCATTTAAAGTACAAGAGAATAATTCTCTAAAAAAAATTGTAGAATTTCCTTATATCTTTTGATAAGCAATTGAGAACCAGATTTGGACACATTTTGTGTGCCTAAAAAACCAATATTTATTTATTTTTAGATATTTGGTTCGATTCTTATAGTTATTTTATTTTTCTTTCCATTTATGACGCGTTATTAGAATCTCCCAAGAAAAAACCTTTGAACCTAAAAACATCCGTCTTGTTCTCTGTTGTTATAATAGATTATACATTTTTCTTAAGCGCTTTTTCAAATAAGTCCATTGGTTTAAATGGATTTGGCCTTTTAGAAACTGAATTCTTAGGCTTAGTCTCCGTTTGGGATTGTGGTGGCTTATCATAAATCACTTTATTTAGTAGAGCATTGAAAAAAAGTGTTTAATAAGTACTTAATTTTTGTTATTTGGATGTAAACTTACAAAAGTACTTTTTTAATATTTGGTAATGTATAATTTTGAATTTTAAAAATATTCTATTTTTATTCTATTATATATTTATGGTAAAATGGCTAAAATTTATCTTTAATAATTTTAAAAAGAAAAGCTAATCCAAAATACTAATTTTTAACTTGTGCTGAAAGTACTTTTGATACTAAAAATATTACTCCTAAATTTAAGAATAAGTTTCATTAAACATTCAAAAAAGTAATTCTAAAGTCTAATGAAGTATTTTTTAAGCAAAATTACCACAACCCCAAACAGGACCTTAGCTGTCTAATTTAACTTAAAACATTTTTACCTTCAAGATTGCATCTTAAATGTGATTAAAATAAAGTCAATTTCTTAAATTCAGTATCAAAGTGACTTGATTTGAATAATAAGACTAAAATTAGCTAATAGGTTTGTGACTTTCTGTAGCTTGTCCTAATCCTAGATTAAACAAATGAACTACATTATAAAATGATGAACATCCTCAACTGTTGAACTCAACGTATTTAACTTGTACTATAAATCATCTGAACTCTAGAAAATTTGTTTTATTGGATTTCAGAATATAACACTTAAATTAAAAAAGGGAAGAGTTTATTACACTTATGTAATGAATTGGTAGGGTCAATTGCTTTACATTTTGAACATTATTTTCAGTGAGATTCTAGATTATCAAACTGAAGGAATTTATTCTTTTTCTTTTTTCTTTTTTGACTATTAGTACTGTCTTTTCTTTTCTTGACAGAATTTAATTGGAAATTTTGTTCCAATTGTGATTAGATTGTGACAACTTATTAAAGCATTATTTTTTACTCCTTTGGTAGGCGATATACGTGCGCATCTGAAAAATTGGAATCTCAAACTGTCTCTAACAATTCATGCTTCTCACCAAAGTGTTTGTTGAGTTTCTTTAATCGTTCAGTTTAATGATCTAGTATACATCTTAAACCATTTTGTGCATGTTACAAATTTAATTACCAAATAATATGTGAAGTGCGGATGAGGGTTGGTTCAAATGGTAAATAGACCTTTTTAAATCATATAAAAATTTTAGGTTTGACTCTCTTATTGTCCATTATTTTTTATTGGTACGTGATTTTTAAAAACCACGGTAAGTCGCTTAAATATGTATTAGTAACTAACTCTTACCCTAGAAGAAGAGAGGTAACCTATTTTCCTCTTAAACTTTTTTACTATTAAAAAAGAAATAATATTGGATATTGTCTTACTATTTATTGTTCTATGAAGATTGAAGCATCTATTATTTTAGAGCAAAATGGTTGTACATATAAGGTCACCGAACTATTTATGTTACAAATTAAGTCACTGAACTATTTTAAATGTGTGTTTAAAGTCACTACTTCTATTTCAATTGTAACTGCAAGCACATATTTGTGACTAAATTTGCAGACTGAATGACAGCAAACACACATACTTAAGGTAATTCAATGAACAAATTTATAAAATAAATAATTTAATGATCTTTTATGTAATAATCTAATAATTTAATAATCATTGGTGAACATTATTTTAAGCCAACCTGCTACACTGTGTTTTGACTTTTGAGTGAGAGAGAGAGAGAGTACGCATGCAAAGTCTCCATTTTTTTTTTTTTTTTTTAATTTTGACTAATTCTGATGATAAAACTTGATTCCATGAATCTGGAAGCTGGAGAAATTCAAGTCAAAGTCGTGTATAGAACAGCGGTCAATCATGGCAAATGATCTTATCGGACATAATCAAAAAACGTATATAGGACGAGAAAAAGATTCACTAAAATTAAACTCCACTTTGCTTGAAGAACTGTAAATGATTTATATATTCGAACCAAGGATTTAAGCATATAAAAATGCTGATGCTTAGCTTGAGTGCTTCTCATACGACTTTGTTCAGTTATTCTATTCTATGCTTTTTAGTTAGTAATCGAAGTTTTAGCTAACAGTACAAAAGACTAAAATAGTAAACGAGATAAATTAACTTCTGAGTTTGATCTTTACTTTTTCATGCTTTAATTATCTGCCCTACTTCTGATTTATTTTCCTCTTTTTTTAGAAAAAAAAAAAAGTTTTAGGTTGCCTCTTGCTTACTATATTACTTAATGGAAATTTAGTTAATTGATATACTTGGGTAGTTTGGTAAGAAGCAGTTTGGTGTACAAAAGTAAGCTCTGCTTGGGTGCACCAAAATTTTTAATACATAATCTTGACTAAATCTTTCAGTTATATTTGGATGTAGGGATTTGGATGAATTTAAATTTGAAATTCAAATTTATTTTAAATTATTTAAACAAATTAAAAAATTTAATAAGAATTGAAATCTACTCATAAATAAGAGTCAGATTAATTTTAATGATTAAAATGAATAATTAACTTCATGTAATTTTAAATTCACCATCAAAATGCAACCTTAAGATTTTCACACATATAATGCACGCATAAATATAATGATCAGAATTTCTTTCTCTTGATTGTGTTTATATGAGCATGTTCTGCTTTTTTACCATTTTAGCTTAATTCCCGTATGCGCAATTACAGTATGAACTCAAACATGTTAGGGGGTTAATAACACTTTGCTCCCCTGAATTAGATAGGTAAATACACTTTGTCCCTTTAAACTATAGAAACATATATTTTGCCCCTCATGGAGACTATTCTAAAACCAATATTAATATCGTTAAGATAATCTAATTAAATGACTAAAATACCCTTCTTACTATATTTTGATTTTTTAACTATTTAAATTCTGATAGTGATGTGATAATTAATTTAAAAATAAGTAAAAATAAATTGTATAATATTTCAATATAATCTATACCAATATATTTCTAAGTCAAAATTTTAAAATTTTTGGATTTCATTTTATATTATTTTGGAATTGAATGTTTAACTATACTGGTAGAACAATTCTTAATGGGCTTATTTTCTACTGAAAATTTTTCTTTAAAGGTATTGTATGAAAATATATTTTTTATAAAATTTTGTGATTTTTTGATGTCTTTTAGTATTTTACATTTTTAATATTTGGCTTAACCTATGCAAATTGCGATGTCGAATATAATGTAATTCAACTATTTCTCATATTTTCACTCTCTAAAGTCAAAAATATCAATCCGTTATTATATTTCATTGTTTCTTAATTATCAAAAATCAATTAAATACATGAAAAATTAAAATATAATACTTAAGGCATTTCAGTCATTTAACTAAATTTTCTTCATAAGGATTAAAATATTTAAAAAATAAATATTGTGAATGGGATTAAAGCGCATATAAGTGTTTCTATAGTCTAGGGGGCAAAGTATAATTACTCACCTAGTTTATGGGGCAAAGTGTTATTAACCCTAAGAATTGATACTTTTTACAACTTGTAGAGTTGTAGTTAACTACATTTAACAGCTGTTTTTCATACTTAGGTATCTCAATCATATTTTTCAGCAGTTGTAAACTTTAAATCAGAAAATCAATCTCTTCCCATAAAAGCATGTTATTGTCATCCCAGCACCCCCCAATTGCTAAGCAAGCAAGCGCCTATATATATATATATTCTACAATTCAAGTTTCTACACTCATCCAAGTGTCTACAATCTGAAAGGCACAAAGCACATGGTATTATACTGCACAAACATTTAAATCACAAGAAAATGATTCCCTCAAAGGGAGTGTAGAATTTTCCACACATATATATATATATAGATATGCAACTTTGATGAAAGAAACCCAAATATACATTTGATTGAAAAGGATTATTAACACTTTGTCCCTGAACTAGGTATGTAAGTACATTTTACTCCCTCTAAATTAAAATAATATACACTATACTCCTTATTGACACTATTTATCTATTAACAATTTTAAAATCATCAAGATAATCTAATTAAATGACTAAAATACCCTTGGTACTATATTTTAATTTTTTATATATTCAAATTTTGATATAATGTGATAATTATTTAAAAATAAGAAAAAATAAAATATATAATAATATAATCCATATCAATATATTTCTTTACCAATTTTTAAAAAATTTTGGATCTCATTTGATATTATTTTGAATTTGGATGTTTAACAATAGTGTGAGAACAATTTTCATATGAGTTTATTTTCTATTAAAAAATTTTCTTTAAGTATATTGTGTGACAATATATTTTCGATATCTATTAATATTTTACACTTTTAATATTTAATTTAACATGTGTAAATTGCAATGTCAAATATAATTTAATTCAATATTTTCTCACATATTCGCTCGCTAAAGTCAAAGATATCAATTTATTATTATATTCTATTTTTTCCTAATTCTTGTATAACTATCTAACATCAAAATTACATACATGAAAAATTAAAATAATACTAAAGGCATTTCTATCATTTAACTATATTTTTATGATATTTTAAAATATTTAAAGAATGAATAATGTGAATGGATGGCAAAGTGTATATTTTTTTAGTTTTGTGGACAAAGTATAAATATCCGTCTAATTCAGATTTTGAAGTGTTATTAACCCATTTAAAAATTGTGTAACCATCATTAATGATCCAATTTTAGCCCTTAATTATGCAAACTGGCCCTTGACAACTATTATTTTTGAAGTATTATTTGAATAAGTAACAACTTTTTAATAGGATATATTTGAAATAAAAATATAATTAAAAATATGTATGAAATGATTACAAAAATTATTTTGAGAATATTGCAGTAATCCTTTACTATACCAAATTATAAAGCAAGCATGTATATCAAGAAATGACAATTAGCCAAAAGCTAACCACAAACAGAAGTAAAACTACCATCAGTAAGGACAATAAATTGAAATATTTTTCTAGTACCAAGTTGTAGTTGTACATTTCTCTGTTTAATTGGTCTTTGCTCTGACTTTGAATTCAGAATGGTTCCAAAACATATCTCATTTTGCATCACCATATTAGCAGCTAGCAAGAAGAGTAAAACAAAAATTCTTTCACATCACTGATCTCACAAAATGGATTAACATTTCCAGCCTGCTTAACTTTTATAGCAACCTGAAAGGGTGTAAACTCCAATGCACATAACATTTATTTCATTAAGTCATTTTCGTTAGATTATTTGCATTATAATTCTCTTAATTATTGAGTGACAATATTTGATTGACGATTTTAATTTTGTTGATGTTTCTTTCTTAATTACCTTTGCCGAATCCTGTGAATATTGCACTCCTTGAAACCAATCTCCGAAGGGGAAAAAATAAAAAAGAATACCATAAAATAAAAAAGCTAAAACGCAATTTTTGTCCTGCTCTTGATGAATGTCAAACTTGTCTACTCTTAATGATCGAGGAATACGACATTCCAATGAATGTGATTTTAGAAGGGGTAAATTACTCTAAACTCTTATATGGCGTGTTTTGCAAATACACCCTAAATTAGCGTAAAACGGGCAGAAGTATCTAAATTAACGATTTTGGTTGAAATGAAATTCTTGCTCTCATATTTAAATTAGGATAAATTACTGTAAATTCCTATGTGGCATGACTAACCCATAGCCCTTATATGTTTTGAAAATATATCTTAAACTGCCATGTGATTTAGACTGAATAATAAAATAGACGGAAATCATCCAAACTCACGATTTTTATCGAAATTACATTTTCAGCCACATATAATTTAATATTGCAGCTTTCATATAATTTATTTTCCCCTATTTTCATATATTTTACCTATGAATTTTTATGATGAAAATTGAAGAAAATGACACTAGTTTATTATTGTAATTAAAGATCCATAGATTAATGCACCCAAAAAAAAAAATTACGGAAAGATACCTTCTGCAACTACTTGTAGTTGTGCCTTTTGATTGTAGATGATGGATGAGTGTAGAAACTTGAATTGGATTTAGATAAGTAATAATAAGAGTAAATTTGGATAAAATATTATTTATTTGGAGGAAAAATAAATTTTCAGTCAACAACTCGCAACAGAGGGAGTGTGTAGTAAATGTGGTAAGTTTGAATGGTTTCCATCTATTTTACCATTCAGTCCAAACCACATGCAGCTAAGGTTATAATTTTAAAATATATGGGAGCTTCAGGTATTAGGGTCATATCACATAGGAGTTTATAGTAATTTATGCTAAACTTTTAGGGAAAAGTTATATTTTTGTTAGGACCACAAAATACGCAGTGGAAGATAAATTCATTTAACACATATAAAAATATGTAGGAGAAGAGGAGAAATTACAAAATAATGCACATCAAACTCTCATATTAAGACCCGCATAAATGCATGATATAATAGCTTTAACATTAGACTAAAATCTCTCTATTCTAGACATTTAACTTCTGAACTCTTCTCAATTGATTAATATGACAAACCCTATATTAATAGGGTAATAAAGTTGATTACCAAGAAATCCATATTGCATTGGAAAAACAACTCTAAATATAGCACTATTAGGAAATTAAATTGTTTAAACAAATAAATTATCAAAACCCAATAATAGTATATTTCCTAATTGATAAAGAATTTGATTTAATTATGCCAATAATGCCTCTCTTAAACCAAACTCTCCATGGAAGCAGTGTACGTCATCCATGAATAACTCGATCAAGAATTTCTTCAATTGATTTTGTCTTTTTTTTTTTCACCGTAGTTTGATGCCATCAATTTTTCTTGATCTTCATCTTCTGAATTTTTGAAATAATCCACACATTTGAACTGATAAATTTTCATCATACATCTTTTCTTCAATTTATCAACCTCCATGAATTTCATGACAACTGGTATCAAAATTCTCAAATTTTTTGATCAATATTCACAGTCAGCTTGGTAGGATTTTTTTTATCACTACCTGACACATACAAAATAATCACGAGAGGATCTCTTTTTTTAGATTTCTGTCCTAACTAGGGTCAATTTCATTATACCCTAATTGTCAAAGAAGTATTCCAAAATCAATCTCTTGTGGTCCAATTTTTTCAATATTCAAGTACTGCAATAATCATTTCTTCAATTTTCAATTATACCCAAAATTCAAGCCTAGAGTTTCGATACCACTTGTTAGAACCAAAAGATATGCAGTGGAAGATAAATTTATTTAACACATAAAAATATGTGGGAGAAGAGGACGAATTACAAAATAATGCACATCATACTCTTATATTGATACCCGCATAAATCTACGGTATTCTAGCCTTTACATAAGACTAGAATCTCTCTATTCGAGACTCTCAATTCAACTCTTCTCAACTGACTAATATAACAAACCCTATATTTATAGGGTAACAAATTTGATTACTTAGACACTCAATTACGTTCGGAATAATAACTCTAAACATAATGCTATTAGGAAATTAAATGCGGTACTTTAATAACTAAATTACTAAAATCCAACAATAACATATTTCCTAATTGATAAGGAGTTTGGTTTAATCATGTCAACATTTTTCATCAAACACTCATTCGGAATGTGTTTTTCAAACATAGTTAATTCGGATGATTTCCATCCACTTTACCTTTTAAGACAAGTCATATAAGAATTTAAAGTATGTTTATAAAATATATGGGGTCATCTATAGATTGAAGAGCTATATCATATGAGAATTTACAATAATTTACCCTTTCAAAAGTTTCTTTTCTTAGTACTGAAATGAACTGATAAATTGACATGTCCTATATTTTAAAAAAATAAATAAATTTACATGTCCTACATTTACCTAAATTACACAACTATCTAAGGATACTCCATGTTATAAGGTGTTCAATCATTACGTTGATCAATTGACTCAAAAAATTTGATTCGCTCTATTTCAAAATATAAAAATAAGATATTCGAACTAATTAGTATTATAGAGCTAAATAGTGATTTGTCGGATATTCAAGTCAGGTAGCGGGTTAAGAATATACAGCTCGATAATTGCCCAATCCAGTACAAGGTTAATTGTGTAATCTACGTATTATGGCATAATATTAATGAATTTTTCTCATCTTCTTTTTATATACAGAAGTATTTGTATAATTACTAGTCAATTTGTATAAGAGACAGATTGTATTTCTAAAATAAAAATATCATAATTAGATCGGTTCGAGTATCCAGTCATTCGCCTCACTTTTAGAAGGCACCTGATCTACATATATTGACCCAATATCGATATAAAAAGAAGCCTTACAAAAAGAGACTAATAATTATCGAAATACGTCTGATGATATAGACTGGATACCCAATCCTTGAACATCCTTACTCCATGTGGGACTAAACCCTCACTTTGCGAGGATTGTTACTTCAGTTCCTACAACATAATGTACAAGAAGTTTTAAAATCATCAAAACTTGGGTTAGGCATATTCCTTGGAGGTGAAAAAATTAATAAAAATAGTTATATTCATACATGCTCATTTTTACTTTTTGCATAAGTTTGTCGATTTTTGATTGTACAAAAATTTTATTTGAATAGTATGTAAGAAGTTAGTAAAAGTGTGTTAAAATATCATTTCCTAAAAAATCACAAATAAATGTGCTAGTACTTCTTAAAAAAAAAAAAAAAAAAAGTAAAAGAACGTATCACTAGATTCGCTAAATAATGAATGCAATCTATGCATTGATCTAAAATCGGAGAGCCAATAATTTGGTAATGAGACTTAGTCACATTAGTGATCTTATGCCACTTAATTACTTTTTAAATCATTTTTGTAAATGTGCATAGGGTACATTACCTTACATATAAATGGGAATGTTATTTATAACATGACTTGCCTGAGAAGTACATAAAGAACCAAGTTCGGTAGTTTACAACACTAGGAAGCTTTTAGATCAATGCATAGAAGTCGAATTTATTGATCGATTCCTTGATGGCACTAGAACTAGAAGAAAATGGCTCTCATGACTACACTCGAGATAAGGTACTGTTGATCTAAAAGGGAACCCTGTTCTTAGATCAAAGAGGGGAGGATGGACTGCTTGTTGGTTTGTTGTTGGTACTTCTCTCTCTCTTACCTCTTTCCTTTCCCTCCATCCCAACTCTCTCTCTCTCTCTGTTTAATTCCCTTCATTTAATCTGAAGTATGCCCAGTACTAACAGCTAATAAGTAGGCATGTGTAGATATTTTCAGCCAAAAAAGCAAGGAATTCGATGCATTTATTTAATTTGTTGGTTGATTTGATTAGAACGTCCAACATAAAGCTGACTAAAGCCGAATTTAGTTGTCCATTTGAAATGGGTTTTGGACCAGAAGCACCTAAATTTTTCTAATTAATCGAAATTGATCACATAATCCTGCAAGATATAGATATATATATATATATATATATATATATATATATATATATATATATATATACATAAAATACTATCACTAGTTTTCATTCTGTCTTTCTAAATGATCAGTTCACCTTGCTTATTGCATGCATGTTGTTTAATTTGTTTAAACTGATTTCATTCATATTTTTTTGTTGTTTTATTTTTAACTTTGGTATTTAGCTAGCTTTCTTAAAATAATTAAAAGCATGATTGAAGATGTACTTTAACTAAATTTTTGGCATAAAAAATTTTAGAATCGAAAGGTTCTTTTAGTTTTTCAAACAACTTTTCTTGTTCCTACAACTTTAAGAGGCCTACAAGTGAATATTGATAATTGGTCTAAGTGATAAAAAGGCACTTAATAAAAAAAGTTAAAAAGAAAAAGTTAAAAAGTGCCTTTATTAGAGCTTTTTAATTAGCAAAATCTTCGGTGTCCGAACCCTGTTGCAGCCATTACTACAGAAGAAAAAAATATAGGTGTTATCATAAACAAAAAAATAATTTTTTTCCTTTATGAATTATAAATGGTGTTTCTGACTTTGAAAAATTACAGTGTTTATAATGTTATTACTAGCCTTCATCAGTATTACCATCTAGAGTCTCTTACCAAAAGTTCAACAGAAACCGACAACATAAGAAAAAATATAATTTTAGTCCTTAAAGTTTTGGTTGTTGTCCATTTTAATTCCTAAAATTTCAGGCAAAATATAATTAATTCTCAAAAATTTTAATTTTAATTAATTTAGGACAAATTGAAAAATTTTGCCAATTAAAAACAAAAAAATGTCAAGTTCCAAACGTAACAATGCAATTTTGGCTCTCAAAATTTGGATAATGGTTTATTTTGGTCCCTAAGGTTCCAAACAAAACACATTTAATTCTCAAACATTTTAATTTCTATCAATTTAGAACCAATTTGAAAATTTTATCAATTACATACGAAAAGTCACTTGCATTGCATGTGACTATTAAATCTATCCTAAGATATAACACTTTTCAATCGATTTTAACTCATTTAACCATATTTTTACTTTTGCCTCTGATTATCAATACCTAATTATTCACTATTCCCTGTCTACGTTATAACACTTTTCAACTGATTTCAATTCATTTAAATTTGAAGTACAACTTTGAACTAATATATTTTTTATTATTTAATCTCTTTCAATATTTGCAAATAAACATTGAGTTTTCATTTACTATATCAAATTCAGCAAACATTTCAAAAATTAATCTCAATAAACGAGTTTTATTATACTGTAACTAAAACTATCAAAAGTGAATTATTATTTTTTTATTATACCTCAAAAATTAATCTTGAATTAAATTATTATTTTAATTTATTAATGAATTATTGTTGTGTTATTATTGTTCTTTATTTGGATATAATTTTTTCAATACCAAATTAAATGTGTTAAAATCAGTTAGGAGGTATTATAAATAGGTAGGATTTAACAGTCACGTGCATGAAAAATATGATAATGTAGATAAGAATAATAAATGGTTAGACGTTAATAGTAAGAGAGAAAAGCAGAACTATGGTTAAATCAGTTGAAATCGATTGAAAAATGTTATATCTCAAGATAGATTTAACAGTTACATGTAATGCATATGACTTTTTCAATATGTAATTGACAGAATTTTTAAATTTGTCTAAAATTAGTAAAAATAAAAATGTTTGATGATTAAATGTTTTCTTTGGAGCTTTAGGAATCGTCTATGACCCAAATTTTGAGGGTTAAAATTGTATTTTTCATGTTTAAAATTTAAAATTTAACAGTTTCACGTGCTTTGCAGGTAACTTTTTTTGTTTGTAATTGACGAAATTTTTAAATTTTTCCTAAATTAGTTGAAATTGAAAAATTTTAAAAATAAATAGTCTAAAATTTTTAGGATTAAAATAAATTACGACCTAAATTTTAAATACTGAAATTATATTTTTCCCGACAAAATATATAGTAAAAGTACAATATCACAAAGCTCCAAATGTTGTCATTTTTTTTCCTTTGATGTTGTCATCCATCTTTGATTGTAATCAACGTAATGATGACATCAGAAGTCATAACGAATACTCCAGCCTTCCCAATTGCCATATTAGCTGTCGTTACATGTAACAAGTAAACATTAACACAAAAATAGCCACCTTCCACTACTTGAGATTAATTAAATAGTACATTATTAATTTCCATAAGTTAATTATTTCTTGCAGTTAGTATTATTTTTTATTTTTTATTTTTTATTTTTTTTAAATTCACTTCTCCTTTGTCTCTTACTTTTTGAATCCGTTACTATGCCTATAATAAATAAAATATCTTATCAATTAAATTATACTTAATTTTTATTTTTATTTTCAATAATTCTTGTTTGTTTGTTTCTTGTTTCCTCATTCAATTGACTTGTAGTGTACGAGGTGTTTGAACGTATGGCATACTATGGAATACCTCATCACTACCTGTCTCAATTACCTCACATCTAGATGTGTATAAGAGACAGTTACATCAGCAAATAATGTTTTCTAATTGGGTTGGAACCATTTGGATGACTCCAATTTTGGGTGCATACTTTGCTGATGCTCTCCTCGGCCGTTATCGGACGTTCGTCATTGCATCTGCTATATATCTTTCGGTAAGCTCCTGCATTTACAGCATCATTTTCTCGTCATCTAAGAGTTTTAAAGATTAAGCTCTCATATACACAACTGATTTAGATGCATGTCATATAATGTCTAATACTACATTCTTGATTTTCGAGATGTTAAAGATGTCCTTGACAACAATTAATTAAGAATTTTAGAATCAAGAAGTAAGGATTTATTTACCAAATAATAAATAAGAGTTAGTTGATTCTTATATTTTATCATGTAGCATTTTTATTTGTATCTTTTGAAAAATTATCTGAGCCCAAGAAATTATTGTATATAACAAATTGATCACTCTTGTTTGGGTGTTTATGTTATATATGACATCAAAACTTGATCTTCGTATACACATGGAAGATTCACGTGAAGGCCGAAACGAATGAATTAAAAAATAGAAATTAATACACATCAGAATAGTAAATTTACAGTTATTGTGTATAAATCAATTCACTGATTAGAAAGGATTCATAAATTCAATAATCACCACCATTAGATGCTTGTTGTATAAGAGACAGGAGGCGTGTAATCACTAGACTTGGAAGTGATGCTCCCACAGAATCCCATTTGTATCAGTGGAAATGGGATTCCGTGGGAGCGAAATCACTTCCTGAGATTTTTGTGACTGTCTCTTATACACATCTAGATGTGTATAAGAGACAGGTCTAGCTAAGGTAGGGATATCAGACTTTAAAAAGAGAGTTATTTCGGTGGTATTGAAGAGGATCTCAAGATCTCTATTTATAGTGATAAATTCAGCCAGCAATGAGAAGTAATAACACTACCTTGAGAGAAAAGGTAGGTGACTTGGGAAAAAAGAAAGAAAATCTATCTGCTTTGGGAGAAAAGATAGGAATGGTAAGTAAAGTTCACATGGAATAGGTAACAAAAATGTAGGAAAGAAAAACGCTACGGAAGTAAAATTCCAATGGTTCACACGCATGCATGCACCACATCACACCGGCCCAGGTTGGGGCATACGTGTGTTTGAGGAAAATCCCCAAACCATCGATCATTCATAGTCTAGTACTTTCAACTAGTAGTGCTCATTGGCAAAACACCAAACTCGTATAAGGTGAAAACAACCAACATAAAATTCCAACGTGGGACTAGAGATTTCACAAAAAGGAGGAAACACAATTTGGAGGGAAAATCAAATTTATTGAAATTGTATTTTGAAGGCAAACTTCCAACAATCTCCCACATAACTCGAAAATACAAAGTGGTACTGAGTAAAGAAATCTAACACATAAATGACGATGTCTTCTAGACTTGAATCGCACTTAGTGTATTTAACAGAGAAGTATATGGAAGATAGGTGACAAAAGTCTTGAACCTTCCTCCTTAAAACACACTCCTATAGCTGAGCACATGTTAAATTTTGATCCATTGTAAACTCTCAGTTTTGTGCCTTTCCGAGCCATGCATCTTGCCTGAATGTTCATGAGTGCTCTAGAGACAAACCCGTTAGTCTCATAGGAAGCGAACCCCACTTCCACACTCATATAGGTGAGGTTATCAAGTTTATACTACTGCCACATACCACTTATAAAGGATATAAGTTCATTACGAGTTATCGACTCAACCCTCACAAATTATATACAATAAGCGTTATCTACACCATAGGGAGGTATAACATATGATAGTACTATTGGAATATTTTTGTAACTTGTTATTACCCATCGTATCTATTTCATGGGATTTTCACTAATGTAGGTTGGGTTGTCATCACATTCAATTCCCATCAGCTGATCTAAGTCTCATCCCCCTCGATGTGTCTTGAACTAATTTTTGGTTCAGTTCTTTAGTCGAAGGATTAGTCAAATTCTGTTCAGACCTCATAAAGTCCATGGCAATGACCCCGTTACTCATGAGCTGTTAAGACAATATTGTATACTCAAACAGATATGTATAACATTCCCATTGAAATCTTGCTTTTTGGTCTAGTATTGCATCTAGTGTGCACATCTAGATGAGTATAAGAGACAGGTAGTTACTCACAAAAGAATGTCAGTCAATAAATTATGAAGCATTCAAGTACTTCTGATCATGCCAACTCTAAAGTAATAAATTTAGATTCTATGGTAGATTTAGCATTACATGTTTGCTTAGATGATCTCCAAAAAACAGCACTTCCAGCAAGAGTAAAAACATAACTACTTGTTGAGTTAATCTCATAGTTATCAGACACCCAATTAGCATCACAGTAAGCTTCTAGCACAGAAAGACTTCCAGAAAAATAAAGTCCTAAATGCATGGTATCTTTTAAATATCTAAGCAATTTAAATAATGCATTCCAATGACTTTTATCAGGATTATGCTGTATCTATTCAATCTACCAACAATATATGCAATATCAAAACGAATACATTTTATTAAATACATCACACTCTCAATAATTTTTGCATATTCAGTTTGTGAGATACTATCACCTTTATTTTTTCTCAAGTGCACACTAGAATCATAAGGTGTACTCACAGAATCCAAATCAAAGTGGTTAAACTTTTTAAATATTTTTTTCAATATAGTGTAACTGAGAAAGTAAGTGAAACTATTGTTAAATTTAGTCAATTTAAGACCCAAAAGAACATCAGCTTTACCCATGTCTTTCATATCAAAATTAGAAGTAAGGAAAGACTTGGTTTGTTTACAATAGTTTCATCAGTTCCAAAAATAAGCATGTCATCAACATACAAGAAAATCAAGACTCCAACATTTTCATGAAATCTCCTATAGACACACCTCTCAGATTCATTTACCTTAAAACCATTAGAAACAAGAGTCTTGTCAAATTTTTCATGCCATTGTTTAGGAACTTGTTTAAGGCCATACAAGGATTTAACAAATTTACACACTTTTTGTTCTTATCCTTTAACAACAAAGTCCTCAAGTTGATGGATGTATATTTCCTCATCTAATTCAGCATTCAAAAAAGTAATTTTTACATCCATTTGGTGCACAATTAAATTAAAAATGAAAGCAATAGCAACAAGCACTCTAATGGTGGTGATTCTAGCAACTGGTAAATAAATATCAAAGTAATCAATATCTTTCCTTTTGTATAAAACCCTTGGCCTGCCTTGAATTTATCAATAGAACCATCAGGTATTAATTTCTTTATAAATATCTACTTACAACCAATGGGTTTATACCTTCTAAGTAAATCTACCAATTTCCAAGTGTGATTACTCATTACGGACTCAAATTCATTTCTAACTGCATCTTTTCAAAAATTGGCATCAATTGAATTCATAGCCTCTTTAAATGTTTTCGAATCTTTTTTAGTTATGACAACAGTTATAAAATCAGGTTTAAAATTAGTTTCCACTCTTGCCTTTTTACTTCCATGTTCTTCTAAATCTTGAACTTTTTGAGACAACGTTTTTCACAGAATTTTTATTTATTGGAAAAATATTCTCAAAAAATTCAATATTTTTAATTTTCAAAACATGATTAGATTCTAAAACCAAGAACCTATAGGCAATACTATGATGTGTATACCCAATGAAGACACTATCAACATTTTGAGACCCAATTTTATTCTTTTTAAAGTCTGTATATCCCTACCTTAGCTAGACACCCCCACACTTTGAGATACCTAAGGTTAGAAGAATGACCTTTCCAAAATTCATAGGGTGTCTTAAAAGTTTTCTTCTGAGGTAACTATTAAAAATATGACAAGCAGACAAGATAGGCTCTCTGACATGTTAGTAGGTAATTTAGAACTTATTAACATTGCATTCATTATAGTTTTAAGAGTCCTATTTTTGCTTTCTGCAACCCCATTAGATTGAGGGAGTAAGGTGAAGTAATCTCATGCATTATACCATTTTGTTCACAAAACTTTTTGAGTAGATTGGAATCATATCCACCTCGTCTATCAGACCTAAGTTTATTAATCTTTTTCTCTAGCTGTTTTCAACTTCATTTTTGAATTTAATGAACATTTCTTCAACTTCATATTTGACTTAGGAGATATAACTTAGTGTATCTTGAGTAATCATCAATGACTGTGATATAATATTTCTTCCCACCTCTACTCATATTATTCTTAAAATTGCTGGCCCAAGATCATTGTAAATTAATTCCAAAAGACTACTAGTTCTTTCAGTCAATTTAAAGGATTTCTTATGATATTTAGCTTCCACACAAATTTCACATTTTGTGAGATTATGATCAATTAGATTAGGAATCAATTTTGAGTTTTTCATTCTCCTTATAGAGTCATAATATTGAAATGTGGCATTTAGCATGCCACATATCAATAGAATCAACAATATAAGCAAAAGAAAAACTCAAATATTCATTCTATTGTATAGTAGTAGCAATATAAGGGACCCCCACAACAAAAGTTGGCATGATCAGAAGTCTGATTCCTAGTCAAAATTAACGTATCACCCTAAAAAATAATTTTAATTGCAGCCTTATTAAGCAAAGAATCAAAAATTAAATTCCTTTTCATGGATGGAACATGAAGCACATTGGTCAAAGTAATAGTCTTTCCAGATGTAAGAGTCAAAAGGACTTTTCCTTCACCTAGAATTGGAGTAATACAAGCATCTCCAAAGATTAAGACTTGCTCCTCATCGCTCACTCCTTCATACTCAAGGAAGTGATATTTGTCAATAACGATATGTTTTGTAGCTCCAGTGTCCACAATCCATTTGGTCACATTATGGGCCACATTTGCTTCAGAGACAACGACAACAATTGCCTCATCGCCTTCAGTTAGATTCATATGATTGGCCAGTTGCTGCTGTTGTCCCTTGCAAAACTTGCATTTATTTGCCTTGTGACCTAAAACTCCACAAACATAGCAAGGCCCTTTAAACTTTTTATTAATTTTACCAAACTTTTTAAACTTACCAAATTGCTTGTTGTCCTAATTCTAACCATTGTTGTTCCAACCCTTTTTGGGTGCATGACTTTTGCCTTTGAACATTTGAGAAACTCCTTCGAGCTTGCTGTTCACTATATTCACCTTGGTTGCAAACTTATAAGTTAAATCATACTTATCCTTTAGACGGTTGCTTTTCTCAATCTGGATGTGGGATATCACTTCATCAAGCATCATAGCAATTTTGTCATGTTTCAATGTATTCCTGTACTCCTTCCAAGACGGTGGCAATTTCTCAATCAGAGCAGTAGCCTGGAAAGCATCATCAATTTTCATACCTTCTTGAGTGATGTCCAGAATAATATTTTGGTATGCACGAATTTGGTCGGTACAGATTTGTCATCAACCATCTTGAAATCCAAGAACTTGGCGACCACATACTTTTTCTTTCTAGTATCTTTAGAGTTGTATTTCTTGTCTAGTGCTAACCATATTTCCTAGGCGAATTGTATGGGCGATACAAATCAAATAGTGCGTCGATCATGAAATTCAGCACGTGACCCCTATGATTCGAGACAGGCCTTAGAATGGTTAATTTTTTAAAAGATAAAAGACTAAATTAGTCCGGATGCAATATAAGGGACCAAATTGAATTGTGCACCTGATCTCTTATACATATCTAGATGTGTATAAGAGACAGGTATTCCAGTTTTGATCTCAAAACCTTGCTTTCCAAGCATAACAGAGTTTGTCGAGGCATGTAATCTATATCTTTGAAAGTGATTTCGCCCCCACGGAATCATAATCCACTGATGTAAATGGGATCACTTGGCGGTTACTCTCCAGGATTCAACGACAGTCTTGATCGCTGCACTCGAAAGCAAGGTTTTGAGATCAAAACTGGAATACTTACTACCAAGAAGAAGAGAAGAAGAGAGTTATTTCGGTAGTATTGAAGAGGACTCAAAACTTCTATTTATAGTGATAAACTTGGCTAAAAATTGGAAGTAATAACACTACATTGAGAGAAAAAGGTAGGTGACTTGGGAGAAAAGAAAGAAAATTCGTTCGTCTTGGGAGAAAAGATAGGAACCGTAAATAAAGTTCACACGGAATAGGTAACAAAAATATAGGAAAGTAAAACATGATGAAAGTAAAACTCTAGATGGTTCAGCACACACGCACCACACTGTGTCGCGCTGGCTAGGCGCTAGATGTGTGTTTGGGAAAAATTCTCAAACTATTAACCATGCATAGTCTAGACTTTCAATTAGTGTTGCACATTGACAAAACACCAAATTCATATAAAGTGAAAATAACCAACACAAAGTTTCAATGTGAGACTAAAGATTTCACAAAAAAGAAGGAAGACAATTTGAAGGAAAAATTAAATTTATTGAAATTATATTTTGGAGGCAAACTTCCAACAAGAAATGCAAGTTCTGCTGATAATCATAAGCTGTAAATTGACATTAATCAGTTACTTGAATGACTTGAAAATTGAATAAATTTGGAAGATTCTTTCAACTTCAATATAATTGGCTGTTCACTTGATTCATTTCAATCCCCAAAATCAAGATTCTCTGAGGGACGCTTCACAGTAAGTATGAATGATGTATGCTCAAGTAAGCTGCCTAATATTTATCATATAAAAATTTCTCCAAAAAAAAATAAATAAATGCAGGGCAACATTATATCTGTTTTGTCTTTAGATGATTTATTTTTGCATACATATCTAGTAGCTGCATTATTTAAGCTGATTTAATTATAGTAACCAGCAATATAATTTGTTAATTTTCTCCATATTATTAGGGAATGTCTCTGTTGACACTAGCAGTTTCAGTCCCCGGACTAAGGCCACCGCATTGTGCTGATCCAAATGGTATCAATTGCAAGAAGGCCGACACATTACAATTTGCACTATTTTTTTTCAGCACTCTACACACTTGCAGTTGGAACTGGTGGCACAAAGCCCAATATTTCAACAATTGGGGCTGATCAATTTGATGAGTTTGATCCAAAGGAGAAGCTTCACAAACTTTCCTTTTTTAATTGGTGGATGTTTAGTATATTTCTTGGGACACTTTTTGCCAACACAGTTCTTGTTTGGATTCAAGACAATGTGGGCTGGACTCTTGGTTATGGGCTTCCAACTATTGGACTTACAATTTCTATTCTAATATTGCTTGGTTGGTACACCATTTTATAGGCATAGAGTTCCTACTGGAAGTCCATTTACTAGAATGGCCCAAGTCATAATTGGATCCTTAAGAAAATGGCAAGCTTCTGTTCCTACAGACCCTAAAGAACTATATGAGCTTGATCTTGAAGAATATGCAAGAAGTGGGAAAGTCAGGATTGATTCTACACCTTCATTGAGGTTCGTATTGCCCAAACTTTCTTTCCTAATCTTGGAATTTGGCTCATGGAAAAAGACCAATATAGTCCTTCATCTTTAGGATGTCAATCAATTTGGTCCCTTATATTGCATCCAGACTAATTTAGTCTTTTATCTTTTAAAAAATTAACCATTCTAAGGCTTATGATGCAAATCAAGGACAATCTAATTGAGTAAATTGGGTGATAATGACGTAGTTGTTAACTTATCGTGGACATGTCATCAACATTTCTATTAGTTTGTCTATAATTTCCGTTAGAAGTCTTGAATTGGTTAATATTTTTAAAGTCTGCAGAACTAAATTGTTCTTTTTGATAAATAAGGGTTCAAATTCTAATAAGGACCAAATTTTCTTTTCCCTTTGGCTTATGAAGGAACTAGAGGGAGGTTAACTAGGGGCAGTGATTGGAATGATTTTACGTTTCTATCCCTAGTCATCAATGCAGGGAAAAAAAAAACTTAAAATTTGGGTGGGACAATCAAATCAGAACCAAATTGATTACAAATATCTAGTTAAGAGATTAAATCAGCAAAATTTAAATCTATGAATAGTGTCAAATTTAATGAAAAAATTGAAGGATTACTTAAGTGATATGGCCTTGATGATTTAATCTATATTGATGCAGGTTTCTAAACAAAGCTAGTGTGAAAACAACTTCAACAAATCCATGGATTCTCTGTCCAGTTACCCAAGTAGAGGAAACCAAACAGATGCTGAGAATGATTCCCATACTAATTTCCACATTCATTCCAAGCACAATGATTGCACAAATTAACACACTCTTTGTCAAGAACAGAACAAGGTACAACTCTCAACAGACGTATTGGTAACTTCAACATCCCCTCAGCCAGTTTAGCAGCATTTGTAACATTATCCATGCTAATCTCCGTGGTATTATACGACCGATATTTCGTCAAAATCATCAGAAGAAGGACTAAAAATCCTAGAGGAATTACTCTGCTTCACAGAATGGGAATTGGGATGACACTTCATATTGTTATCATGACGGTTGCATCATTAACCGAAAGGTACAGACTTTCTGTGGCCAAAAAACACGGCCTAGTACACAATGCAGGTCAAGTTCCTCGATCCATTTTCCTTATACTTCCACAATTCGTGCTTATGGGAACAGCTGATGCATTTTTGGAGGTTGCGAAAATCGAATTCTTTTATGATCAAGCACCAGAAAGCATGAAAAGTCTTGGAACATCTTATGCAATGACTAGTTTAGGAGCTGGAAATTTCATTAGCAGTCTTCTTCTCTCCACGGTTTCTCGTGTCACGAAGAGGGATGGAAACACTAGTACGAATGGATTAAAAACAACCTTAATGCTTCTCATCTCGACTATTATTATGCTTTTTTTGCAGTATTAAATGTCTTAAACATTATTTTCTTCTTGATTATGACCAAGTTCTATGTATATAAGGCTGAAATTTCAGATTCAATGGCTGTGCTTAGAGAAGAACTTCTAGATGACCAAAAGAGACAAGAAGCAACAACCGCATCGCTAGGTTGATATGTGGATCAGTTAGCAAAAAAGAACCTTAATATTTTGTTTTTAGACTATTGTAATTTCAGTAGAATATTTTATTTGGTAATTTTCAAAAATTAGTGAATAACATGTCTAGCTTATTAGTTGAATTTATGATCTTGCGCTGATCTTTCTTCTTGAATTCTACTTTTCTTGCAACCATAAAACTTGCACTGTTCCATTCAACAGTCCAACTCAAGATACATATATCTACCGGTGAGTACATCGCGCTTTTATTTTATTTTATTTTATTTTTATTTTAATCATAAAACATGATCTTACCATATTTTGCAGATGGATGTTAAACTCATCCAAAATAGATAGAATAAAGAAAAAAAAATAAAACATTTCCATTTGAAATGTTCAACCAGCATCAGTTGCTAATGCTGCCTAGGTCTATGAAAAATTAAGATAACAATGATTAGTAATGTTCTCTCATCTCCAAATAAATGTATATCTTCATACTAGTTATAACAATTTCAAATGTACATTAAGTTTCTTCAAAAAAAAAGTATATTTCCTGACATCAATCGGAGATCATATGATTATATGTACCTGCCCTCACATGTCCTTCAGATAAGACCAACATTAGTGGCAGAATTTCATGTAAGCTTGTGTTATCTTCAGCCTCTTCTCCTTGCTAATTGGAATGTCCTTTTTAGGAAGTAATTAGCAGCTGGCTCATTTCTATAACAAATTACCCTCAATATGGTATTGGGATCTGATCTATTCCATCTTCCTGTTGTTGGAGGCATCGGCAGCTTCTGCCCGGCTCCTACGACACCTAGGAATGCCACTGGCTTCACAGGCCGCATTGCTGAAATCTTCGACTAACTGTTCTGTTGATTGTCCCATTAATGCCACTACCCCCTCCACTGTCTCAGCTTCTATGTTTACTGCATCCTCTACTATCAAACCTTCTCCACATGTACAAAACATCCGCTTCAGGCTGTCGAAATCCTCCTCAATCATATGATGATCTGCCCTTGAAAAGATTCTTGAGCTTCCTCCAGCAAGCAGAACCATAAGGAAGGCCTCAAAGGAAGCTCTCATTACCTCTTTTAGAGCTAAGGGTTGAGCTCTTTCAGTGACAATTGCACATAGTAAAGTAAGATTCTGTTTTAGTATTCTCAAAGCTGGCCTAATGCATGCGTTTTCTACATCGCCAACATAAAGGCTTCCATAGAACACAGAGTTCGAATCCAGGAAGATTAGACGGTAAGCAGCAACTTCGCATACGTGTTGAGTAACCTCTCGAATTCTTGAGCGAGTTTGATCAAAGTAGGAGGAGGGAATCCCCGAGTTGTCCATTCCTTTTGTTAAAGCGGCGATGAAATATAGGAACAATTTTTGTTGACATTACAATGTTTTGTCAAGAGACAGCTAATTGAGGTAATGTAAGGTGTTGAGACGGATATATAGGCGTTGTGTTCCACGACTTGTTGAAGGGCGCGGATGATTTTCTTCGTTTGACATAATTTGGCCTGGATTTTCAACACCAACACTGCAAGCAGCTCTTTTCCAGAGTTTAGTAAACTTTGTTTCTCGACTACATCGTGTTAGAGGAGGAAGTATAGGGAGATAACTCTGCTTCGATCCTGAAGAATAGAGAAAAAATCTAACCAACTGCACTGTGATCGCATATTCTGCTCAATTTATTTCTTACTTTGATTATCCTTTTACATGTCTATGTTATCACTCATCAGTAAAAGGAAGGAAACCATTTATTGACAATGACCAAGTGGAAAGAGTGAGTGATAGTTCTTACCACATGATGCGACAAAGGTTGATGTAATCTCGGAAGAGATGCTCTAATCCATCAATGAGATCATGGACCAAATCCTCAGTTATGTTCACTGGTGTTTGAAGGAAGCTGTCTAAAGATTCCTTGACATGTTTCATTAGCTCTACACCAGAATGTGCATATGGCTCATTCTTGGACTTGGGATTCCATGTCTGCAACACAAAGTTCTGTATGTCATAACATGAAACAAATTGTTGCTACGCGTGAAATTTTATCACTGTCAAACACGGTTCAAAGTCGTAGTATCATCACTTCCGCATCGGTTGCGGCAGTATGGGACCGGTATCAGATAAATTCGTCCAAAATCAAGAAACAAAGTAAAAATCACAAAATTGTTACTCGTAGATTATATTTAAAGAATTAAATAGACAAAAATAAACTTTATAGTGAAATTTTTTGTGCAAATTCTAAGATGGAACGACATATCAGTATCGTCGGATCAGAAAGTGCCATTCCACATATGACTCGGGCTCGGCCAGTCTTTACTTTTGAACTATGCTGTCAAAAGAAATCAAAACATGTTTAATCAAACTTACTTCAGTTTCTTTTGCTCTGTGGAGTGATTCTTTCCCTTTCTTCAAAATCTCTTGAATCCATTGTTTCAACCCATTCATTATAATTGAATCAACTTCATATGGCACCATTTCTCTAACAATTGCTTTACCTCCATCTTCACATTCAACAGAGTCTTCAACCACCATTTGTACCAAAACCTTTTCTAACTTCGCTGCTCTTTGCAACACCGTAGTTGTCTCCTCTGTGAGGATAGATGTTTCAACTAGATATTGCTTCAACAAAGTTCCATAGCAAGTATGCAATGTTACAGCTGCAACTCCAGCTGCAATAGGGTGCCATTTCTTGAGTACAGGACTAAAAATTTCCTTCTCCTTAGCAGCTAAATATTCAGTTTTGTTAGCCAATTTAATCAGCACTTCACTTGCTTCTTCCATTTCAACAACAGTTCCATTTATATTCCCATCTTTTAGTATCAGCATTGTAGCATAGCAAATAGAGAAACACAGATTAATTACTTTCACAAGTTAGAAATATCAAACGAAGGAAAATTTTACAGTCCTGTGATGAAACCATACTGTTGTACTTTGAAGTTCGTACTGAATAACATTACGTGCAAATAATCAATGATCATACAGACTACATAGTACATACCTTTGCAAATGCTTTCCTCAACGATGATCTTACATAGAAATCCACCCTATTCCCGGATGAAATCTCTGCAACTTCTCCTTTCTCCAATTCTACAGCAAGATACCCCGGAACATCTTCTTCCAAGATCTTCGTAGCTGAGAACACCAAAGGAATAAGACTCTCCATTAGTCCAATTGTTCCATTATGAAACTTTTGATGGTAATCAAGCAATCTCTTCTCAGACCACCTCTTCATAGAATTCAAGACTTTTGCCAACATTTTCACGTACAAAGGTTCTCTATCAACTTTCTTTGCATCATTTGCAATTTCAGCCAACATGGTCAGTGATCTAGATGTGTATAAGTGCATTCAGAAGATCTCGCTCAACTTGTCCAGTCATAATATAATGCTCAAACAACACCCAAGTAAAACACAAGTTATGAATAGATCGATTAATTCCTAATGTAGACCATGTCTTCTTCATCAACTCAAGAAGCTCATCAACTTCATCAAGAACTAATGTTTCATCTTTCATATCAAAGATTGAATAAAGAAGAGCAATATAAATATGGACATTAAGGGGATATCCATCAGCCCAATGACAGATATCAGTAGGGAAACCATCAAGAGTTCTCCATGATAAAGAAACCACACAATTGACTAGTAATTTCATATTCTCCGCATTTTTTCCAGTGTCGATAGCTTTAAGCTCAGATGATTGGATAATTTCGCGAAGACGGATAGCAAATTTATTGGACTTCTCTAGTGGGATTGAAGGATCAAGAAGAAGTCCAGCCTCAAGAATTTTGAGCTGACGTTTTTGCCAGGCATGGTACTCTTGGGAATTATTGAATTCGGATGGTTTTAGGTGGCGTAAAAGCTCCAATGGAAGGATAATCGTCTCTGCACGCCTGCCCATCTGCTTGAAGAATTGTATCTACTTAATTTATATGTTCAATCAGCCAGTTCAAAAAATTTTATGAACTCAGAAGAATAAACATGTAATTCTTGTTGTGCAAAAACTATCATGTCTTTCAAGAGAAACATTAACACAAAGAAAGTTTAACTAGATTACAGCCGTGATGTCCATCTCACACTCTTGACTCAATTTTTTATCTCTCTTTGCCTGTGATTTGTATATTTTAACATAGTTCTGGAATGGTAAGTAATGGTACACTTAGCAACCATCTAAAGAATGTAACAAAAAGGAAGACAGTGAGTGGCAGTGAAAATTCAGAGCGATAAATTACCAAAAACTTAAAATTCAAGGTATAAGCCTTACACAAGAATAGAAACACAGTTCGTCTTCTTTTATTGTTCATCTTCTTTTAAAACAAAGACAAAACTATAAGAATAGGGTAGCTAGTTATAAATTTTTGTTCGACAATTGACATAAATAGAGAATTTTTATATTTTCCTTGACAAACTAGTGGTGTGTCAAAGGGACAATTCATTAATTAAAAAAAAAAGAAGCTCAAGCCAGCTGGAAATTTGAATTAGCATTTCCAATTCAATCTTCAATTTTATGGTTAAACACGATAAATATTCATATGTTAGCAACATATCAATAATCTATTGCCCCTTTTGGATACTAAATTTGGTTAAACAAATGCAAAAGGAATTAAAAGAAAAGTTCAAATTAATTAAAGAGACTCACTCCATCGCATTATTTTTTCCCCGTGCCAGCCACAATAAGGAAGTGTTTGGTTCGCATTTGGGAATTGGAATCATAATGGGAATAAAAAAATTCTACTATCTGTATGAATTTATATCATTCCCCTTTATTTGTTTGGTTTGAATGAGAAATGAGTTTCATTATATTAATAAGTTCATAAATTTGAAACTCATATCACAAGTAAGGAATGAAAGTGAGCATTTTCTCTACTATTTTTATTTCTATAATAATTAACCAAACAACACGTATCTCATTCCTTCCTCTCATACTCATAAACCAAACACCTCCTATACCTCTCAATCTTGAAATTCATTCATATTCATATTCTCCTTTCTATTCTCCTGACTAGACTCCGAATTGCATTTCAAATCCCTAAAAGTTTAATTAGAATATTGGGACATTAAAATAGAAAAAAAAATTAGTAAAACAAAAAATGTTAGACATTTTTATCAATCACTCATACCATATCAGTAATTAATCTTCATAACACCTAAATATCATAATTTCTTATGATATTTTAGTTAATTAATCTTGTCTTATAATTTTTTTTTGGAATTTTCTTATTTATCAATTATGACATGAATGAAATCATTCTCCACATATTATTATTTTGCATCCCTCAACTTATAACTGATTCCCACTTTGCACCCTAAACTTAATTTTGAACACTTTGCATTCTGCTTCAGCCATTTTTTTAACTCTGCCTAAAAGTTAACGAAATTTTTTGTGTGTACAAAAAATTCAGTAGGATGTACAACAATAGTTTTACGTGCAAAAAAAAAATATTCCGTTAACTTTTTCAACGGTGTTAAAAAGGGATTAAAGTGGGATAAATTTAAGAGTTGTAAGTATAAAGTGTACAAAATTAAAATTTAAAATATAAAATAAGAATTGAATATAAATTGAAGGTCTAAAATAAAATTTGTCCTATTATCTACGTACGTACTTGGCCAACAAGGGTCCTCATGAGAGTTTTACGTAGCCTGTTATCACTCTGCTCCGTCACCCTCATTTGCCGCCGCATTATCTCAGCTGACGTCATGGGCCGTCGAGGCTTCGACGGTAACGACGAGAACGCTCTCCTGGGGCTCAAACCGCTTCGGGGACTCGAGCTGGTCCCATCATTGGGCGAAGTCGGTGACAGGTGATAGCTAGCTCTCCTTGATATTGACTTTCTCATCATTTTCAATCCTAACATCCTTTGCACCCTTATAAACTTGTCACCGCCATCCCCACCCCCGGTGGCTTCACCGGAGATCCAGGTTGCCCGAAACCCGACCAGGATCCAGACCCACTTCCATCTTTATCATCCGATGGATTATAATACGTTATTGCATTTCTCCCTCCGAACCCGGGCGATGACCGGCAAGACGTGAAGAATATCTCGTACGCAGCTTCGCGAAAATCATCCCTGTTGAGGCCTTCGAGCTTCCCAAAAGGCCATGCAAGGTCCGAGATGGTCTCCGGTGAATCCATGTCGCCGCCCCGGGGAGAGGATTGAGTGAATGAACGGGTAAGTTGGGCCTTTTTTTTGGTGGTTTATTCTTTATAGCGTGGTGGCGGTGGTGGTGATAAGGAAGTTTCCGGCCGTTTTTTAGTCAAATATACGGCGGAAGCTGGGCAGAGAAGGTGATGAACATTATAAAACTGTCTTCTTTATTATTATTTTTTTCTTTTTATGCTTTTTTTTTTTTTTCTTCCTTCCCTGCTGTTGTGAGGACAAAGAGAAAGAGAAGAAAGAGAAGAAAGAGAAAAATGGATAGTAATGGTTAGATATTAAGAGAATAAGAGGAGAGAGAGAATGGGAGAGAGATGGATGGTTTTGGGGTGCCGTAGATTTGCAAAGGAAACGAGAGAAAGGAAAGGTGACTATATATTCCGAATTTTGCTGAAATATATGTATTTTTTTGTTTTTCATTTTTTTTTATCAGTAATGGCAATCTTAATTTCTAAATAATAGAGAATTCTACTATCCTTTTTAAGGAACATTTTCCTTTTAATTTTAAAAATTTGTACAGAAGAGATATTTAAAACACATGATGTTGTATTGTACAAGCATTTAAATCACAAAGGAATGGTTCCCTAAAAGGAATTATAGAATTTTCTTAGAATAAAAATCAGTTTAATAAGAAACAATGTCCAAACATACGGAATGATACTGAGTAAAATAAATTTATAGGGGATTTTACAGTCTCTTTTAGAAAATCATTCCATTGCTTTAAGAACTTGTACACGATTGTACAAGTTTTTAAAGCATATAGTGTTGTACTGTATAAGCTCTCAAAATTTATAATGATCACGAAAAATGTAAAATTTTTCATCCCAATATAAACAATCAGCCTTTATAAACTTATTATTTAGTCCTATTACTCTTAGTTTGTTATCATTGCAATTCGATCGTGACAGAAGTTCAAATTTATAAGTCTATCGGAATAAATTTTAACTATTTCTCCGGTCATAAAGTAATTTCACAATTTATATGTTTTACACTATCATCATATATAACTCAAAATTTATAACAGTCACAACAAATGTAAAATTTTTCATACCAATATGAATGATCACCCATTTATGCAAATTCTTACTTAGTCCTATTATACATATTTTGTTATCATTGTAACTCGACTATGACAAAAGTAGAAGTTTATAAACTTATCAAAATAAATATTTAACTATATCTCCCGGTCATGAAGTACTTTCATAATTTATATGTTTTACACTCCTTATCTTAAATAATTGAAAATTTATAACAACCACAACAAATTTAATTTGTTTCATCCCAATAGAACGATTAGCCATGTTATGAAACTTATTTAGACTTGTTATACTTATTTCTTATACATTTATGAAACTTATTTAGACTTGTTATACTTATTTGGTTATCATTGCAAATCGACCATGACTAAAGTTTTAAGTCTTTAAACTTATCGGAATAAATATTTGACTATTTTCCCCAGTCATAAAGTAATTTCATAATTTATATGTTTTACATTTGTCATCATAAATAATTGAAAATTTATAACGGTCACTATAAATTTAAATTTTTCATCCCAATAAGAATGATGAGCCAAATATTATACTCATTAATACTTATCTGTGCTAGTAGAATCTAAAAAAGAATATCTGTAACAGATCGAGATTCAGGGTATCGATCGTACTATAATATAAGGTAGTAAAAATGAAAGAAATTAGAAAAAGAATTTGATGTATAATGATTGGGTGAGTTTGGATCGACAGATTTGAATTTTAAGGAATTTCTCAGAAGGCATGATTTTTTATACTAATTTTTAGGCTCCAAAATCAATAAAGTTGAAAATTTTCCAAATACATGAATAATCCCGAAAAGCAGAGTACGGTTTACAAAGTTTGAACACCTTCAATAGCGGGTCGCAACTTGTTACTCCTAGCTAATGGTAAAATTTTGAAGAGTATGTGAAAGAAAGACACATCCATAATCATAGAAGTTTTATTGGTTTTGCTACCTATAAAAGTAAGCTTCATATATGTAAGTTTTATAGTACAAATTTATTGCATGTAGATCGAAATTTAAAATTTGAAATATGTAATGATCAAAACATTTATAGTGATATATGTCTTGATCAGAATAACTATTTGATCACATCATATCACTTACCGGTTAAATAGGTTACCAGTCGTAACTCATTATTATACATGATTTTGAATTTTGTCTTTATGTGTACTCACATGAACATATACCTACTATAGAAGCATCCATCAATATAATTGGGTTCTTCTTTTTATTTTGTTGATAGGGCGGTAAAAAAACATCAGAGGTTGTCCGAATGGGCTTATTCCACTTTGTAGTTTGCACCCTTAACTTATATCTAATTTTTACTTTATACTTATACTTATTTTTTAGACATAGTGCACTCTGAACTCTCAAATTTATTCCATTTCAATTTAATTTATAACACTTACCAATGTTAATGATGTTTTAACTGTGCACACCACCTGCTCAAAGTAAAACATTTATCAAAATTTTTAACACTACTAAAAATTGGACTAGAGTTGGATGAATCTAAGAGTTAGGAATGCAGAATTGATCATAAGTTAAGAGTTACAATGTAGAATTAGTCATGACTATTTCCACTGATGCTATGCATACCTAACATCTATTAATTAGAGTAACGGAGTTAAAAATTGGACAGAGATGGGATAAATTTGAAAATTTAGCGTGCAATATATCCAATAAATATAGAATATAAAGTGAGAACTGTATAAAAGTTAAGGGGTTTAAAAATGGAGTAAGGCCTTATCTAAATTGTTATGCTTTGTCTCGAATTATCTTACGAACCAGTCGATATAGAATAGCTCTACACAATACAAATGCTTTTTGGTGCTCTAATTATTCTTCTATCATAGACTGATTTTTGTGTGAATGTTTCAAGATAGGATCAAAATCTCAATACTAGTGATCGGTTTCAATCATCAAATCCAATCATTGGGCTACCTTTTCCAATTTTTTCCTTTTTTTGGGTATCCATCTTTCTTGATCCAACAAAGATAGGGACAGATGCAGTATGATGTAATATTTGTATCACATACTTTTTTTTCCAATATTGTTTTGTAAAGGAGAGTTTGGAATTAGGACCAATTTGGGATTGTAGTGCTTTTAACTGAAAAAACACTATAAAATAAAAGTACTTTTACTGTTCAGTATTACCTTTTTCTAAATTTCGGGATAGAACTTTTAATTTCAGAAGTATTTTCATCACAAGTTTAAAATTCAGGTTAAAGTTATAAAAATTACACCATGATGGTTCCATTAATAGTGAAAATGTTACATAAAAAGTAAGAAAACAGAAACACTACATGAAAAGGCACGAATTGCAACATTTTTAGACATTGAAAATTGTCTAAAAATTCATTGCTAATTCAATAAAGACGAATTTAGCAACGGAAATACTTATTTATGTAAAATTTTCACTTGTGGGTAACCGAAATAGAATAAGAGACGAAAACTTATACACATCTAAAGTGCATAGAATAATTTTCAATGCAATTTTCATTGGAAATATCAAGGAATTTATTGATGAAAAATTCGTTGCTACCTTCAAAATTGGTTTCATATTGAAACGTTGAAATTAGAAATGAAAAAATCCACGTATTTTCCAATGTACATTAGAATTGAAATTGTCAACGAAAATTTTGCAATGTATTTATCCATGAATTAGCATCAAATAATTTGCAACGGATTTTGTATAAAAAAATATCGTGGCAAATTAGCAACGAAAATTGCTACAAATAGCAACGAAATTAGCCTTTTTCCAAATTTAAATATTTCATTTAGCCACAAAAAGTTTAAAAAATAATTTATTTTCAAATTTTAGCAACAAATTTACCAACAAATTTTGTGTAAAAATATAGAAAATAATACTTATTTTTAATGATTATTTACCTATTCTTTTGAATCCAAAACTATACAAAAATATAATAAATGTGCAATTGAATTGAATGAAATATGATTTTCAACAATGAAAGGACAAAGACTGATAAATAAAAGTTTTGTGTATAGTAAAAAAAAAAAGCCTAGCTAGTAGACGGTCTAGGTGGATAATTAATGATCCATAGAGGGCCAGCTCGAACTATCGGTTTGGTTAGGGCAGAAGACCATATCCTATAGTTGCATAACGAACCCAGCCATTTGAGCTAGTATCATGCGCATATCTTGTAGCCCCTCGTCCTTTTGGTAAAATGCATTCTTTGGCGCGTCATTCCTCCATTGAAGCTTCTTCTCAAGTTGCATGAACTCGGACTAGCAAACACCGTATAGGATGAGGCGGAGGCCGTGCAGATGAACATGCAGTGCTAGCACAGGCAGAAGATGTGCTCTTTGGCCAGTGGATCCATGTCGAACACTCTTTCAAACGTGACTCCGCTAGTGGCCTCCACTCATATATTTGTTGGATCAATTGATGGTTGGGAGTACTTGCCGACAGTTGGACAGTTTGTTTGCTTAGTACAAGTCGCTCAAAGGTTGTAGTACTTCTCGCATACAAACTGAGCCTGCAATCCAGTCCAAGTTTTTTCCTTTTTTATAACACCTTTTGAAAAGTTTATCCCAATTAGGGCATTGCCTAGTTCATTTGTCTTTTAAAAAAAGAATAAAATAAGTTAGCACCCAATGAGTTTATAAAAGTTAATCCTAAACCTTAATTAGAAAGTTAAGAATTTAAATTTTTAGTAAACATACCAACCATCATTTGTATTCCTGGATGTTCATTGATCTACCGGCATATGGGGCCATCTTGGCTAGGGATGTTTATGAACCAAGTCCCAGGTCCATGAGCTTGAAGGGTGATTTGAACCAGTCCTACCAGTTTACCAATAATCTGAACCCTACAAACTTAGAGTAACCGCTTATATGGTTACTTGGTAGAAGTGGTCCGAGACCCGCGGATACCCTATCCTGTGTGGGACTAAAAAAAAAAAACTTAATTTCAGACTTTTAGTTTTGTTCCAGTAAGGCAGTAACTATCCAATTCACTAAGAAATAATAAAGTCCCCAACAACTTCAAACTATTAAGATTGAAAGATAAGTCCACAAGAATACTACAACATGCAAATACAAGTTCATGTCTCAAGTCTATTATAGTTCACTGTCTGTCTCTTGGTTGCAAACAAAAATAACATAACCCAAGTTTAAGGTCTTCAATTAATAGTGTCAAGTAAAATAAATCACACATTAAATAAGAAGTATATATCAAGAATGGAAGTACCAAACTCTATTTCTTCAAGTTCTTCTAGGAGTTCTTCTAAATAAAGAGGTTCATGGCTTGTTCGAAGCCAATCTTGAATAAAAATAAGAGCTTCCACCATCCTAGGAGTAAAAGAGTTACGAAAGGGGTCAAGAACATGACCTCTTGCATTAAAAGCTGATTCCGAAGCCACAGTAGAAACTAGAACGATAAGTACATCTCGTGCCATCAAAAAAAGCACCAGGTATCTTGGAGTATTTAATTTCCAAAAATTTAAAATGTTGAATGTTGGATCATTATGATCGCTTGCCTTTCCAACAAGTAAATGTCCAATTCTATTTCATTCTCAGTACCGTAACATTCATCTCTTTCATCAAAATGCATAGAATTCATGTAATCTATTGCCCCTGCCAAGTTACCCATTTCATTATTACTCACTTGAGTCAGATTCACCACCGTTGGAGGTGATTCTGTATTGTAAATGTCAAACATGCTTTTCAAGATGATATTAATCTTTTTTCAAAAAATGAGAACTTTAAGCATTGTATGTTTTCTCAATCATCCAATGAACATACCGCAATTTAAAGCGTGGGTCACAGAGTAACAATAATAAACAACAACATATTAAGTTGTCAACATTAGCCCAATATTTGTCATGCTTTTTTTTCATTCTAGAGGCCATGGATGCTAAGTTCTTATCACTGCCTTCTATTAATCTAGTAAGAAAAAAATCCCGATAGCATAAATTTTTACTATGTATTGATTTCCAGTAACATAAGTGAAGCTGATAGTCTTACTGTACTATCATAAAAAATCATAAGAAAAGGCAGGAAATAGCGAGCATAATCCCAATCAAATTAACTAGGCAACCCCCTTGTTGAACCCCAATTATGATAATCATGTTTTGATGATGACCAAATCGCACTAATGGTTTGAAAAGTGTGCAGAAAAACAAAACAACCAGAAGACTCCACGGACGCAAATGACTGTCCGAAAGACAGAGCTTCGGACGATGGTAATCGTCCGACACAAAGAATTTGAAGCAAGTCTCGGACGAAGAGCAGCGTCCGATCATATTTCCAGAAGACTTTGCTTTGATCGGACGCTCTCCATGTTCGGACGCATCCTCACAAGTATTGTAAAAGTGTAGGTAGTTTTGTGAAAAGAGCTTAGAAGTGTAAGAGTTCTTCAAGTGTAATAGTGGAGAGATAACAATTGTAACAAAGGGAGGTTGTGAGTGTAAAACTCTTGGCTCAACTAAAGGAATTTAGTGTGAGCAAGAGTGATCCTCATTTGTGTACAAGAGGTTATTGTCTCACCTACTTTGAAGATACTTTTAGTGGCTAAACTTCAAGTTGTGAACTTGGTAGTTGCCTTGTAAGAAGCTCTTTGCAGTTGTAAGCTCCAAGCTTGAGAGGCTTGGGAATTTGGTTTGATTCTCTTAATCTCAATATTCTTATTTGTTCTTTAAGCTTAAATAGTTGAATATCTATTGTATTCATTTGTGCTTAAGTTTTTATTTGGTGCATAAAGTTTGAATTTCTATTAAGCACATAAAAAGGTTTGTTTTAGATACAACCTAATTCACCCCCCCTCTTAGGTTGCTCTTTGGGGTGTTTGCCAACACCCCTAATTCTAGAATCCCTTTTATCTGGCACACTTTCAATCCTTGTATAAGAGACAATTTTTAACAGCCCTTACATTAGGAGTTAACTCCTTTACATATTTGATATCTACTATCTCTAGTAATTCAAATGCTTTTTGAAATTTGATAACTGATTCCAACATCAAGTAAGTGGAGTTCCTCCTAGTTTCAATATCAAGATAAATATCACTTTTACTATCAATTCTTTCTTTCTTAGTACAAGATTTTAAATTTTTGAGCTCTAGCTAGAGAAGATCTTACATATTTTATAGCAGACCTGATTCTAACAATGGAATCATCCAAATATTATAATCCTTATCTCACAGTCAAACTTAAAATATATGCAACACATCTCATATGTAAGAATTCACTATTTAAGACAGTTCCTTTCCAAATATTAAGCCTTCTTTTTAAATATGACAGCCCCAAATCATTAGAACTAGCAATATCAACCGTTACATTAAGTACTTTGCCATACCGTGTCACTGCCATTCTAGCAAATATTTTTCTACTACCCTACCAGCTCACCTACGTGACAAGTAATATGGCAGAAATTTATTATATTTTTGGGTAAAGTCAAATTATCACCAATAAAATGAGCAGTGAGACACATATAATTTAGATTTTGAATTCCATATATCTATAGTGAGACAAGCACGGGATGACAATTTTTTTAAAGAAACCCTTCAAAATTTTCTTCTCATCCAAAAACATAGCATAACAATCTCTAGTGAGAGTTGGACGTGAAGAAAGTTTAAACTTTGGTTGTAATTGTTCACAAAACTACTTAAATCTTCTTTTTCCACAAATTTAAAATGCAACTCATCCATATTATGATCCTAGTAAGTGTTTTCTTACATTTTTCTAAATCAAAGATGTATGTGGTGATGACTTTTCCATCTCCACTTTCTCAATTTTTGAACTCCATGGTTTTCTGTTTTTTATCTATTTGATTGAATGGAACCTTCTTGTATCTACCATAATGATTTCTTTAAAGCACTAGTACCACTTGTACTTGGGCAACCAATAATAGCACCACAATGATTACATGTAGCCTTTTGATTATTTTTGTCTTCTCATTGAATTTTTTTTTCCAAAGTGGTCCCATACCCAAGATCTAGCTTCACCATCAATAGTAGTAGTGTTACCTTAGAGTCCTTAGCCATAGGTAAAGAAGGAATAGCTGCTTTACCTACTTTGCTTGATGGTTAAGATGGATTAGCTAAAGTTGAAAGATTTGGACATGGACTATCTACTGTGGTATTTGTTTTGTCTCCCATACTTGACATTTGAGTAAGAGGAAAATTAATAATCAATTAAGAGTCATTTACAAATTATGAAAATAGTATCATAAATTGCAACACTAATAAATTGGGGTTTTCTTATACTAATTAGCTCCTACTAAGGCACACACCCTCATAAACTTTTTTTTTTTTTGAGGAAGGAGGCAAAAGTGAATAGAAGATATATAAACATGATAATTTAAGAATCGAAGACCAAATCAAAAATCAAAATGGATGATATTGGGGTTTTCCCAATATTTCTAGCATTTTCCTTACTCTGTAGTTGTTCAACTTTATCTCGTACAAATTACTTCCATAAATCTTTGTAGAAGGCTAATTATTTGTTCTTTTATTCCCGATTTTAGACATTATTTATCAAATGTATGATTGTGAAGGATCATAAATTCATACTTCAAAATTGTAAATTAATAAATCAATTTCTCATTTTTTTCCAAATAATAGCTATTAAATGTCAACAATGAACGTATGGAAAGAATATAAGGTAGTATTACAAACTTACATATGAACAAAAACAAAAAATAATTACAGAAAATAGAAAATTCAGCCATAATCACAAAATATATTACAAAAATGGATAACCTTTGAGAAAACTGAAAGAGAGATCAAAGCTGGCTTTAAATGTCGATTTGAAGTTGAATAAGAGAGATCTTTAAAGGTTGATTTGGGACAAAGATTCGAGAAAAGAGTGAGAGATGACTGTAGAAGATTAGAACATTAAGAGATGGAGAAAAGAGCAGGAGAAAAGACGACAGAAGTCTGAAAGATCGAGAAGAGGCGCTAACTATTAATGACTACCAATCTTTAGTTTTAGGTATGGTGTAACCCTAATAGGCAAAGTAACACAAGTGTCCTCATTGTAGATTGGTTCGGGTAACCAACGGTTCTTCAAAGTGTGAACTGTTACTTGAACCTATATGGTTGTGGACATCTGAAATTTTATTTCACTTGTTTATTGCAGCCCTTTTCCGGACCTTTGGATTGTCCTAATAAGCCAGGATCTGGAGCCAAACCACCTCGACCATGAAATTCGGCTTCCGCATATGCTTCTTTGCTTTTGCCATAATGATGAGCAAATAATCTCCATGTAATATAATTGCGTGCTCGCAAATGTCAAAAACTTTTCCATACCTGTGCGAAACTCTAACATACATCCTTGATGACTAGATAAATTTTTATTGTACATCCATTCTCTATTTTCTTCCATTCTTAATTTCTCCTATATAAATCCATACAGCAAAAATTGTCACAATTAAATTATAATATATATACTTCTCAATTAACATAAATATAGATTGTATTAACCATATGTAAAACTTTAATAACGTGAAAATCAAGAACTATCTATGATTTATAAATTTAAAATCAAAATGTTAAACAATTTTCAAATTTAGGCTCATTTGACCAAAATCTAATCTTGCAAAAAAATAGCCGAGAAAGGCTACTGTGCACCGTGGCAACCAACTCGACTCAACTTTTGATGTTTATCTCTCATACAAAACAAAATTTTTGGATGTTACAAAATTCAGAAAACTATACTAAATAAGTTTGAATTGAAAAAAATAAAAAATTATAGAGGAACTTGTTATAAAGATGAAACACCAACGCATTTATCTACGAAATAAAATCGTTGTTGTACCTACCACCAATGAAATTTGCAATAAAAAGCGTTGTCGTGACTATACCTACTCTACCCATGGGGTACATGAGTTTTTAGGCCAACGGTTTTAGCAACGAAATTTCCAACTTTTCTTTGCTAGTATTTGGAACAAAAATAGCCATGAAATTTTCTATCATGGCTACACCTCTACTCCTTTCACGCCGTATACAGATCCAATGTCTATAGCCACAAAATTTGATTCATTGCTAATATTTCAAATAAATTAAGCCACAAAAATACATTACATGTATCCCAACAACTTTAACAACAACCATGAATATTTCGTCGCATATTTTGTTATCTCGTTACCCACAAATGTAGCAGTGAATGGTTGACTCCAGCATTGTACAAAATTTTTTGTTACTAATCTGTGGCTAATTGCATTTTTTTTTCTTATAGTGAAAAAATCCATTGATATTAGATGTTAATATGTAAAATTACAAATTTGAAATAAAAAAATGACTTCTAATTACACATGTACCTCAATACCTTTCTAAATGGATAGGGAAAGAGAAAAATCCTTTAATATTAGGTCATAAAAAGTAAAATTATGTAGTTGACCCCATATCTAGGATATGGACTGTGTCAGGTACTTACTGGGTGCAAATTACTGACTACATAATTTTAATACCCAATCCATGAATATTAATCGGTTTAGATACCTTACTTTTGCGATTCAAATATACCACGTTAACGGGTTTTTTATACACGGTGGATCAAGATAAACACCCTTAATATAATAATACCTATTTAATTCTCATGTTTATCTTTTAAGCATGTTATAATTACTAGCATATTAAACATTAGATTAATAAAAAAATATTGAAAACTTAGATTATTTTGGTTGGTAAAACATAGTGATCTGAGGATGGTATTGTTTTCTAAGATATCCCATAAAATTTAATATCATATAAATAAATACTATATAATAGTGACTATTCATCTGAGGATGACTCGCACATTAGTAATCTGAGAATGAGACATCAAACATTAGCAAAGTTCGCTAAGCGGTAAACTAAAGCATTATTAAATTAAACTTATATTTGCCCAAACATTAAAAACTAAAATTAAAATTTGCTTAACATTTTTAAACTTATATTTGCCCAAACATTAAAAACTAAAATTAAAATTTGCTTACATTTTTATAAAGGCCTTCAATTGGCTTTAGAAACAGTTGATCTTTCCCACCAGCCAAGTGTCCCAATACCAGAAAAAAAGATAAGATATAAAGAAAAAGAAAACAAATGTTTTACAAGACATTTTCTTTTTGATTGTTTAGTCACAAAATCAAAGCTTGTTTGTTCCACTTTACCATTCCCTAGTTTCTGCTACTTTCATCTTTTCGACCTTTGGTTAAAACACGAACCTTGTAGAATTGAGAACAAAGTAACTTTGTGGTGTGTTTTTGAGGCAAAAGTATCACTATCTTTTAAGTGATTTTGCCCTACTAATTTGTGTTAGACACAACAGGATCTTGAGTTTAGACTTGTAATCCACAGAAGACAAAATTGAGACGTACCTTACACCGATGAAGAGTGAATCTATAGTAGACAATCCATTGATGCTCCAAGATTGTTTGATCAATACATGATCAAACGACATAACTTACCCTATTCTAACTCCTTGTTTTGTTTGTATTAGTGACCGGTTAACGACAAACAAGCTTGGAGTGGATAGAGGGACCAAGAGTCCTATTTGTAGTAGTCCTTAGAGACTCCTTCCTATCATTGAGTCTCCTTTTACTGATAAGTCTGGTATTTGATATACATATAGAATAGGTCTCTATCCCAAAATTTTTTAAATATATTTGTATAGTAATTTGTTATTATTTAATGTGGGATATTATATTAATTATTATTTAGAATATTTATGTGATCATGAAGTCCACTAATAAAATATTCTACCATTCTCCCATTTGGACAAATGACCATATAAAATTGATAAAAAGGATTTAAAAAGTGGCCACAGTAATTTTCAATTTATATTTATCCTACGAAGTCACCAGAATGGATCATAGCAGTTATATGCCAATTTGATGAACATCATCCCTTCCATATATTACAATTCCAACAACTTATTGTAGATAAATTTAATTTATACGAGAAAGTAATGAATAGTGATATTTATGTCCATTAATGGTCCAAAATATTAATCCTATCTTACATCCCATAATATTGTGCACAAGAAAATAGCAAAAAATATTTCAACACTAATGTGCCCAAAATTTAATCAATAGTAGCAAAAACCTCATGGAACTAATAAGTTTGCATAATCTCTTTGGTGCCAATGCCTTCATTGATGAGTACTTCTCACATGGACACGTTATAATTTAAAATTCTTTAGACAACAATGTGATGTTCAATTCAACGTGCTTAAATTAATAAGAACACTTACTGTTCTTCAAAGAAAATCGTAGTAGAATTTCCAACATAATATTATTGACCCAAATATCCTTAAATAGTTAGAGTTATGTTATCAAATACAACTTAGCCGACATTCTTAAGTTGTAACATCAATAATCATCAATCGAATTTTAAATTCTCATTATCTAGTATTACTCCTTGAATGTTATTTTCAAGTATTGAAACTTGATATCGAGTAGATTTGGTTGTTTTAGCTCCCACTTTTCCTTACATTCTTAATAAAAAGTAAAATTAAAACAAGAATTTTAAATGGCTAATAAACAAAAATTAACAGATTTTAGGCCAGATAATAAATGTCTGTGTCACAATTTCATAGCATCTATATATCAGTATAATTCCAATGCATAATGTGAACAAATAATTTCTCAAAAATAAACTCTTCCTTAAACTTTCAAGAACTCATTTAGTGAAGGCTTTATAAGATAGTTCAAGTATCATTTATATCCTATCCCTATAAATACTAATTACATAAGTGGTGTTACCAATATTTTCACTTAATAGTTCTTTATAAGAATTGTTTATTTACCAAACATTTGCAAAAAATCTATTATATATGAGTTGACCAAATATACAATACTCATACTAATCTTGATATACATCGATTGACCAACTTCTTTCTTCTTAAACAAAAATGAAGAATTATGTTAGACAATATATATTATTAATGGGAATATCAATTCAGATCTAAATATAAAATTCTTCAACTTGCAACCAAAAATTAAGTTCTCTTTTCTAATAATCTGATTAACACATGTAAATTGAAGTATTATACGTTATTTTTATACTCACTTAATATAGTTCTTAATCAAAATGAGCTATTGACGCCAATGACTATTAGCAATTAAATCTTTTGAATACTATAAAGATTTTATGCTAATTTAATACCTTTCATTTGAGTTAAATGATTTATCAAAATCTTATCTCTTTATCATTCAATATTCTCGTGTGAGTCTCTCATTTTCTTTTATGATTAACATGAATCGTACAATAGAGACAATTTTAGGTAATATTAATGAGATTTTAGTTTTATTTTGGTTATTAACTCAATATGTATTCTTTTATGGTATAATACTAAAATTTAGAGTTTCGTTTATTCATGACTTGTGAAAATATGTCAAGGCCATTACAATATCTAAAAGTATAATTAGACTTGTGTAAGTATATAATCATGAAACTAGAAATTGCTGACACTATTTTCTTTGATAATTTTTCTAACTCTCACTATTCTCTTAACAACTTAATTTAGTGGATTTAAGCATAACAGAGTGTTTCTTCATGTGATCTCTCAATGGAGTTATCTTGAGATAATTATCAATATGTCAAGTTTATTATATCTCAATAAATAAAGATAGCCTAAGTGATTCTCTTTACCTTTCAACTCCAAAATTTGAGTTAAATCACTTGCTCCATATTCTTAAAAGAAAAACTTATATTTCCAGTATCAACAAATTTTGGAGTGTGATAAAGACAATAAAAATTTAATCCTTTTGAGTTAATAATTTTGAAAATTTATCGCTTATTACATTTCATTCAACTTTCTTAGGTATGGGTAATGTACCTTCATATTAGCTGAATCATAAACGCAAAGATTTTGAATTGGACGTCTATCCATTCTATAATAGAATTTTAAAAAATTATGAATGGAATCAAGTTCAAAATATACCCAACGTATTTTTCAAACATCAGTCGATTGATTAATGGTAAGGACAAATTTACACTTTAAGTCATAATTCATTTATGTCCATAAGTTTTCCTTGTTACAACTAGTCTACCCAAATGTACCAGTAAATATTATTATCAATACTTGTTAATCAATGAACTATATATTAAGGACACTTGAATCATCCCATTCTATATAAATTTTCATTATATTCTCTACTTGTTCCACTTTCATGTATCTCTATCTCTTGTATGGATTTTTTTTAAAAAAATATAAAGTGCTTTTACTTTATTAACCAAGAAATAGAGATAAACAATTTTACATGGTTATTAGTAATGAGATAAATATCTCTTAACTAATGTGAAAGATATAGAATAATGCGCATAATTTTATATTATGACAAAAAGTATACAAACCTTTTTTTTGGGCATAAGTTCATTTTTTTGTTTAGTCTATTTTCTTACATGTAGTCTATAGAAAAATTATATAATTGGCAAAGGATAAAACCATTTATGTCTTTACAATTTACCAACATAATATTTCTCTTATAGAGATATCTTTTAATCTCATATGCCAAAATCTAAAGAGTTGCATATATATATATACAATGCTAATATATTTATACAAGACAAATGTAGAATTCACTCAATCTTTTAATGAGTACTAATTCATAACTTGTCTATTTTTAAGTGCATCATTTTCATTTGGTAGATGCTTTCTTTAACATTAATATATTTCCCTCTAATTTGAAAACTACACATATATTGGCTATGAATTGTTTGACAAGAATCGATTCATCTAATATTATAAAAATTATAACATACATAAAGACGTTTTGAGTTATTGCTTGACACAAAGTTATCTTTAATCTCAACGACACTTGTCGTCATGGTCGTATTTTTATATAAAAAGATAATTACCATTGTTCGCATTTCTTCATTAACGAATCAGAACATGAAATTTATGAGTCTAATATCTCTATTTTAACCTTTTCACCCCCTTTCAATACATATAATTAATATTCAATAATTAACCATAACGGATATAGATTTTTTTAATGTGTATTGTAGTTAAAACTTCCAAGACAGACATACTAATAAAATGCACAAGAAATTACTCAAAATCTCGTCTTTATGGGATTTCAAAATGATATCAACAATTTGTTTTTTATTTTAATAAATAAGATCATACACACTCCATTAATAATTATGTGTCAAACTTAAAATCTATCAAGGGTGTTATCTAAAAATCCTCAATAATTTCTCAGTAACTTTCATGAGAATTTTAATTTTAGCAATATTAGATATCAATATTAATAAGAATACAAGACTTAATGAGCATTATATTGAAAAAAAATACTCCTACTAGTCTTTTGCATTCATCCAACATATTAGCATAAAATATTTACACTTTAATGAGAACATATAATCATTCTCAAAATATTCTAATTTAAAAAATATGCACCTTAATTATGAAGAAAACCTATACATTTAGTCATCATAATAATACATATTAAACATTGAAATAAAAGTAAGAGGATAAACAAGACTTGTATAACGAAAATCAAGACATAATGATGCTAATCACATGTTATGAAATTTTAATCAAAATATTATAAATTTAAATATTAAATTCAAACTAGCAAACTAAAACAATAAATCAAAGAAATAGTCCTCACCTTTGGGCATAAGAAAATGTCTCAATTTATTGTCTTATTTACCAAATCCATTCAAGTATTTTTACCAAAATAGTATCAACAGACGAGTAAACTATTGCACCATCAGACACTACTTTTGGGTTGAATGACGACATGCTAGTGATTTACTCTATAAGTAAGGAGAAAATATTCACTTAAAACCATAATGAAGATATTATATTCATTTAGGCAACTGATTAACGAAGTTATATGCCTTTGGGCAAATTTGACAATCATTCATGATTATAAAAATATAATACCTTTGGACAAATTATAATTCTATAATCATGATTTCTCATAAATATAAAAAAACATTTCATAAACTTTCATTATAATTAAGTCACTTTGGTTACTACTTAATTAGTCTTACTTTTATGTTTATAAAGGTTATTTAATCTTTAATTCCCAATTCTTATTTATATTACTCACATTTAGCAATTATAATGCTAGCAATTTTGCTAGCAATTTTGCATGTGCGAATAATGAATATGGCAACAAAACATAAATACAGTACGCTAATTATCATCTAAAAGGCATATCAACATGCAAATCACTTGTAACATGAATGACATTCCACATAAAGTCATAATGGAAGTTTTTCTCTAATTTTGGACCCCATTAATATGATTTTGAAATAATCCAAAAACATTTATGTGCATCTCTTTATATATAAAAAGATGATGTATTTTAGTACTAATATTTAATGTAGTCACAATATACAAGACTAATTTGACTTCTAACTTTATAACCAATTATGGCCACAAAACACACTTTATTAAGTCAAAAGGAAAACAAATGGGAGCCATGAAATTAGATTCAAGAAATAGCAATTAAATTTGATTCATCTAGTCCGATAAGTAAGAAATATTAGCTAGATATCAAAACCAACTCATTACCCAAGAATCTAATCATAACAAGATTGCAACATACTGATCATTAATCACACAACATTTTGCAAAAGAAAAATTCATGACAATAATTTAGTATTATTATTCATCAAAACTTTGATGCGAGTCCATGTATTGACAACCACGTTGCAAGTCCCATGCCATGGACAAATATCAGTGGACGGAAAAAGCTAGATTACTCCAACCTTTCCATCTAACGTAGCTGGCAGTTAAACTATTATGGGCCTTGAGTCAACAATATTATTGGAAGTATTAGATAATTCAATAATTTCCATTGTTCTATGGACCTTGTGAAATACTCTTGAAATCCACTTCCATTGTTTAGCAGTAAAGAGCCAATTAATGTTTGTTAACTTATCATGCACGGGAATCAATCATGATACCATAACTTGCAAACAACAATTCAAAACTTCAATATCAATAATATACTAGTAGGTAATATATATCACCTAATCTATGATGGTTTAAACATCATCAAGTGAGCGACACGCCACGGGTTTCATAAACAATGATCCACTTAAATTTCCCCTTTTTTTTAAATTAACCCCATAGTACAACAATAGGCTAAAAGCAATTATTTAAACCATTTACTGCTTTTTTTTATACTTAAATTTTTGTTATAAACATGAATCAATCACAGCTTTAGTGTGAGTCTTGCAAATCAAGTTCACAAATTTAAAAGGATTGCACGTAGTCGATCAAGTTCACAAATCAATTCGAATAATCTTGCCCCAAGCTTAATAGACAAAACTAATCAAGAATAAAAATGTGATATTATTGATTTAAAAGTCATAAACTTCAGCTCCGCTTTGATACCACATGTTAGACATGATAGGGTCTTGAATTCAGACTTGTAAATCATAGAAGATGACATTGAGGTGTACCTTATAAAAATGATGAGTAAATCTATGGAAAACAATCCATTATGCTCCAAGATTATTTGATTAATCATTCATATGACATAAAATCTTGATCTTCCCTATTCTAACTCTCTATTATGTTTGTATTAGTGATGAGTTAACGATAAACGTAGTTTGGACTGGACAAAGAGACATCTTGATATGTATAAGAGTCCATAGAGACACCCTTCTATCATTAAGACTCCTCCTACAGATAAATTTGGTATACAGATATATGTATATAGTAGGTTTCTATCTTCTTCCAATATTAGCTTGAATTTCATAATTATCCAAATATATTTATATAGTAATTTGTCATTATTTAATGTGCGATATTATATTAATTATTATTTAAAATATTTGTGTGGTCATGAAGTTCACGAATTAAAATATTCTAACAGTTTGTTGCAAGGTTATGGCTAATAACTCTTAGGATAAAACAAAACCATCTAAAATCTTTAGGCAATAGTTCTTAGAGATTTTCACAAGAATAATTTGAATAAAGTAATGTTAAGAGAAACAAAGAAGAAGAAATGGTAATGAATTTTCTGTTGTAAGTAATTCTTAGTACACCACCAACATATTTATAGACTTGCAATTTCAACTAGTCAATGAACATGTTTTATGGTTTGGAATATATAATTAATGTTCATGCAAATTAGTTATTACTTCAAGAAACACACCTTTTCATGAAATTTAAATCAAACATTGCAACTTTTTATTTAATCTTTGAGCAATGCAATTTTTTATGAAATTATCAAACATTATAACTCTTCTTTGAACTTTTATGATTCATTCTAAAATCCAACATTCTCTTACTTAGATTACAACATACAACACTTAATTCATTAAAGCAATAGGTTAATACATAAAGGAAGGTATTTTTCAACTTAAACCATCCATTAGTACAAATATCTCAAAGTATCAAGAAATTTTAGTGACTTATTTGTCTTAAACTAAAATTGCATGCTTTGAAATTAAAGATATTTGACACAAAAAGGTAATATCTTTTAGAGATTCATCTATTGTTCTAAATCAGCACATCTATGGCCTTGTGCTTCATCTTAATATTGCATAAATATTTACAAAGGCCATCTTGAACTCTTTGTTAGAAATAGCACCACCTCTCATTTTCATATAGGCGAAGTCTCAAATTTCATTAAGAGTCATAAAAAAACTCATCCTTACGTAATGTTATACACTAAATGAGGCATCCCTAGCATATCTGCCACTTTTTAACAATTTGCTATTACATATTAAACATTAATTTTATTCATAAGTCAAAACTAAGGTTAGGTTCCTACCGTTAGCAGCATTATATGAATGGTTTCAAATCCATTCCCAATGCTATAGATTTTATTTTATCTCTTGAAAGTAAGCAAATGGATTTGCCAAGTTATCACTTTATCTTACATATGTAATTGTAACTACACATCAAACAATATATTCATGTCGCAAGCTTATGTGTCTTGATTTTTCATTATAAATCTTACCTAAACCTATTAACATAGTTGATTCACTGTCACAATGCAAAGAAATAGGTGGCATTAGTTGTGGCCACAACTCGATATCATATGATAATAAATTTCTTAACCACTCTGCTTTTTTGTCTGTTACAGCCAATGCTATTAACTCAAATTCTATAGTGGAATGAGTTATGCAAGTTTGTTTCTTTAAAACCCAAGAGACTACTCCTTCTGCCAATGTAAATATCCGACCAACAGTAGACTTATTGTCTCTCATACTAGTTAATATAATAGAAAAATTATTATAGAATAATACCAAGCCATTTGTTTTTTTTTTTTTTTTTGAGATAACTAAAGACTCTTTCTATCCCTTCCAAATGTTGTATTCTTAGATTACTTGTATATCTAGAAAGCATACATGCCGCAAAGGATATATTAGGTCTTGTGCAATGTATGACATACATTAAACATCCAATTGCACTTGTAGACTCTTGAGCTACAGATCTTCCCACATTTTCAATTAGTTTAACTAAAACATCATATGGGGTATTTGCTTCTTTAATATTCAATTGTTTCTAGCTTTTTCTCAACATAACGAGATTGGAAAAGAGCAATACCTCCTACTATGTTTCCTAACTTTGATACCCAAGATTGTATCAATCTCATTTAGATCTTTCATTTTGAATCTCGAAGATAGATACCTCTTAATATTATTCACTCCCAACATGTTGGTGCCAATGATTAATATGTCATCACCATATAAACAAATAGTTATTCGCTATTCTTCTGTAAATTTAGAATAAATGCATTTGTCAGCACTAGTATGCACAAAACCATATTCTAGAATTACAAAATCAATTTTTCATACCATTTTTTGGGAGCTTGTTTTAAATCATATAGTGATTTTAATGAGTTTACATACTTTTTTCTAATTTCCAGGAAGAATGAAGCCTTCTAGTTATTCCATGTACATTTCTTCTTTCAAGTCACTATATAAAAATGCTATTTTCATATATATTTGGTGAACATATAGATTAAAAATTGAGGCCAAAGCTAGTAGCACTAGAATGGATGTGATTCTTGCCACAGATGCATATGTATTAAAATAGTATATCCCTTTCATTTTGTCGGAAACCTTTAGCCACCAACCTTGCTTTAAAAGTTTGTAATGAACCATCAGTATTATATTTATTTCCTCCTAAATACGCATTTAAAACCAATTGGTTTTGAACTTGGAGGCAAATCTACTAAGATCCATATATTATTTGATAATACTGAATTCATCTCATCATTAATTACATCCCTCCAAAATGTCGCATCTCTAGATACCATTGTTTTTTTGAAAGTATTTGAATCACTTTCAACATTTAGCAATAGGGTACTTCGTTGGTCACTTCATTCCTATTATCTTCAACCAAGAAGACAATAGCATCAGGGAAAGTCAAGTCCTAACTCTTTTCCTTTTCTAGTCGTTTGACTCCTTTTAGGCTCAATAAAAGATTATGATACAATTCTTTTATTACTAGAAAATGAAGTATAATTGGTATGTTCTTCTTGTGTTTGTGTACGTTCAATAGAGTTACTTAGAAATTTTTTCTAAGAATGCTACATCCCTAGATTCTATTACCATAACATTAGAATCCAAATCTAAAAATCAATATGCTTTTGAATTTTCAAAATATCCTACAAAAATATTTTTAAGAGCTCTTGGACCAATTTTTGTTCTTTTTGGATCATTAACTCTATAAAAGGCTAAATAGCCACATACCTTCAAATAATTCAAATTTTGTTTTCTTCCTCTCCATAATTCATATGGAGAAACTTTTATTTTTCTTGAAAGTATTCTTTATATGCAAATGGCAAACTGTTAGTAAAGCTTTCCTCACAAATTTAATGGTAACTATGCATAGAGAATCATAGAATTTGCCATATCAACTAAAGTTGTATTTTTTCTCTTTTCTAAGCTATTTTGTGGAGAAGTATATGGAGCACTTGCATGGTGCACAATTCCATATTCTTTTCAATAAGAAGAAAATTTATTTGAATAATATTCTCCCCTTCTATCACTTCTTAATATTTTAATCCTTTTTCCTTTCTGACTTTCAACCTCATATCTATACAATTTTAACATCACTTATATGATTAAAGCTTCATCCTTATTTTTCATCAAGTATATATAAGTGGACCTTGAAAATCATCAATGAAAGTAATGAAATATCTATTTCCTCCTCTAGTCAAAACTCCATTAAGTTGACATTTCTCAGAATGCACAAGTTCAAGTAAAGTAGTGTTCTTTTCTACTTTAGGGAAAGGTTTCTTTGTTATCTTTGCTTGAATGCATATTTCACATTTATTATAATGTTCATCTTTATAAGTAATCAAACCATATTTTCTTATTTTCTTATTACCCCTATTATTATTAGCAATACATAGATGTGTATAAGAAACATGCCATCATAGTAATATCCTTTCCCAACAAATATATCATTCTTTGACATGATTGACTTGTAAGACTCAAGTACTACTTTTATACCCCTGTTACACAACAAATTTTGCAGACATTAGATTTTTTCTAATGTCCAAAACATGTAATACATTCACAAGTAGTAATTTCTTTCTGGAAGAGAATTGGATTTCGAATACATTCATAAGGGTAATAATTTCTTTCTGGAAGATAATTGGATTTCGACACTTCCTTTTCTTAGAACTTTAGCGGTGATGATTGCCCAAAAACACGTATTGTCCATCATCAAATTCTTTGTAATTTTTGAACAATTGCTTATTGTTTCAAATATGAATTGCAACCGAGTCATACCACCAATCATTAGATTTGATGACAATAACCATATGTGCTTTAGTGATCATTCCAATATGCATGTTAGAAACCATAGCAACTAGATCACCAACCTTTCTTTCTTTCACTGCATTTACTTCTTTTATTTCATTGGGATTTGCAATTTATTTCTTTTGTTTCTTTGAAACATCCAACCCCTTTTAAAATGCCCTTTCTTTCCACAAGTATAACAAGTTATATTTTTCTTTGAAGAATTGGAATTATTAAAACTTGCTTCATTAAACTTCCTCTTACTACCAAAACTTTTTTGAATTTTATTAGAATTAACATAATTCACTTTTGAACTAAAATCTAAAGCAAAATGTATGATTCTTTTGATGGGATCGTATTCTCCTTGATTCCCAAATGATTTTTAAGTTGATCCAAAGTGCAATTTTTAGAAGTATGAAGCAATTTTCTTCTATATTTATTCCAACTTTGTGACCACTTTGCTATTGCTCCCACTTGTAGTGCTTTAGAAAAAAGTACCTTAGAATCCTTTAGTTTTGAAACTATGACTTGTAGTTTATGTATTTGATCAAGTATGAACTTTTCTATCAACCATAATAAATTCAAAGAATTTAGAAATTAGAAATTTATCACCACCTTACTTTTCATTATTGTACTTATTTTCCAAAGCCATCCAAATCTTCTTTGGAGAAGTCATTGTTGATAACAAGTCATACAAACGATCAGATAATGCATTCAAGATATAGCCTGTGCATATGAACTCATCATCTTCTTGATTCTTCCTAACCCTTTTGACTTCATCATTTTCATCGGGTCTTGATTTAGGAATTGTTGGCATTGAAGGATTAAGCACATACACAACCACCTCAAAGTAGTGAGAAGAAGGAACATCTTGTCTTTCCACCTAATAAAGTTAGTTTCATCAAACTTGTCTATTTTGACAAGTTCTTGATTGAAAATTTTGAAACAAGACTGTTCTAAGACTCCATTGTCAAAGTTGCTTACAAATTGTTAAAACAAAAAAACTTGTAGAATTGAAAATGAAGTAACTTTGTAGTGTGATTTTGAGGCATGAAGCATCACTATCTTTATAAGTCATTTTTCTGGTATTAGTTTGTTGCAAGGTTATGGCAAATCATTCTTAAGATACAACGAAACCACCCAAAATCTTTAAACAATAATTTCTGGAGATTTTCATAAAAATAATTCTAAATAAAATGATGTCACGCCTACAAAAAATAGTTTTTAGGACACTAATTATAGGACACTAGTGAGAAAACTGTTACATTAGACACCAAATGGGACACAAGGTACCAGATGTCCCATTTGACTAAGACAAACGACATTGTTTACTTTGTCTTAAACAAATCCTGTACATTTACTCTTTCTCTCTCGTATCATTCACTTGGACAATAAAAAGAAAGATATGAACCCCTAACCCTTTCAGTCATTAGGTTGTTGCCGTCAACTTGAAACTTCCCGATGAGAGAGATCAATCACTTGTTAGCGCTGGTAAATTTCTCAAAAGAATCTCGTTAGCATTGGTAAGTTCCTCCAACAAATCGATTGCCATTCACTACCCCTCTTCCTCAATTTACCTCTTCTCCTAATTAAGATATAATTTTCGCCTTAAAAAAAAAAATTTGGATGGTTGGCAAAATCTTAATTTTTATCAAAATTATAGTATTTTTGTTTGTCAAATTCTGATATTGTCTTCCATTTCAATGCACTTCTTGATATAAATTTTAGAGTCAGTATGATTTGCGTTATTTTTTTATATGGTTTTGTTCAATCTTTTAATCTAATTCTCCTAATTTTCTCAAACTTTTAATAATTAATACTACTAATTAGGGTTAGTTTGTTCTTGTCACTGTTATGAATAAGATTTAAGTTTAACTAGCTTTTGAGGTTTGTGGTTTTACATGATATAGATTACTGTTTAGGTTGAATTTTTTATTGTTTCTGTATGTCCATCCTGAAATTTGAAAGATGGCATGAAAGCTTTTCTTAGGAAATGTTTCGTTTTATTGATCATCGGAATTATTTCTAACTAAAGTTAGTTGCTTACATAAAGACTGTGATTTTAGCATAACATTTTATAAATGTTTAATTTTCTTTGGACTCATTAATTGTTTTGTTAAATATAAGTGATAATATCCTTGGATTCATTAAAATTATGCCGTTAAATATATGTCAGCGATCAAATTTTGCATATTTTGCCCCTACTGTGTATATGACTTTAGAAGCACACTACTTTACCATCATTGAAATCTTAAAAAGTTTACTTTGTTGGATTTATGTTGTCTACATCGTATATAAGTCTGTATGGAAGGTACTAGTTTGGGATAGAGACCAGTTCGTAAAGCTTATCTTTTGTTTGTGGCCAAAAGATTTGTACTATCATTTGTTTAAAAGTTTCACCTTGCTTGTCTCTATAAATTTCATGCAATCACTATAAGTTAAAGCAATTTTATTTGTAGTCTTTGAGGGGTTGATATGGTGTATGCTACATTTTAGGTTATGGTGCTTGATGTGGTATTGTTTGATTTCTTGTTTTTTTAGCTTTGGCCTATTAACTTCAGAATTAAGTAATAAAATTGTCATTTTCCCCATGAAAGGTTCTCATTAAAGCTTACACAATTGGTAAATAATAGCCAATTGTTTTATTCTTTTTTAATATTTAATGTACAATGAATTCTCATTCTTGATAGTGAATTCAATAGGCTAGATGTGTATACTTAACCGAGGGGAGATTAAAAAGGTATTAGATGCAAAGATTGGATGTGCTTATGATGTTAAAAGCTTAATTGACTTGCCTCTACAATAGCCTTGTGCATTTAAGGTTTCTCAATTTGCCACCCCATGAACAGTGAGGTAATACCATTTCTATTTATTTACTATAGTTAGTACTTCATTTTATAAACTAACACTACATGAACTAATACAATCCTTCTTCTAATATTGTCATATCCCTTCACTAGTGCTGACATATGCCATTACCACTCTAATAATTTAGCTCAACATAAGTAAGAAAAACTAGTACCAAAGCATGTCAAACACAAAGCATAGACTGAATAATAGTTTTAATCAATTCTATTTACAAAGCATTCTTGGTTTTTAAAAGAAGGATAATTAATTCTTTCTGATACCTTATCTTACTCTAGAAAACTATGAAGTTTAAAGATAGCCTGTGTTGTCCTGTTCTATTAGAAATGCTTAACGAATCTACTCTATTGTCTTGATTTAATTGAATGCTATATTTCCTTTACATGATTGTGCATTCTTTAATATACTAGCTATCTATATAACTAGACATATGAACTCATGGGAATTATAATGACCTATAAATTTTCTCATTTCTTAAGGTGCATATAATTTCCTAATGCTCTTCATGTTTTATCATTTTTACTGAACAATTAATCAAAACAGTGGAGAAGTTTTTATATGGACCACAATATTTATAACCTAGTCACTGCATTCCAAAACTAGTATTTATCATAAAAATGTCATTCTTGTTCTTTTCTCTCTCATTTTTTTGTGGCAGTATTGTCTCTTCTTTCATTTACTTCTTTCTACTTGACTACTTTGCATTTATAATAAATTACAGTTTTTTCATTGTTCTTTGTTTAATAAGATTGATTGGAATTATATCTAAATTGTTTGTCTTTATGGGCAACAGAACATGCTTGATGCTGGAGAACAGGATGTTTACAAGTTGCAACTGAGTTTATGATGGTTGAGTTGCAAGTCTTGTGGGTACCAATTGAAAACTAGAGCACTTTCTTTGCAACTTTCTTTGTATTCACAAATTTTGCTTTTAGTTAGTGCTGTGTTCTGGTTTTTTGGTGAAGAAGAAGTAAAACTATAAGTATTTTTTTATCATTGTAATGTTCTTGGTCCATTTTACTTGGGCATTCTTACAATTGTCAAGACATTATGTTGGACAAACAAATTGAAGTATTGTATCATATCATATATTTTGCGATTTTGCTTATATTTTATCACTTAATTAGGTTTTGGATGCTTTTGAGTTTCATTATTATGTTGTTGAACAATTGAATGTCGGATGAAAGTAAAAGCCCCAAGAGTAACCAGCATTGCAAAATGATGAAAAGAAAAAATACTAACTTATACTTAAAAGTATTAGGACACTTTCTGGTGTCTCATAATGTTGAATAAGGGAAACTCGAAACAGGTACTTTATAGGACACAACAATGGTGTCTCAACAAGTAATCACTTATTGGGACACTAGAATGTGTGTTATACACATATAGCTACGCAAGAATAAAGGTCACTCTTCTAGTGTGTCTTATTTCATTAAGTGTCCCATTACAACACATATTGGGACACTTTGAGGTGTTGCAAAAAGGGTTTTTTGTAGTAGTGTGTTAAGAAAAATAAAGTAGAAGTGGTGCAGAATTTTTTGTTATAAGTAAGTAATTCTTTACACCACCAATATATTCATAAACTTGAAATTTGAACTTGCAATGGACATGATTTATGGTTTGGAAGATATAACCATTCATGAAAATTGATTACTATTTAAAGAAACAAACCTCTTCATAAAATTTAAACCAAACATTGCAAATTTTTGTCCAATTTTTGAACAATGCAACTTTTCATGAAGTTACCAAACATTATATAGGTATATATATATATATGGGGGTGAATAATCCAACACGCTGCAAGGTGATGGCTGCAACAAAATGTGCGGTAAACGACATCAATTCAAGAATTACAATGTTATACTTCAAGCTGATAAACGTCCATGAGCCCACTTACCCAATATTACCTAGATCTATAGCAAAATCTAAAAGCAACCCCAAATCTATTTTGTCATTCTTCTCAACTCTTATGAAAAGTTACCAATTCTTTCTTTTAAATCATACTAGCTTTTCAAAGAAAGAAGAGTAGATGTGTATAAGAGACAGTATTGCGGGTTAGACATTATAAAAATATTTTTCAATTTTTTTGACGAATTATTTTTAAAAAAGTGATAATAACTTTCAAAAATATTATTGAGAACAAGTTCGGTCCAGTAGCTCCATTTTGATTAAGTTCTTTATAATTAGACAGAAGCATCATATCAAAAGAAGTACTTTACAATAAAAGTTTTGGCTTCTCTTATTCATTGCACAACTTGAATGGGAAAAGCTTCGAATACTATAAATCAAATGGACCCAAAAAGAAAAAACAAAAAAAACAAAAACAAAAACAAAAACAAAACAAAACAAAAAAAAAAAAACTAGAGAAGATAAAGCTGACAAAATATTAACTATTATAATATTAATTGAAATTAACAAGTTAAAGGCCTGATGATTGATAGTATACTTTATAGTTCCCATATTCTCCAAAAACTTCTTCAAATAAAGGGTACTATGATATCTGTAGAATATACTATAGAGGGATATCTTTGTCATTGTACATACTATACCTGCACTATATATATGAATATAAGTCAACTTAAGGTTGACACACATTTCACAATCTTTCATGGTATCAAGAGCCATCGTCAAATAACCTAACCAAGCACTTGCAATTTTTTTCCTCCCTTTTCAAAGGCACCTGCTTCAGTCAATATGTCTTCACAGATTTCTTCACCATTGGTTTCAACAAATACTGTAGTTGATTCTCCAATCACATGTTTAAGTTTTTACTCAATTTCAACCCAATTACTTCATCCTTCTCTATTAGCGCCAGCGCCATCTTTTCCAAATATTACTTCATCTTCCATTATTAGTTCTTTTAATCCTTCTTTTTCTGCCATTCATCATCCTCATGCTTCTCTTGTGATACCCAAAATATCCTTGTCATACTTTAGTCATGTTAATATTGAGGATTAAAAATTGTTGGGGTCAATTTATAACTAGAGCAAAGGTTGGGGGTCAAATCTAAATAATTAAAGTAGTTTATATACTACTAAACAATTATCTCATTCTATTTTCCCAATTCTTCCATTTAGAACAAGGGTTTCACTTCCAAGAGCTTGAGGAAGAAGGAGAAACAACAAATTCAACCACAAATTTCCATAATTGAGGTAAGAAATTCATTCTTTCTTGAGTTAATTAACTAATTTGATGGATTAAGAGATGGGGTTTAGGAATTTTTCAATAATATTGTGGGTTTCAAAATCTTATGCTTGTGGTGATGATGATTTCGAATGGTTAGAATTGGTGTACTTGGATTTCTTTTCTTGCTCTTTGTTGTTAAAGTTAAACCTATGGATGTATGTGTTGAATTTAAAGGATTTGGATGGTTTAATAACCAAGAAAAAGGCAAGAAATTTGCTAAATTCGTAGCTGAAAATTTGCAGACAGCACTGCGTAACTTTAGAAAATTGGTCATATCTCAGCGTAGGAATATCAGAATTGCACACCGTTTGTTGCGTTGGAAACTAGACTCGCAGACCTTCGAAATGGTATAAAGATGTTGCTCTTTTTTTCAGTATATTAACAGCAGTTTGTCCATAAAGTGGACTGAAAATCTGGTTCTGCAGCAGAGTATTTTCTGAATTGCGAGCCATTTTTGAGCAAGTTGTATTTTGAACTGGGAAATGTTGTCTTCTTGAAACATTTATTAAATTGAGTCCAGTTTCTATCGGAATCAGTTTTGTGGCTTTTGGACGAATATAACTTGACTTATGGTCATTTTTGTTCAGTACACTGTCAATGCTGAAAATATCATAGTTAGCCTTGTTATGCTATAGATCATGACTTATTAGAATTTAATGAGGCTAATATTATTGTAGATTACCTTTTAGGTTATGAGGAGATGGTTTATGTTCTGATTTTATTAATTAGGAAGGATTAACGGGGGTTCAAGAAGCTTGGATTTCGAATTGGAAACATTTTGATTAGTTGGTAAGTGGCTTGCTCATATTTCTATTGTTTTTAAAACCGATTTCTTAATTACTTTTGTACTAAATGATTGTTAATGCTTTGAAAATATATTTGTGTATGAAATTGGATTGAGCATATGGATAATTTGTTTGGTGATTATATGTCTGTGAATGATTGTTTATTATACTATCTTTGGTACCATTGGATTCATTAAGCTAGTAAAGGAATGGAAAAGGCTATTAAATTGCTATGTTAAAATGTCGGTATGGCCCTTCCACGGGATACAATGGTGGACAAACGGCCATGTCACGGGTTATAATAGTGTCAGACCGTAGTATGATATCCGGAACTACGTTTAACAGACATATGGCCCTACCACGGGTAAGAATAATGGGTTACGGCCCTGTCACGGGTTATAATAGTGACCATAGCATATTCTTTAGCTGAAGGTAAATGAAAAAGAAATAGATTGTAAGAATTAAATAGAACAAAATATGAGAAAATGTGTCTATTATAGTTGTGTATGCCATGCATATATGATGCTTGATTGTGGTTAAATGATTGTTGTGGAATGATTTTCATGAAAAGTAATATACACTTTTAACGTGCTCAATACAGTGGAAATATTTATAGTGAGTTACTTACTGAGCAAATGAAAGCTCATCCCACTTACCTTATGCCCTTGCAGGTGATCACGTTTAGATCGCTTTCTGACGGAGTTTTGATATACTAGCGAGTAGAATTAGGTTTGTTATATTTCACCTTGTTTAGAAAGTCTTGTGTAGTTGTATATATATAAGGCTATGGTGATTCTAGTGGGATGTTATGATTATGCACTATATTTTCTTCTAGGTTGAAGATTTGTGGTGTTCATGGTTTGAATTTATGTAAATATTTGGGTTTGTATTTATACAAGTTGTGTATGTATGTTTTGGCAATTGTTACTTATAAGTGGGATAGATGGCTTTGTATCCTCTTGGGAGGGTATGCCGGTGCCACACTCTAAATTACAGGTTGTTTTAATTATGTCGAATTTGGGGTGTGACATCTCTTATGTTCCCCGCTACATCTTCTTCGCCCGTCGTACCATCATCATCCTTATCCCATTCATCATCTATTTTTTTTGGTTCCCCTATGTTAATGGAACCTAATATTACCAATCTTATCTCCTTCAAGCTTGATTCAACCAACTACCTTCTGTGGAAATCACAATTTATTTTTTTTCTAATTAGCCATGATTTATTTGGTTACATAAATGGTTCTCTTTCCTGTCCTCCTTAGTTCATTCTTGATCAAATTGGTAATCCAGTGTCTAACCCGCAATATATGGCTTAGCTTCAGGCCAGGCCGAGTAATTAGAGTCTCTATTCTTGGATTATGGCGACACTCACCTAAGATGTTCTTTAAGAGGTTTATCATCTTCCCTCTTCTCGTGATGTTTGAATGTCTTTGGAACGTCAATGTATTGATCAATCTGAATTGCAACTACAAACTCTAAAAATGGGAACGCAATCCACGGAAATTTTTCTTCACAAATTAAAGGAAATTTCAGATTCTCTTGTTGCAATAGGATCACCTATTTTATCTAAAGACCTGATCATCTATGCCCTTGCAGGCTTTTCCTCAGAATATGAAGCCTTTGTCACCACTAGTACCCATACAAACACTATATGATATTTTGATGATCTTAAGTCCAAACTTCTTCATCAAGAACAATGACTTCTTCTACTTCAACCACCTATTCAGCCTTTTACTGCCTTGGTCGCAGCTACAGATAATTCTTTTGGTCATAGAGGTCGTGGTCATGGTCCATCGCAATGTAGTCGTTGTCGTGGTCGCAGTAATCCAGGCTCCTTTCCCTTAAGCGGATTATCCCTATCAAGATGTCCGGTTCTTTTCTTCGGCAATTTGGAATCCACCACCCACTTCATTTTACAATGCATCTATGACTTTTCACCATCTGTGTTGCCTGCCTTTCTCCCAACCTCAAATTCTCGGGATTGGTATACTTGGTTTTTACCCTTTTCCCCAACACACTAGTACTGCTATTTGTTAGTTACGTTTCAAGCCTGGGCATATTACGTCATAATGTCACCTGCTTCAAAAACATCAGCCTTCATCTTTGACAACTTCAAAGTCTCTCAAGTCCTTTAATGCCTTGACACTTTTAACTCCAGACTCAACAAATGATGCCTAGTATTCTGACACCAGAGCCTCTATGCATATGACCCCTCACAATGACAAACTCTTTCATATTTTTCCCTATGTTGGTAGTGACAAAATACTTGTTGGAAATGGATCCCTACTGCCTATAGCCAATATTGGTCAATCATATCTTCACACTCATTCTCGTCCTCTTCACCTTCGTAATGTCAATCAATGCATGTTCTTCAGTTGTCTCATAATTTATTATCTGTCTATAAATTCTGCCATGATAATGATTGCCATTTTAATTTTCATTCTTCCGATTTTTGTGTGAAGGACAAGATGACGGGGATACCTCTTCTATCCACTAAATCAAATGGTGATTTATACCCTATTCATAATAGATTAGGTCATCCCAATAAAAAGACTTTAACCTCTCTTCAAAGAAATGGAGTCATTTCCTTTTCTCATGTTTTCACTGGTTTATGTAACTCATGTTAATGAGGGAAATCTAAATGTGTACCTTTTAAAGATGTTGTTCATTCTTGTGATAAGCCGCTTCAATCAGTTCATTTTGATGTTTGGACCCTCTAGTTTTGTCCATTTCTAGTTATAAATATTATGTTTTATTTGTTGATGACCTCACACGCTATTCTTGGATTTATCCTATCCATGAAAAGTCTGAAGTTTTTCACCTTTTTTGTATATTTAAAAATACTATGAAAAAATTATTTTCATACAAAAATTAAAAATTTTCAAAGTGATGGAGGTCGTGAATATTGACAACACATCATTCCGTCAGTTATTCCAAGAAAGTGGTATTATTCTCTGTTTGTATTGTTCTCAAACCCCTGAGCAAATGGTGTTGCTGAAAGAAACCATCGTGAAATTATTGAAACTGTTTGTACTTTATTTATTCAAGCTCATTTTTCTCCTTCCTGTTGGGTTGAGGTACTTGCTACTGCTATTTTTCTTATAAATTGATTGCCTACTGCAGTTCTTAATGGATATAAGCCTTTTGAATTACTTTTTCGTGAGAAACAGAATTATACATTTTTAAGGGCTTTTGCTTGTGAGTGTTATCCATATCTCAAATAAAATGCTCCTCATAAACTTACACTTCGCTCTCAAAGCTTTCTTAGGCTATGGTATGGATTATAAAGGTTGTAGTTGTTTGTATTTTCAAAATCATGAAATCTATAATAGTCGGCATGTTGTTTTCAATGAACAATCTTTTCTTTAATTTATACTTCCAGCTCTGCTCTAGTTACTCATGAGTCATCTCCTTATAATTCTTCCCATATCTCACCTCTTGCTATTTCCTTCTCTCAACCCATGCTTACAGTTTCTAGTTTTTAACTTTGTTAGAAATGATCCATTCCCTTCTTGTGCATCTCCCTCATTATTCTTTTCTCTAATACAAGTTGATCCTTCACAATCTTTGTCTACCATAGTCACATCTTTCTTTTCCCCCTCTTTGATTTCTCCTTCCACTTTAGTGCCTTCCTCTCAACCGTCCCATCACATGATTATTAGGCTTAAGGATGGTATTCAAAGACCCAAAATTCTTTCTTCTCGTTTTCCACTATCACATCTTCTTCCACTGCCATTCTTGGTCTTCCATCTGAACCTTCATGCTTCTATCCCAACCTGCCAAAGATTCTTGTTGGCATGCAACCATGGCTGATGAGTTCAATGCTCTTCTTGAAAATAAAACCTGGACCTTAGTTCCACCTCCTACTTCTAATGTTAGTTAGTTGTAAATGGATTTTTAAAATTAAACAAATATTAGATGGATCTCTTGAATGGTTTAAAGCTTGGATAGTGGCTCAAGGCTATTCTCACCAACCGGGCATAGACTATCTAGAGACCTTTAGTCCTGTAGTTTTACCAACAACTATCCACCTGGTGCTTTCCTTAGCCGTATCTTTTGGTTGATCTATTTGTCAACTTGATGTTAAAAATGCACTCCTCCATGGTTATCTAAATGAGGAGGTCTATATGAAATACCTACCTGGTTTTATTGACTCTCAATTTCCTCATTATGTCGGTACACTTCATAAATCTATATATGGTCTCAAGTAGGCACCTCAAGCATGGTTCCAACACTTTAGTTCCCATCTTGTAGACCAAGGTTTCTCTTGCAGTAAACCAGATACATCTATGTTCGTTAGGATTACTTCTTCTCATATTTTATTTCTTCTTTTATATGTTGAAGATATTATTCTCACTAGTATCAGTTTATCCAATCGATGGTTTCAAGTTTTTATCGACTCCATGTCTCTCTCATTTACTATGAAAGATCTTGGAGATCTCTCTTATTTTCTAGGTATTGAGGCAACACATGTCTCTAAGTCATTATTTTGATTAGACCAAGTATGCCACTACTCTTCTCAAGCAATTCAATATGCATGACTATAAGGCCGTCTCTACTCCTTATCCCTACTAATTCTGCCCTTTCTCTTCATCAAGGCGATCTTCTTGATGATCCAACTCCTTATCGCAATATGATTGGAGCCCTTCAATATCTCACCTTTACTCGTGCTGATATTTCTTATGCTATCAGCCTTGTCAGTCAATTCACGCACTCTCCCCGTGTTCCTCATCTTCAAGATGTCAAATGTGTTCTATGTTATCTAAAAGGTACTGTTACTCATGGTTTGCGTTTTGCTCCTTCTTCTTATACATCTCTTTCAGCTTATGTTGATGCTGATTGGGCTAGTTATCCTGACAACCGTCGCTCTACTATTGGCTATGCCTTTATTTCTTGGTTCTAATCTTATCTCTTGGAGTTCTAAGAAACAACCAACAATTTCTCATTCTAGTATTGAATCTTAGTGTCAATCTGTGGCTTTTGCAGTTGTTGAGCATATTGGATTAAGTCTCTTCTTCATGATCTACAGTTTCCATTTTCTTTACCTATTTGTGTGTTTTGTGACAATGTTAGCGCTATCTATCTTGCTCTCAACCTAGTTTTCATGCTCGAACTAAAGATATTGAAATTGACTTTCATTTGTTCGTGAGAGAATTGCTTTTGGTGAAGTGGCTATGCACTATGTTCCTACATTGGAGCAATTTGTTGATATCTTAACTAAAGGCTTGTCTACTAGCAAATTTGTTTATTTTCGTTCCAATCTTCATGTTGTTTCACCCCATTTAGATTGAGGGAGAGTGTTACGATAGATGTAGAATATATTGTATGGGGATATGTTTATCATTGTATATACTAATCCTACACTATATATATGAATATCAGTCAACCTAATAGGGTTGACACACATTCCACAATCTTTCAAAGGGAATAACAATTCAAAGCATGGTAATAGAAGCCATAATTCCATTTCCTATTTTAGCAAGATACTTTGGATTATTACCCTTTTTTAGATAGCTAGATTCGTAAACCTTCCAACGATCATACGGGCTTATCTACATACAATTATTAGAACAACGTAAATCATAAGGGTACACTGTGCCCATTCTTTGCTTCCTTGCCCTTTCCATTAAATAAATATTTCCATGGCAAATTTGGCCCTGAATGACAAAAAATAAAACTTTAGGGTGTAATATGGTAAAGCATGAAGTTAAGGGGACAAAGTAAATTTAACCTTTTTTGTCACCAAAACCATCACTTTAATAAATGGAATGAAGATATTTCTTAAGGAGATAATTAAAATGCATGGGTGACCAAAAGGAAATAAAATCGTTTTACTGTAATTGGAGTACAAAATGACAACTTATTTTGAAAATAGTGCACCTATACAAAGTGAGAAAAATCACTCATATATTATTAGATTCAGAACATAATGAATGAAGCTCAATCGAGTACCTAAAATTAGAGATTGGTGATTCACTATAATTTTATCACATAGAGTGGTTTTGATAAATGATTTTTAAGTTACGACTTTGTAAATTATTTTTCTTTCAAAAATTGTTAAGACTTCTTCAAACATTATTTAAGTCTCACTCAACTTAGATGCATAACCGATTAATCATTACTTTCATTTTGATTTAGCTCCCAAATTGTATTTTAATTGTCGGCAGTCAATTAAAAGCACAAAAAAGGTTTGAACGAAATTTGTGAAGAATTTATAGAATCCACCTGTTATTCAACCACATTTTGAGTTTTTGTACCAATTAAGTTACAACTCATTTTACAAAATAATAATAATAGTAATAATAATAAAGAAAAAAAAGAACGATAGAAAGAAAAAAAGAAGAAGATATATATAGAGTTCAATTGAACACTTTAAATTAGAATGCCATTTCTTTGAACACTTTTCAGTTTTGAGCTATTCAGCAACACCGCAAGTCCTCTCCACTCTCTATCCACAAGGAAACTCCGATGCAAACACTTCCTTCTCACTCTCACGTTCACCAAAATGATCACCTACATTTTCAATTTTATCATCAGAAATATGTAAGAGTGGCATATTGGTTAAGTTATCCTTGTTCATTGCCATCAATATAATAAAAGTCTTCCAACCCTTCAAAGATTCAATACTTGATAACTTTCCTTGCTTTTCATTTTTTTAATTTTTTTTAGTTTCAAGTATTGGACAAGGGAAAATTGACAATGGGTTTAAATTGACGTGACAACAAAAAAAAATAATGAAATTGTGCCAATCGCATTTCTTATCCTAGTATTATCACCACAGATTAAATTATAGTTACCTAATTCACTAGATAATTTATCAATTACTGTTAAAGAATATGGAATTCTATCTCAAAAATAACTGATAATGAGTGGAATTGCCCATAAACCTTATTAATCAGATCAAGAATCTATTAGTTTTTGATGTGAGATATCATACATGACGCGGCTTGACACCCCCTCTCACACATGAGAGGGTTGAAACAAGAAATTGGAGGCTTAGCCCAAACTAATGAATACAAGTATTGATATGACTGATATCTATGAAGTCAAACCCAGTACCATAAACAAGACAAGAAGCACTAGGCCAAACTCAATGTGCAGAAGAGTCCAAGTCACGTGTGGATGGAAAACACTAAAGGCTAACTCTGATACCATGTTAAAAAATATAGGCTTCCATCTCAAAACCAATTGGTAATTAGTGGAGTGGCCTATGAACCTTATTAATCAATTAAGGATATATTGGCTAACAGATATAGAATACCTATACTTTGACAATTGCATATGAATTCATACGACCTATTAGTTTATACTACGTACTTTACATACGAATTATATATTTCTAGCAAACTAAAGTATTGTGTACCCAACACGTACTACGTACCAAGAAGGTATACGTGTTTGATAACTATGGGATTGAATTATATGAACTTATTATTACATTACTAGTATGGGAGCACGTGCTTTACACATTTAGATATACTAAATGTTTGATTTTTGTTACTATAAATTAAAAAGTAAAGTATGTTTGGAGATACTAACTATTTGTTTTTTTTTAGTTTACTTAATTTTTCGCTTATATAATTTCTATTTCAATGTTTAATTAAGTCAGAGAATTTTTTATAGCTCGTATGAGTTTAGAGAAATATTTAGTGATAGGTGATTTTATACATTTTCTTTTGATATACTTTGTTAGAAATATAAGAGATATGTTTAATTTAATAATTCAAGTTCATGAAAGCTGAATAATTGAATTTTGTGAATAACATATCTACCTTATAATTTTTAAAATAGAAGTCCATTTTTCCGATTGGAAATTATTAAATCATTGTACAGTGAGCTCATTGGTACTTTATTTAACTTCAAAATAGGAAAGTTTAAGGTATCATCAAACTAGAGTACAACGTACAACAGGAAATATGTCTAAACATATTGGAGTTTATTATTATATCTATTTTGCAAGTTTAATAATTAAAGAGGATAGTGTAATCTTGAAAATGTTGACTATTTATAGAGTTCATTGAAACCTTTTATTCTCTTTAATTATTCAAGTTCTATCATATCAATTTTGGATTTATCAAGTGTATTAGGGTGTTTGATTATTCTTGAATCTCTATACCTCTCTTGGAACTAACTTGATGAAGGAACCATTCATGCGCGAATACTAAATAGCAATTTATAATTCAAGAAACAAAATCTCTTTTAAATATATATATTCCACAACTATAGGATTTACACATTGAAAATAGATAAAAATGAAAAATAGTCTACCACCATTTAGCAATTTATAGTGTGAAATTTAGTGATTAATTTATTATGTTAAAACTATCAATCTATATAATAGTAATTTAAAAGGTATATATTCAATATTGTAAATTTTATTTTGATAGAATAAGATCAACAACATGTAGCTGCAGTGACTATCAACTTACTATGTATAGTAATAATTCAAAAGTAACAATAAACATTTAGTATTTAGGTTTTATTAGACAAAATACACTTTAGTTAAAATCTAATTAGTAATTGATTTGATATTCTAATTTTTTAGAGTATAATTTATACGGTTACTAATATTCACATTAGATATTATCTAATATTTTGTAGGAGGACAATAATTGTCTATTAATAATTTTAGCTAATATAATTGTAAGAACAGGCCTTTCTATTACAAAAAAGCATTGTGTTATATTAAATATATGCTAATTATTCAATATATCAAAAGGGAACTAAAAGCCAACGAAGAACAACAAGATAAGAATTATGTTCTTTTAAGAAAAATAAAATTGGTGTAGATCATATTTTACCCCATTTCCTATTCATTCAATCAGTTTAACAATAATCGAAAAGATATGTTCTACATTTATTTGTTTTTTAGTACACTACACAAAAGCCAAATTCTTTTCATATTCTTGACAAAGAATCTTTCATCATTACAAAGTTTACGACAACAATATTAGAGACAAAATAAATGACACTAGCGGAAGGAATGAGGAAATCTCTTATACACATGAAGATGTGTATTTTTAAATTCAAATTTAGATGGCTATGAGTAGGAGTGTTCATAGTTAGGGTTATTGGATTGGTGGGTTTTCGAGCTTTTGTGTTGAAAAAATAAAATCCAACCCAACCCAAATAATATTGAAACTCAAGTAAACCCAACCCAAGTATTACTTGAGCCAGTTTCTCGAGTTTTCAGGTTAGTTAGGTTAAAATTTAAAAAAAAAAATTGATAAAAATATTAGTATAACATTATACATTACAAATTATGTTTTGTCAAAAATTAAATGGTTAACTCAAGAATGAAAAGAAAAAAAATTTAAAATATGTTAAATGAATATTAAGTGAATAACAAAAAGAAAATAAAGTATAAGTTGTATGAAATGGTTAGGAAAGTAATTAAAAATAAAAAATTATAAGTAAATTATATAAGGTTATCGAGTTATTAGGTCGAATTGAATTTTCAAAAATAAAATCCAACCTAATATGTTTCGGGTAACCCAACTCAAACAACTCGAAACTCGATAATCCAACCCATTTAGTCACAAATTCATTTGGGTTGGGTTCGTTTGAACAACCTTAGCCTCGAAACTTTTAAGCAATTTTATATCTCCTTTGTTCTTTTTTTCCCTTGTATAAAAAATAGAAAAAATTTTAGAATTATTCTATCAAGAAAGTCCAAAAGCATTATACGTGATAATCTTGGTTTTTTTGTTTAAAAATAATTCCTACTATTATTTAACCTAATTTCTAAATCTAAAAAAGTTTTATTTGCATACTTGTATAATTACTAAACTTCATCCTTGAGAAATAGATATTATATGAAACTCTTTATTTTGTAGAAAAATCTTATTTTAACAATAATGTAATCATTAAGATTGAAAGTATATTTTAAAATTGTATGCTTTTAAAAGGTTAATGGTATTTCTTATATTGAAATACAGTTTGGAGGGGCCAATTAGAACAGATTTTCAGTTTAGAGGATCAATTGATAATTTTTCAGTTTTAGAGGCCACATGGGGAGATTTCTTTTAGTTTTGAGGACCAAATTGAGATTCATTGAATTTGGAGGACTATATTGGAATATTTTTTTTAATTTGGAGCATCAAATCGAGACCTTTTTAATTTGAAAGGTTATATTGAGATTTTTTCTTAGTTTGAATGGCAAAAATAGTATTTAACTCTTTGAAATTAAAATAACAGTATTTTCCTTTATTTGTTAGACTAATTTTTCTTTTTCTTTTAATAGCTTTAATTAATTATTAATTTCTTTAATTTGTCTATAAATGTTGTCTAGTATATTAATGTATCCACAACCTATATATATTGATAATAATCATGTGCATAATTTTATTTAATGAGAAATTTTATTCCATTAATTTTTTTTTTTGTTTTGATAACTTTATTTAATATTCATATTCAATTTCTAAATCTATCCCAAAATTCTACTCTATGAGAAAACGTTTACTTCTATTAAATTTAATTGTAAATGAAGTCTCACAAAATTAGTTTTATTTCATGTGAACCGTTTACAATTTTTTTCTTTTTAAAGGTCTAAAAGTATAAGTGAAACATGTAAATTTATTTTGCAAGTAAATTTATATTTTTATTATTTAAAATCTATCCCAAAAAAATTTCCTACTCTTCTTTAATTTCTCAAACTCATTCCTAATATTCTATTATATAAGTAAATTTGTTTCAATCAAATTTATTTTCTAATATGAAGTCTTCAAAGTAGGTTTTATATAATCGTTTACTCTTTGAGGAGTACTTACATAAACAGCCAAAAAAAGGCATTCAAGATGGGAACATTAACAAAGTTATTAAATTTTATAGTGAGAGTAACTTGGGAAAGAAAATCTAAAACTAAATCAAACCCTTCATTTATTATAGTATATATTTAATTATTTTTTAAATAATTTTATTTAATATTTATTTTTTATTTCTAAATCTATCCCAAAATTCTGCTCTATGTGGAAATTTGCTAAATCAAACTTAATTCCAAACATATGTCTAAAAATTTAATTTTATTTCCTGTGTACTTTTTACGATTTTTTCTAGTTAAGGGTCTAAAAGTATAAATAAAATATGTAAATTTATTTTTCAAGTCAATTTTATTTTTTCTATTATTCTTGTTTTCTAAAATCCATTCCAATAAAATTATTTCCTAGTCTTCTTTAATTTCTAAAACTCATTCCTAATATTCTATTACTTAATTTACTTCAACCAAATTTATTTCCTAATATGAAATATTAAAAGTAGGTTTTATTTTCTCTTTTACTCTCTGAGGAGTACTTACATAAATAATCTAAATAATTATAAAAAAGGAATTCAATTTAGGGTACATAACAAAGTAATTAAATTATATAGTAAGGGTAACTTCGAAAATAAAATTTAAATCATTAAATCATATTAGCTTTTTTAATATAGTACGGATTGTGTGGTGAAATTTTTCTGGTCACATGCAGTTGTTGATATTGTAACCCCGTTTTTGGAGTGGAGTTTCTGGTGTATAAAATCATGTCTAAAATGATGAGGATGGCAGTGGTGGGTGGTGGGATTAATGGGCAAGTTGCAGCACATGTTTTGGCAAAAGAAGGTGTCAATGTAATACTATACATGGAAAAGGATTATTTGGGAGGCCATGCTAAGACTCTTAAGATGGATGGCATTGATCTTGACCTTGGCTTCATGGTAGCTGTTACATTTCTTGATTTCTCTTAATTTTGAGTGCATTTTTTCCCACTAGTAGTCAAGGAATATTTTTCATCCTCCATGCTATATATTCAAATTTCAGGATGTTACTTCCTCTTCATTTGCATTGCCAACTAGGGTGTTCATTGGCCGATTTTTGGGTAATTTGGTTTAAAAAATTCAATTTTTTTGATTTTTTGGTACAAGAAAATCAAAACCAAATTTGTACCAAACTTTTCTTTGGTTGTTTGATTAACCAAACTTTTTTATTGGTTTATCCGATTAACCAAAGTTCACTTTGGTTAATTTAAAAATTAAGTATAAAATTAAAGACAACACCAATGAAATTAATAAACTAAAACCTAAAAGTACTAAAACTAAGTCTAGAAACTAAAAAGTAACAAAGAAAAGTAGTATTCAAGTGTTGAAAATATGAATGGAAAATGGAATTGGGTAATTTGGGTTACTAAAAAACTAAAAATAAAATTAATAAAACTAAAAGTTCGATTATTCGTTTATTGACTTGCAATAACCAAATCCAAACTATATAACCAAACTTGTTTATTCACTTTATCTGAACACCGATTATCTAAAAATCGAAAACCAAATTAGTTTAGTTCGGTCGGTTTGTTTGGTTAAACCAAACTATGAAGACCCCCCTATTACCAACTTTCATTAACATAATCTTTTTTATTGTTGTAATCTAATTAAATATCTTAATATTAGTACCAACTTGTTGAATAACATTACATTATGTTTTGAGGGAGGGATTTGAGTGGATTTGAGTATCCAAACAAGTTAATTAATTTAGTTGTCGATTTGAAATCCACCAACAAATGGGAGTATCATTTTAATGGTTAAGCAAGTGGATTTCAAATTCACTCAAATTTCATGTCATTTCAAATCCACCTAATTTAAATCCATTCATTTCAACTCCTTCCTTAAATTCAAATCCATTCATCCAAACACAACCTTAAAGTTTTTATAAAACAATTACGGTAGACAAGCTTGAATTTTTCAAAAATGATAGAAAGTAGATATTAAGAGTCGAAAATTTGTCCTTCAACCATAAATATATATGTGTGTGTGTGTGTATATATATATATATATTTGATGAAAACCACCAATCTGATGGGGTCGAGCCCTTATTATTAATGAACAAATAGTTATTGGAAAAATTACAAAGAGGTATTGGTAAAATGTTCAAACTACTCCCTTACTGAAGGGTCCTCCCATTTGTCTGACTGAAGGATCCCTTGTAATGATGTAGGATAGGTAGAAGAAGTAAAAGAGAAATAAGCCAAGGAGCTAGACCCTATTGGAGATAAATTGCCAAATTTGCTTCACGGAATACATGATGTAGAGAAAAATGGCCTTCCTTAAATTCAAGAAAATAATCTCTCAGACTGTAGAATCTATTGTCCAAGGAGCAAACGAAAGGCTATTAACAAATTTACATAACACTTCCGAGTTTGACTCAATCACAACATCCAGTAAGCTGGGAGAAATACAAATCTTTAAACCCTCCAAGAGTGACCAGGCTTCTACATGCATGTTGGTCGCAACATCATGGTAATGTGCAAAAGCTCGAATCAAAGTGCCTGAGGAGTCACGGATTAGACCTCCAATCTTTGCATGATTGCCATGTGAAGATCTATCAACATTCAGTTTGAAGTTACTAGGCTATGGCTTTGCCCAACTCACCAACAAAGGGGCTGGCCGAGACTTATATGTAATCTTGTAGGGCAATGGACAAAGCCCATGGTTTTCCACTCGCATGCAAAAGAGGCCTTATAGAGCAAATATCCATAGGATCAAGACAAATGACTCTGGGGTACATTGAAGAGATGAGACGGTTATTAAAGATATAGTTATTATGAGCATTCCATACCTGCCAACATATGAGAGCCGAAAATGGAATTGTTAAAGAACATGGGCTTCCATTTCAAAACTAATTGGTAATAAGTAGAGTGGCCCAAGAACCTTATTAATTAGTTTAGGATCTATTGGCTAGCCAATGTGGGATTTATATTTAATACCCCTTCTCACACATGATTTGGGTTGGACATGGAATCCTATTAGACATGGGTTAGACAAAAGAGAGCCCATTAGAATGGACTTAATAGAACCCAAGACACATGTAGATGGATGGAAAAAACAATTGAAAATTAGCTCTGATACCATGTTAAAAATAAGAGTGAATGCATTACAATATGTATAAATCAAGCCTCAATACAATTAGTACATAGAGTGCCTTTATATAGACTTACAAGAGAATATTCTAGATCAAATATGGTAAGTCTTACTAATCAAGACAATCCAGATACACAGTAAGTCTTGTTAATCAAGACAGTCAAACTAATAAGGCAAACACCAAATTTAGGGGAGCAATTACGGTAATTACATCAATCAGATATTTACATACCATATATTGATAGAAAAATATATTTACAAGCACTCAAATAGGTGAAAGCTCAAAATATATTTACAAGCAAAGGCTCTAATACCATGTTAAAACAAAGAGAGTATGTATAATATGTATAAAACAGGCCTTAATACAATTGGTACTGGTATCAGAGCTTGGTCTCATCATATTGCTTAAACTGCTATTGAGAAAAGAACTATGGCAACCAACAATGCTCTGTTTTTTGAAGGCCAATCTATTACTAGGCCTCTCATGTTTAATGGGGCTAATTTTATTAGTTGGAGAGATAGAATGAAAATATTTCTGCAATCTATTGACATTGAGTTGTGGTATGTTGTCAATGAAGGTCCATTTGAAGCATCTATCATTGATGATCACACAAATAGAAGAAGAGAAAAGACAATTGGAATGAGCTCACTCCACAAGACAAGGCAAACTTGACGTTGAATGCAAAAGCCATGAATGTGCTATATAATGCCTTGGATGCAAATGAATCAACTCTTGTGAAGGGTCATGCAGTTCTGCAAAAGAAATCTATGGGATAAGTTGAAAGAAATTCACGAAGGAAGAACATCTGATGTTCGTTTCACTAGAAACCTAGAAAATGCCAAGTATGAGTCCTTCAAGATGGAACCACATGAGAATATAGACAAAATGTACTGCAGGTTCAATGACATTATAAAGGATCTTGAAGCCTTGAGTAAGGAGTACTCCTTGGGTGAGAAAAACAGAAAAATTCTGAATGCGCTATCCAAAGAATGGGATGCCAAAACAATCGCCATAGAGGAAGCTAAGAATTTAAATTTAATGCCTATTGAATCACTAATCAATTCTCTTACATCTTATGAACTCAAGCTAAAGGCCAAGGTTGTGGATGATGAAGAAGCAAGGCCAAGAAGGGGCATTGCTCTAATTCTTTCTTAAGACCTCTCAAGAGGAAGATGAAAACTGCTTCCATCAATCTAGAAGATGAAGATCTTGATGAAGGAGATCTTGCACTCATCACCAAAGGATTTCTTAAACATTACATCAACAAACGAAGAATGAGAAGAGGCGGAGCTGCAAACACAAATAATTTTAAAGGGAAATCAAGACTTGAACTAAAGAAGCAAAATGATAAATGCTTTGAGTGCGGTCAACTCGGGCATTTTGCAAATGAGTGTCCCTCCAAGAAAAAGAAGGAAGGAAGAAAACCAAGATTCAACAACTTTCAAATCACATGGGACGATTGCAACTCCGAAGGAGAAGTTGAAGAAGAAATGGAGTCGGCACAAATGGCCTTTATGGCTATTGGAGACAATGAGGTAAATTCTAACTATGACTCCAATGATGAAAATGATGAAGATGATCTTGAAGCTTTCATTCTGAAATTGCATGATAGCTTAGAAGAATCATATGCTAGAAATAAGAAGTTAGTAAAAAAGTCAAATGCTTTATTGAATGCTAACTCTAAACTTGTGAATGAAAACAATAGGCTATCACAAGAAAATTGTGATTTGAAGAAAAGAATGCATGAGAGATCAAAGGTCAAGGAAGAACAAGCCTCCTTGAAGAAAAGAATGGATGATTTAAATACTCTCTTAGCTAGAAAGAAAGAAAATGTTGTTGATATGAAAAGAAATAGAAATGTAGCAATCAACAAAAATTTTGTCATATATAGAAGAGATGACTTATGTATTGTAAAACCAAAATCTTCTTTATATGGAAACAAAAGCATTGTTTGTAGATATTGCCAACAACATGGACATACTAAGAATATGTGTTATGTCAAGAAAAATGAAAAACTTGGAATGAAAGTTGCATGGATAGTAAGCAATCTCACTAACACTCATGGACCCAAAAAGACATGGGTACCAAAAGTTATCAATTGATTTATTGTGTAGGTACTTAACATCGCCAACAATGCTAAGTGGTTCATAGATAGTGATATTAGTGGATGTTCAAGGCACATGATGGGTGATGCCTCTCTCTTCACAAACCTTACATCCAAAAACAGTGGAAAAGTCACTTTTGGTGACAACAACAAAGCAAAATCAATCGGCATTTAAAAATGGTGAAACCTTGATTAAGAATGTACTTCTTGTTGATAATTTAAACTATAATCTATTAAGTGTTAGTCAACTTTGTGACAAAATTTTATATGTTTTCTTTACCAATCATGAATGTCTTATACATGACAAAAATCATGTTGTTTTGTTCAAAGGCACTAGGCACAATGACGTTTATGTGATTTATCTTGATAAAATTAGCAATAGCAATGAAAAATGTCTTACCGCCTCTATAGATGATCCTTGGCTTTGGCATAGAAGACTTTGTCATTTTAATATGGATTTGATTGAAAAATTAGCCAAGAAAGATTTGGTAAGAGGCTTGCCAAAACTGAAATTTCTGAAAAATAAAATTTGTGATGCTTGTCAATTTGGTAAACAAATCACCAAAGTTTCTTTTAAACCTAAGAATTTTGTGTCCACTCATAAACCTTTAGAATTGTTGCATTTAGACTTATTTGGACCCACTCAATATGCTAGTCTAGGTGGTTGCAAATATGCATTTGTCATCGTAGATGACTATTCGAGGTTTACTTGGGTATTATTTCTTGTTCACAAAAACGAAGCATTTGAAAAATTTGTAAAATTGTTTTCCAAAATTCAAAATTTATTGGATACAAAAATTGTTCGGTTAAGAAGTGACAATGGTGCCGAATTCAAATTTGGGGACTTACCATTTTGTGATCACAACGGTATCTTTCATGAGTTTTCGGTTGTTAGAGTTCCTCAACAAAATGGTGTTGTTGAAAGGAAAAATAGGACTCTTCAAGAAACGGCTAGAACTATGATTAGTGAGTGTAACCTACCACAATACTTTTGGGCCGAAGCGGTTAATACGGCTTGTTATGTCATGAATCGAGTTTTATTAAGATCCTCTTTAAATAAAACTATCCTTATGAACTCATTTTTTGTAGAAAACCCGTTGTGAGCTATTTCAAAGTTTTTGGTTGCAAATGCTTTATTTTAAAAATCAAAGAGAACCTTGGAAAATTTGACAAAAAATCGGATGAAGGAATTTTTCTAGGATATTCTAGTGACAAGAAAGCATTCCGAGTTTACAATAGAAGAACGCTTTTAATTGAAGAAGTTGTGCATGTTACATTTGATGAATCTAATGATGTTATCTCAAAGAATTTATGTGAAGATGAAGACACAGGTATTTTAAAGGAGCTCGAAAAGCTCGATATTCACAAAGATCATCAAGAGGTTACATCAAGCGTTGATATCAACAACCATCAAGTTGATGATGAAAAGAATGAGGATGCTCAAAACGATCTTCCGAAAGCTTGGAGATTCGTCTCTAATCATCCTCAAGATTTAATCATAGGTGATCTATCCGATGGGGTAACTACTCGTTCTCATAAACTTTTGAACAATAATTGTGCATTACTTTTATCTCACATTGAACCCAAACATATAGATGTTGCCTTAAGTGATGAATCATGGGTTAATGCTATGCAAGATGAACTTAGTCAATTTGAGAAAAATAATGTATGGACTTTAGTTGAAAGACCATCTTCTCATCCCGTTATTGGTACTAAATGGGTGTTTAGAAACAAATTAAATGACAAAGGTGAGATCATAAGAAACAAAGCTAGACTTGTTGCAAAAGGTTACTCTCAAGAAGAAGGTATTGACTTTGATGAAACCTTTGCACCCGTGGCTAGATTAGAATCCATACGCATGTTTCTTGCATTTGAATGTTTCAATAATTTAAAATTATTTCAAATGGATATCAAAAGTGCGTTTTTAAATGGTTTTATCGACCAAGAAGTTTTCGTTGAACAACCTCCGGGCTTTGAAAATAAGAATCTTCCAAATTATGTTTTCAAACTTTCCAAAGCTTTATATGGTTTGAAACAAGCTCCAAGAGCTTGGTATGAAAGATTAAGTGGATTCTTGTTGGAAAATGGTTTCAAAAGAGGTATTGTTGACACCACACTTTTTACAAAAATAGATTTAAAAGGATTGTTAATTGTTCAAATTTATGTTGATGATATTATTTTTAGAGCAACTAATGAAAGTTTGTGCAAGGATTTTTCACAACTAATGCAAGAAGAGTTTGAGATGAGTATGATGGGCAAGTTGCAATTTTTTCTCGGAGACAAAGTTGAGGATGACACTTCTTGGATTTTCCATTTCACAATTGTTGTGCTCAACTTCTTTGGATGAAACATACTTTGAAAGATTTTGGTGTCATTTTTGATTGTGTGCCCATATTATGTGACAACACTAGTGCAATTAATCTCACAAAAAATCCTGTTTTGCACTCTAGAACCAAACACATTGATGTTAAGCATCATTTCATTAGAGACCTCGTTTGTAAAAAGGAAATTCGTGTTGATTATGTGCCTACTTCAGACCAATTGGCTGATATTTTTACAAAACCCTTAGCTCTAGATCGTTTTGAATCGCTCAGAAAATGCTAAGCTTAATGGGGATTTTTCAGATAAATTTGGCATAGGTTCATTGTTCGGACGCACTTATTCGTCCGAACAACTTTCCTTTCGGATGCTCTGGATCGTCCGAAAGCATTTGTTACTTCTGAAGACGGCTCAGTAATAAATGCACATGAATATTCTATTAGAATTAAACTCTTGGAAATCTTCCGGACGCACAGCTTCGTCCGAGAGAAACTTCGGACGCACTGGCTCATCTTTCGGCCGTCCGTTCTTCAGCTTTCGGAAGCTTTGTCGGACGCAGGCCAAACGTTCGGCCGTCCGAACGGTACCCCTGTTCTATTAAAACCATCCAAATTCCCCCTTTCGGACTTACCTCCCCCACCGAAAACCCTCTGGCGATTTTTCCCCCTTCACTACTCAATCAAAACTCACACTCTCACTTCCAAAATTGATTGAAGAATCATCCTACCCATAATCCTTAGCCCTTAAATCACATCTCATTTCTACCTTTCACCATCTCATTTCCCCAAAATCTCACAAATCTTCAAAGTTTGAAGAAATTTCAATTTTCTTCTCTTCCATAACAATGGTGAAATCACGTGGCGGTTCCTCTACAGCAATTCCTGTCTTCTAAAGGGAAAGCTCCTGTACGAGGAGAATTCTCAGCACATCCTCAAGTTTCCACCACTCCGACTCTATCCAAATTTATCGATGCCAATGCATCGGAGCGGTATACTTCTCTTCTTAGTAAATCAATTATCGTTCAACGTCCTGCTTCCAGTAGTCTTTTTGATGAGTATAATCTTCCAATTATAAAATCGTGATTTGAAAAACAAATTGAAACATGCGTATGGATTCTAATCTAGCCACGGGTGCAAAGGGTTCATCAAAGTCAATACCTTCTTCGAAAAGATCTATTAATGCACCCTTATTTCTCGTGTTAATCACACTGATATTGAGATTTCATCAAACATAATTAATACCATTTTTGAATGTGAGATCTCCAACCCCTCTGATTTTTCCTACTTCTTTTCATTGGATAAATGGCCCTCTGAGGATAACTTAGTTTGGACATTGAAAATGGCTCGAACTTCATCGATATCAAACTAAACAGCTTCGAAGTCAAGACTACTCGCTCTCCCCGAACTAAATATTATGTATACCCTTGTAACAAATCTTTTGTTGCCAATCGACGGCATCGTCGAGCCCGAAAAATGCAACTGTACTTATTTTTCGTGTCTTCAAAGGTATTCCTCTTGACTTTGGGTATCTTTTTGTTCCCTATGGGAACTTTTTCTAACGATACTCAAGAAATATTCCTTTGGGAAATTTCTCACAAAAATTTTGATGTCCTAAACGTTCCCTTTACAGAAATAATGTGTATAAGAGACAGATCTATGCATTTGCAAAAGAATAGAGAAATGAGACTTGCGCCATCTTGAACCATCCCTTTCACATATCTGTGGACTTCTCCAATCTCTGAGCACTCAAGTCAGTTCTTTTCAACGTCGCACAAATCGCAAGTTCAGACGACTTGAGACTCGCCAAACAATTATCCAAGAGGCCCTCAGTCTCGGCATGTCTGCTTCGGCTCAAGTCCAGTTCGCTGTAGTTGATTCTTGAATTTTTTTTGTTGTTTAAAGAATTGTTTCAAATTCTATCAAATTACCTGCATAATCTAAGGGGGAGTCCTTTCCTTTGATTAATGTCATATTGCTATGCTTTGATATGTCTTGATATGATTGTTGATTGCATGATCTAAGGGGGAGTATTTTTTGATTGATGTCAAAAAGGGGAGTAGTTATATTGATATGCTTTGGTATGCTCTTTTAGATGTGTATCCTTCGAGACCTGTCTCATATACGGACATCCGAATGTGTATAAGAACAGTCTCTTATACAATGATCGGATGTTCCTAAGAGACAGCTTCCAACAGAATCGGACGTCCAACCCCCAACGGCTATTTTTGTGCATTTATTACTTAGCCGTTAGGAAGTAGTTGAAAGCTCTATTTATTGCTATTATAAATAGGTGCTTTAAGAACCTGAATAAATCATCTAATACATTGTATACAAGCCTAAGAAAAGAGTAATTTGAGTGCAAATTGACTATAGTGCTTTGTTGTATTAGTGTGAAGTTGTGAGTGCAAATTCAACTTTGAGTGGAGTGATAATCTTGTACAAGAGTGTGGTTGTAATTAAGATTCTTGGCTCAACTAAAAGAGTTTTAGTGTGAGCAAGAACTTCCCAACTTTGTAAAGATTATTGGCTCACCAAGTGTGTGAAGCATTCAAGAAATTTGATACTTCAAGCTTGCTAGCTTGGAAGTATTGTTTGTTCCAAATTTTTCTCTCTTTACTTTACTGTTTTATTAAATTTATTATCTCTGCATTTAAATTTAAAAATACTCACTGCTTTGTGAAAGCATAATTTTTAGAACCCTAATTCACCCCCCCTCTTAGGTTGTTTTGGGACCAATAGGTACATAGAGTGTCTTTACATAAACTTACAAGAGAATATTCTAGATCATATAAACATGGAAAGTCATACTAATCAAGACAATCAGACACATGGTAAATCTTGCTAATAAAGACAATTAGACTAATAAGGCAAACACCTAATTTAGGGAAACAATTAGGGTAATTATATCAATCACATACATACCATATATTGATATATACATATCTTGACATTCCCCCTCAAACTCAATATGGTTATGGAAAGCCAATTGAGTTTGAAACAAAACTTAAAAAATAAGAAAACCAAAAGAACCCGACAGCTCAAAATCGAGAGAACCCGAAGGTTGAAAATCGAGAGAACCCGCAGGTTCAAAATCGAGAGAGAACCCGAAGGCTCAAAACTGAGAAAAACCTGAAAGTTGAAACTAGGAGACCCGAAGGTTGAAACCAGGATAATCAAAAATTGAAAATTAGGAGACCCAAAGGTTGAAACTAGGAGAATCCAAAGGTTGAAAACTAAGAATCGGAGCAAAATATAATTACAAGCACTCAAATATACCATGTTAAGAAACGAGAGAGTATATTACAATATTTATAAATTAGGTCTCAATACAATTGATATATAGAGTGCCTTTATATAGACTTACAAAAGAATATTCTAGATCATATAAATATGGTCAATCCTACTAATCAAGACAATTAGACACATGGTAAGTCTTGATAATCAAGACAATTAGACTAATAAGGCAAATACCTAATTGAGGGAAGCAATTAGGGTAATTACATCAATCCACATATTTACATACTATATATTAATATATACATATCTTGACAAGAATAATCAATTGACCTTCTACAAACGAATAGGAAATAACCACCAAGTTTGAAGCTATCATATAGAGCAAAGTCAAGGTATGCCAAGAAGGGACTCAAAATTTGACCAAATTTTTGTCACCATCTGACAATGCATAAAAGTATGCTCCAAGAAATCAATAGAATTGCAGTATGCACATTTTGAAGGAAGTGGAATGCCAAGCTCCATAAGCTTATCAACATGAGGTAGCAAACAGTTGAGTATTTTTCATAGAAATACCGAGATCATTATAAGGATCCTTGAACTCCAAATGTACTCTCTCGACTTCATTTTATTTGTGTCTTCTACGTAATGCCTCATAAGTCGAGGAAGCACAAAATTGACCATTTTCACTCAAATTCCAAATGTAGTGATGAATATCCGAAGATAAAAAAACAAAGGGAATGAGACAATTTTTTAACATAATTCAGTAGGCAACTATTGGTGCAAGCTCTCAAAATTCCAACCGTGAGTGTTCAAGAATAAGCCTTTAATTTGAATATTCGGCACTACAACCCAATCAATATAATCTAATAAGGCACCACTAACTCCCCAAGCCAACTGTATTATTCGAGGAATAAACAAGCCAACCTTTGTATTATTTGGTTTTAAGTTGACTAATTATAGTATCTTTCAGGTAAAAGTAATTGGCCTAATTACTAAGACTTCTTCCTTGTATTGTTCCAGAGTAATGAGCTATTTTCTCTATTTCTAGATGAAACACTGACATACTCATGTGCAATGTTCAAGGTAAGAATATAAGCCTTGCAGTAGTTTAGTCTTCCGAAAGATGAATTTGAAACTAACTTATTTCTTGTCTTGACATCTAAAATCTTTCATTTTCTTGTAATACTTGCCATAGTTTGAAGATGAGGACTTGAAAATGGCACAATTAAGAAAGTTTTCTATATTGATTGAGAATGTGCACTTTATTCTTTTCATAACCCCCTCAAATTCCTAAGTATTATTGTGACCATGTCATGTCTATTGTTACTTACCTGATGACCAATTTTCAGGCCAAAATCAGTAAGGAGCACCATATCCTATAGATCATATGTGGTTGCAGTTGGGGAAGTTTAGCTATTGAAGTTTTCAAACGAACAAGGTGTCGATATACTAGAATCACCCTTTTTGAGCAACTGATATATGATGAACAGAACGTGAAGGAAACTGGCCTGCAAGTATCAACTTGAATGGTTCTGGAACTTTGTAAAATTAAATTAGAAGATTTAAGATGGTATTAAAAGTTACAAGTTCTATTGAAAGTTACAAGTTTTGTCCATTCAAATATTTCATATGTAACTAAAATTAGATAAATTCGAAGGCGTGGGCATGTAGTTCCCGTAATTTTAGAATTTGAAGTTCGTGTTTTATCCCAATAATAACAATCCAGTATCTGGTTAGGATATATCTTAGTAAGCAACAAACAATGTAAAATTTACTAATTTCAGTTTAAATCAAGCATAAAAACGAACATTGATTTCTTGTTGGATCATTTCTTATTTGTTAAATACTCTTCCAAAACTTGAATGTTTAGGGATGATATGCAGGCACAATATATTTCACAGTATTTGTGGAGACTTATTATTGCTGCATGTGTATAAATATTAAGCACCATTGTGGATCCATGGTTGGGAAAATGCATTATCTTTTGATTTTGCAGAAGACACAGTTTAACATTTGACAAATGGCCAATCAAATGTTCTTTTCCATATCTCCATATGTGCATAAACCTTTTTTCTGTATCTCTGTTTGGGAACCTTCTAACCAGTGTCAGATAACTGTTTGCTACCTTTTTATAGTGAATTGATTTAGTGTTCTTTGAATTGAACTATTTCCATCAACACTGTTATTTATCTAATTATATTTCACTTTTAGGATCACATAAGACTTCTTCTTTGTGACTATCGTCAATTGCCAGAAACCTTTAAATGAATCATATCGTGGTAAGTTCATCACCTTTTTGACATCATACATCTCTATACACATTTGTACATATTCAAATCGGTCATATTTTCCAGTGAGATATTAGAAGCAGTTGGTCATGAACATATAGAGAAGTTTTTTATAAGTTCTTGCAACTTAATATTGGCAGAAGATGGGATCTAAAAGCATTAGTAATAGATGGAAACTCAATGTGTCCTTATTCAATGGAGAGCACTTGCTTAAATACAAGTGCAGTCAACAATATTCCTAAGCTAACTCCTCTAATCAAGGAGGATTATGTGAACAACCCAAGATATGATAAAACTAAACAACTAACTATCACAAGAATAGGTCAGCTAAGAATAGTTAACCATGCTAATATGCGCCCTCAAGATAGGTGGTATGCAACAGCACCTAACTTGAATAGATGACGATTAAAGGCTACTTTCGAAAGTGCCTTGGTATGGGTATCAGCCAATTGATCAGCAGCATGGATATGGGTAACCATCACTTGCTTGTCTTGAACTTGACGTCGAACATAATGAAATCCAATTGCAACATGCTTCATGCAGCTGTGAAATACAAGATTCTGACACAAGTATATAACCCCAATATTATCACAATAAATAGTGGGTAGCTGTGATAAAGGAATCATGTAGTTCTTTGAGAAGATTTCTGACCCATGTGACTTCATCCAATGCAATAGCAACAGCTCTATACTCAGCTTCAGTTGAAGAGCGGGCAACCGTGTGCCACTTCTTGGAAGACCAACTAATAGGATTGAGACCAAGGTAGAGAATATAGCCAGTGGTGGAGGTCCGCTCATTGACATCACCCTCCCAGTCAGCATCAAAATACATGTAGAGACTATGATCATTATTGCCAATAATGCGAAGACCAAAATGAACAGTATGTTTGAAATACCACAAGAGTCATTTGACAACCTTCTAATGAGTTGCAGAGAGAGAATGCATAAACTGAGATAGATTGTTAACAGAGAAAGAGACATCAAGCCTGGTAAAGGACAAATATTGCAATTTACAAAGGACCTTACGATACTTGGTGGCATCATGAGAAGGAAAGCCATCGTCAGTTTGAAGACTTCGTGTTAAACTCATAGGAGTTTGGACCCTTACAGTCTTGCATATTGAGGTATATCACATAGAATGTCAGAGATATATTTTGTCTGGGACAAGATTAAACCACCAGCACTACGAAGAACATCAAAACCAAGGAAAAATGTGAGAGGTACAAGATTTTTAAGAGAGAATTTAGAAGAGAGGGAAGAAACAACATGCTGAATAACAGTATCATTATTGCCTATAAGAATGATGTCATCCACATACACTAGGAGATAAACAGTGGCTTCCAAACAATGAAGAATAAAAAGAGAGGGATCAGATTCAGACTTTAAGAACCCCGAGATAATAGATGAGCCTTGAGTTCATTGTACCAAGCTGGGAGCCTATTTGAGCCCATAAATTGCTTTGTGCAAACGACAGACATGTGATGGCAAATCAAGATACTCAAACCCGGGAGGTTGTGTTATAAATACCTCTTTATCAAGCTTACTATGAAGGAATGCATTGTTGACATCGAGTTGACGCAGGGACCAATTGCACTGGACAACAAGTGAAAGAGCAACACAAACCGTTGTAGGCTTCTCCATACTACATGACTGAAAGTGGAGTGGAACTCAATGCCAGGATGCTAAGTGACCCTTGATATATTGTTGTTAGGATCATATGGTACCAATTCCCATGTGTCATTCCGAAATAATACATCAAATTTAGATTTCATGGCTACCTGCCACTCGGGGTGCTTGTTAGCCTGCTTGAATGTGGTGGGGGTGAATGAAGGGGAAAGGTGAGCAACATAGTCAAAGGGTTTTCTAGGTTTGATAATATTATTCTAAGACCTAGTAATGATACAGGAAGCAGGAATTTGGGATGGTAGGTTGAGAGAGTAGGATTGAATCCGGGCTACATCACGCCCAGCAGTTGGAAGAGTTTGAGGCATAAGTGGAGAAGCTTGGGTGGATGTGATACTAGTTGGAGGGATAGGGGAGCAAGAAGACCGCCATTGTTATGTGATTAGAGGGCGTTAGGGAGGATTAAGCGTGGAAGAGGATGTAGGATAAGTGAGGTGAGAGGCGAGGATGAGAGGGAAGAAGGTATAGACTTACCTGAATTGTTAGTCCTGCTGGAGGTTGACCAATGTCATCAGACTCAATGACTGATCCTGATAGGGTTGTTGTTGAGGGGTGTACAGGGATGGGAGAAGGCAACGATAAAATATCTGGGGGAGTGGGGGGCACAGAGAAAGTTGGTTCCAAATGGGTTTCCCATGTCCATGTAGAGTAAGAAGACTAAATATTTTTGAAAATATTTTGAAAAAGAAAATTTGTTCCAAAAAATTCAACATCACGGGAAATATACAGCTTGGATTTGACAGGGTCAAAACATTGATGGGTATAGTGGACTGTGCAAAAACCCAAGTAGACACAGGGAGTGGATCTGAGTTCAAGTTTATTTGTTGTATAGGGCTTGAGCCATGGGTAACAAAGACAACCAAAGGTCCTAAGAGCACCATAATTAGGCTTTTCCCCAAACAATATTTGAAAGGATGAGTGATTTTTTAAATGAGGTGTGGGAAGCCGGTTGATGAGGTTAACAACATGATGACTTATGCAAAAGTCCAGAAGGACAATAGCATAGAGGATTCAAATAAATGAGTTTTTGCAATTTCAATAATGTGCCGATGACGTCTTTCGACAATGGCTACCCGTTGAGGTGTATGAGGTGGTGATAGTAGGTGTTCAATCCCATTATTATGGAGATAGGGTTCTAATGCTTTATATTCACCACCGTCATCAGTATAGAAGGAAATAATTTTTTGTTAAAAAAATTTTTCGTTAATAGGTGAAATTTTTGGAAGATGTCTATGACTTCACTTTTATTTTTAAGAGTATAAAGCCATATATATTTGGTGTATTGATCGATGAAGATACAATAATAGCATTTTTTATCAATAGATAGCACAAGTGATGGCCCCCACAGATCACTAAAAGTTATTTGGAGTGGAGCAGTACTAGACAAAATGAGTTGTTTTACCATCACCCACTGAGATCTCCTCTAAGCTTTCATATCCTTGCAAATTATGAGGTTGTGCAGTCACACTGTAAGATGATCCGCAAGTTTAGGATCCAAGTTTTCATGAGTCTAACGACTTGTAGCGAAGTTGGCTCTGGCTTCAAAATGATTGTGGGACTAAGATAGACAGACTCTAGCAATGTGGCCTGGTTTGTTGCATAGTTGGCAGCGTACTATCTCAGAGGAAGCTAGATTGGAAGGGCTTCAGGCTGATTGGCCATTGTTTTTTGGTATAGATGACCGCCAAGTGGAATTGTTGGCCTACGGTTATTTTTGTTGTTGAAGTTGTTCTTCTGTGCTATGGCAGCAGTGATAGGTGTGGGAGTCTTTTTCATATCTTCATGCTTGACAAAGAGTTCATGATCAATCAATTTCTCATATAGTTCTTCCTTGGCCACGGGTGCTCCAGTAGTGGCAAGTTCATCAGACAAAGACCGAATATGCTGTAGATAGTCAGTAATAGGGCGGACAGCCATTGTAGGCCAGCCAAGTTGATCTCATAGGCTAAAGATTCGGGTTTGAGATTTGTTGGCATAGGCAATGTGCAAGGATAAAGGAGTCCCATGCTTTTTTTGCAGTGACAGTGGTGGCAACTGTTAAAGCTATGGTAGGATCTACTGAGGCCATGAAAGCATTCTGTATAAGTTGGTCCTGACGAAACTACATAGTGTACTCAGGATTAATTATTTGGCAGTTGCCTCGTGTGGTGGTATGAGGCAGAGCAGGGGTGTTGTCATCAAGGTAACCATATAGGTAGTGTCCATGCATCAACCTGGAGAATTGTGCTTTCCAAGTTGCAAAGTTGTGACTTCCAGTGAGTTTAATTGGGAGTTGTGAGGCAGGATTGAATTGAACCACTGTAGTGTTGTTGGCGGTGTTGTCAGAGTTGATAACTTGAAGATAAGAGGCCATTTGTGAAGGGTGAGAGGAGAAGAAGAGAATCGTACTTGTTTGAGTTGATGTTGGAGCTCTGAAACTGTAAAAGCTTCAGTAATAGATGGAAACTCAAAGTGTCTTTATTCAATGGAGAGCACTTGCTTAAATACAATTGCAGTCAACAATATTCCTAAGCTAACTCCTCTAATCAAGGAGGATTATGTGAACAACCCAAGATAAAACTAAGATAAGATAAAACTAAACAATTAACTACCACAAGAATAGATCAACTAAAAATAGTTAACCATGCTAATAGGATCCTTGTTCTGTATGTAATTAAACAAGAAGTTAAGTGACTTGATGCTTTTCTTAACTTTTCCGGGATCCTTGATCAGGCTGTTACTTTAAGCTTGTTAATTCTTGTACCTTTTTTAAATGTAGAAATGCTCATATGGTATCATGCTTGATATCTATGTTTACCAAGAAAACTTGTTGTCTTGAATAGTTCTTGTTGTCTTCTAAAATCTCTGTTAAATGTGATGGTCCAGTATGAAAATGATATTCCAACTCTTACGACTTAGAATCAAAGAAAAAAATCTGTTTGATCTGTTCATGGTTGAAAAAAATCAAGGTTGCTATATATGAAGCCACACTGTCAATGCACAAATAAAAAAATGTATCAAACAACCATAGAGCAGCTAGTTGAAAGTTTTCATCTGCCATTGAACATGCTAATGCTCCATGGGTACTTGAATGTTTTTTCCTCAGTTCACATAAATACCAGATGAGAGGTACGAAGAATACTGACAGAGCTCAGACTCCATTAAAGAGTTCATATTTCCAGGTGGTTGCTTACCTTCACTAAGCCGAGTAACATCAGCGATGGCTGCTGCATCCAGACTCTGTTGAAGTTATATTACTCAGTGAAACACGTTGAAGCTTTCTCCCTATGAGAAACTCATAAGTACCTCAAATGCAGCACGAAGCACCTGGAAAACATAGGAATCCACTACTATCAGACAGTCAAGCGGTGGAGAACAAACTTCCTGTCAAAACAAAGGTATCCTTAAAATAAACACTACTATGTTCATTCCGATTACTCTTTTCTACCCTTAAATTCATTAGTTTCAGCTATCTGAGGGAATAGAACGACGTATACTTGTCCTTTTGATGAACAAAGATCCAAATTTTGGTCTATTTCATATCAGCTGAAATACTTTGACCTGATCACTCCATGGTTAATTGAGCACCAGCATTAATATTGTTGTCTTAGCATTCCATATACATGAAGTGTGCTGCCTTTCTTTTAGTGGCACTATGTTCTTTTATTTCCTGTCAAAAGAATAATTCAAGTTCTTGTGACTTCAAGACTGATTAATGCATATTTATCCGTGTCCTCAGAGAAATCCTGGAATTAGGCTTCGATGAAAAGTTCATCCGAACATGGGAATACTATTTGGATTATTCTGCTGCTGGATTTAAAACATGCACACTTGGAAACTATCAGGTATACATCCACTCTCTATAGCAAATATTACATTCTACCTTAACAAGGTAATGCAGTTAAAAATTATTGTCCTAGTAGTATATAAGAGCACAATGATATATAGTTCATTCAAAGCCTAACTGAAAAAACTACAAAAAAAAATTATTCTTCTTGTCAGTTTTCATGTTTCTTAAGTTCTGAAGTTGAATCCCACAAGATTACATGTTTTCTGGAATTGTTGCTGGTGTTTTAAAATTCTTTGAATGATATCTTTGTAGATTGTATCCTTGCCTGGCAATGTTGTATCCTTTGGCGATCTACAGAAGGGTATACCTTCAACCTATTGATTGTTCATTCTCTAATAAGGAAAACCTCCTCCATCTCAAGAAATACAACAGAAGAGTTCAAGTGTAGACACGTGACCACTGGCTTTTTCTCTCTCTTTTTCTTTACCTCCTAATTTCAGTTGTTTCGGTTTCTTTTGATGGGGTGTTGTGTAGGAGTGTTTTTAAGGGTTTGATCGGGTGTTGTGTAGGAGTGTTTTTAAGGGTGTATTAGGCTTCATTGATGATTTTCAAACTGATTCATCTGTTCAAAAGGACATTCCTAAAGCAATTCAAAGTTTGGAATGATTCCAGTGCAAAATGTTGCTATAGCTTTGTCGTAGATTAATGTAATACAATGCGAGTAACATCTTAGTTTTTATTGTTTACGGCTCCAGGATTATTTGATGTTTGAGGCATAGGTATTGGACCATACTGTCTCTCATGGAACGGTTTAAACCTTGAATTTGCACTTAAACGCGAGTTAATATTTGCATCTGTCACTCAATTGGCATTACACTCGAAAAGTAACATGTATAGGTTAATACTCTTAATATGAGCTAATTATTCCCTTATGAAGATCCTCCTAGAATGGATCCCCCTAACCTACTATTGGTGATGTTAAAAATATATCTGTGCCAGCTTCTTATTAGGTACCTGAACATCCAAATAACTTGTGAAATGCTGAAGATACCAAAGCACATAAGGATTTCATACCAGAAATACCACTGAGCAAGGACTGCAGTGCAGACTACCAACTCAATAATAAAGTTCAACTTCATCTCAGGCTCTTGCAAGTCCAATCCCACCAAAAGCCCTTTCCACCATTATGCACCCACAGGTCACAACTCACAACTAATACTTGATTGTGCCTCATGGTTAACCCCCCCATCCTAGCAGGCATCATAGAAAATAACAAGTACCTATATGCTTGCTTTAATTCATGCCACTAAGAACTCTTAAGATACAGCACATAATAGCCACCAGCATGATTCCAGAAGATAACATAGCATTAAAATTCTATTAACCCCTACGGTCCAATGTTTTACGCAAAATATTCTAACAGTTTCTTTTAGTGGAAAAGAACAACAGATTTTTAGACCATGGGATCAAACGATAAAAGAGGAAGATAGTTCGCCAGCTGCATACAGCCAAAATACATCAGAGCTAACAGCCAAAGTGGCCTTGTAACAAATAGGATGACCGAATGCAACCTCAAACATCATTTTTTTTGCGTATGGAACATAACACTGATAAGTAATTTCTAGCAAGATAAAAATGGAGAAACCATTTGCCAAGCTTCGCACTTTCAGCAAAATTCATGGAGAGTTAAGTCTCCCATGTAAATCCAAATAATTGACTCGTAAAACCATAAGAAACTTTTCTTAGAGAGCAGATCAAAGTAGTTGTTCTTTTTAAGTACTAATTCAATTTCTGATAGCCCTAATACTGCTAGAGAGCCTACAAGAACTGTCACTAAAGTGGTGGTGATTTCTCCATCTGCTTTAGACAACATACCACAAGTTGCAGGGTAATGAATCTTCAACCCATCACAAATTGAACGAAGATTGAGGCATGCAAATTCTGTACCAGCAGCATGGCCTGCTTCGCATGACAATTTCTGGGTAGAGCACCAAAGCAACCCAGCCAAACTTCATTTTCCTGTAACATCCCACACCAAACACATTCTCAGCAAAAAGTTGTGATTAGCTCTGAGAAGGAACTTCAATTCACCCCAGTTTAGGACTCGAGCCTGTCCTCCTGTACAACACAAGGGCAAATACAGGAGGAAATGATTATGCCATTCTCAAAATCAAGCTACCGCTAAGATTATTGCTATCCATTAGGAATTGATCTACCCAAACCGCCTATAGCTGCAATCTAAAGAAGCTTAACTAATCTCATTGTTCCTAGCTGCATCATACCAAAGAAATCTGTTCACCAAACAACGCCGAACATCTAAGAAGTAATGAGAGACAACTACATCACGCATGGTAATCACATAAATTCCTAGCTCATCTATATCCAGCTAAAGGACGAAAATAAGATTTAACTTCATAACATTACCATAATACTCACCATAGTTAAAACAAACTGAAACAAAACTACTGTGTTAAACTACATATAAGCAAAAACTCCAGTTCAGCTAGTAACCATAGCTATAATCACGTCGAAATTAAAACTACACTCGAAAGCAGATAATAAAGAAGGCGTAACTCTACTCCTCACAAATACTTGTTATAAACTAGCAAAATAGGTAATAGCAAACTACTGGATACAAGCAATCCAACCAGTCCTAGGTTGATTGTGACATCTTGCAACAGCCAGCCAACCTGCAGCAATCTGAAAGCATCCATTGTATCAGTCCAAATTAAGATGCAGTCTTAGCCTCCATTCTGGGTTACAATTACTGCTGTAAACCACTGCTGAGCTTGCCGAGTTGGTGCACCACCATAGCCTCCACCATACCCAGCTTGGCCTCCATAATTGCCAGAAACTTGAGAGGGGTCAGACCTCCATCCAGCATTTACATACCCTGAGTTCCCAGCGGCATCACCATAGCCACTTCCCATATAACCCCCAGCACCAGCTTGCAGGTCTCCTGCACCATTTCCAACTGATGCATTACTATTTGGGATGCTCCCTGCACGCCCACCAGGAGCACCATAAGCACCCTGATTACCATAAGCCCCATCATTTGTACCATATCCTCCAAAACCATAACTTTGATTTCCATATCCTGCAGATCCACTCGGAGAATGTCCTGCAGCAGCTCCACTACCAGGCCCACCACCGCTAGCGTTAGATGCACCCCAGGGAGCACTTCCGTAGCCCACGTTTCCATATGCAGAAGAGCCCTGAGCATTCCATGCGTTTCTTGATGCACCTGCTGGACCACCACCATAACCAGCATTGGGCACATTCGCATTCTGGTTTCCATACGCAGCCGCAGCAGGTCCACCATATCCAGGATTTGCACCACCATAACTTCCATAGGAATAACCCATTCCATTATTAGTAGGACCATATGCATAACCAGCTGCATTATATCCAGAAGAACCGTAAGGTGGAAATCCCCCTCCTGTATTTTGAGATTGAATGTACCTGCTGGAATCCATTCGACTCTCGTAAGAATTTGAATTAACACTGGATGAACCATATCCACCAGCACCACCACCCATGGAACGGCCACCCCCACCAGGATTAGCATCCTTTGGAAGAGCTCGTTTTACTTCCACTTGCTTACCATTTAAATCATGAAATGTCTTGTGTAAGACCCTATCAACAGCATCTTCAGAATCAAAAGATATAAATCCAAATCCACGGGGTCGGTTAGTCTGCTGGTCAAACATGATTACCACATCAGTAACATTACCATAAGATTCAAAATACTGACGAAAAGCATCTTCAGTTAGAGTTGCAGGCAATCCTCCAAGCCAAATATCTTCTTGGTCCTAGTATTTCCACCACCACCACCCCCAAAACTCCTACCAGCACTAGGATTTCCAGCTCTAGAGACCTGTTGTTCCTCTCTTGATAAAGCCCTCTTAGCCTCAACCTGAAAATTAGAAACTATCGGTTATGCAAGAGAGTCATAGACATAACTAGCACAAAAGATATTGAGAGATAGAGATATAGCAAAACTACCACATGAGCAACTAGATATTCAGACACATATATGCTGATACTCAAACTAAAACAAATATCTTGTAGAAAATTGAAGTGTAAAAATATCCTCAGCTACGCACTATGCATATATTAACATTTAAAGAATGGGCTGTGCCTCAAGAATAATAAAATTTTATGACCCAACTCAGCAACAGGTATATAGTACATTAATTCAACCCAACAAACTTTTAAGCATACATGACAATTCAAGAGAGTAGTTCACATCTTCAATAGCAAATTTCGAACCACGAGTGTAGCTGACAAAAGAACACTAAATGGTCAAATCAAGTAAACACAAAGAAAAGTGCCTTCATCAGAATTGTCACCAATTGATCAATGAAACAGCAGCAGTACTGAGTAACTGAAAGTAAGTTCTATGATCAGAGAAGCATGAAATCGTGAGGATTTAGCATCCTTTTCTGATCCAATGGTATCATAATAAACCAAATTCAACACAGAAAATTATCTAAAAAATCCATAAACCTCCCCAAATATGAAACTTTATACATCAAAATAATGATCCAATATCCAACACAGTCTCATGTCCAGGAAACAAATAATATAACCAATAGTTCAACCTACCGATGACATGCAGCAACAACCAACATCAAAATAACACAAGATTTTGGCAATTTACATGAAAGAAAATTGGGAGTAGCTCAATGGAAGATGTGTAATAAGATTGGTTATTAACCAATGATGGTGTAATCAACAGCAAAATCTGCACACTATACAGCGATCAAACAAAACTGATCTATTAATGTCCAACAAACAGAAACTAAATGGAGCTGGTTTTAATCAAGAACATAAAATATTAAATCTTAGTTGTTAAGTTCAACATCTCCATGAACAGTCAGAGAACAAATTATATCCTCAGCTAAAAGGCACAATCCAGATGTGCACTTGCAAAGTAGTAGACTAATGGCCATGAAAGATACATCCAATGATCACATATAAACTACAGAAAGAACATACACATAGACAAAATAATCCATAAAAAACAACAATGACTTCAAAAAGATTACACCATCATTGGTTAATAAACCCAAATAAATAAAGCAATTATCAGCTTCACAACAAATAAAATAGCCCATCAAACACAAGAAATATCCTCCAACAATATGATGTGCCTCAGCTACGCACTATGCATATATTAACATTTAAAGAATGGGCTGTGCCTCAAGAATAATAAAATTTTATGACCCAACTCAGCAACAGGTATATAGTACATTAATTCAACCCAACAAACTTTTAAGCATACATGACAATTCAAGAGAGTAGTTCACATCTATCAATAGCAAATTTCGAACCACGAGTGTAGCTGACAAAAGAACAAAATCAAGTAAACACAAAGAAAAGTGCCTTCATCAGAATTGTCACCAATTGATCAATGAAACAGCAGCAGTACTGAGTAACTGAAAGTAAGTTCTATGATCAGAGAAGCATGAAATCGTGAGGATCTAGCATCCTTTTCTGATCCAATGGTATCATAATAAACCAAATTCAACACAGAAAATTATCTAAAAAATCCATAAACCTCCCCAAATATTGAAACTTTATACATCAAAATAATGATCCAATATCCAACACAGTCTCATGTCCAGGAAACAAATAATATAACCAATAGTTCAACCTACCGATGACATGCAGCAACAACCAACATCAAAATAACACAAGATTTTGGCAATTTACATGAAAGAAAATTGGGAGTAGCTCAATGGAAGGGAGGCTCCAAATTTGCTCAAGAAAAAAAATTAAGCTCAATCAACAGCAAAATCTGCACACTATACAGCGATAACAAACAAAACTGATCTATTAATGTCCAACAAACAGAAACTAAATCTGGTTTTAATCAAGAACATAAAATATTAAATCTTAGTTGTTAAGTTCAACATCTCCATGAACAGTCAGAGAACAAATTATATCCTCAGCTAAAAGGCACAATCCAGATGTGCACTTGCAAAGTAGTAGACTAATGGCCATGAAAGATACATCCAATGATCACATATAAACTACAGAAAGAACATACACATAGACAAAATAATCCATAAAAAACAACAATGACTTCAAAAAGATTACACCATCATTGGTTAATAAACCCAAATAAATAAAGCAATTATCAGCTTCACAACAAATAAAATAGCCCATCAAACACAAGAAATATCCTCCAACAATATGATGTGCCTCTAGCAACCAAACTGGAAACAAAGAGAAAAGGCTAAACTTCAACACCTTGAAACTCTTTGTTATACGAATGAGCACATGCACAAAAATCGAACCATCAGGCACCAAGAGTTTATGTCATGGATAAAGCACACAAATGCACATTAAACAAAATTAACAATTTGTACCAAAACCACAGCTGAAACTCAAATACTGAAATCTCATTCATTCGAAACGCACATTGAAAACCATTATATGTACAGGCACTTAGTCAAACCATGTATACTAGATTGAACCACATGAGTACAACAAATGCAAAACGGCTCAATTTCTTCCATCAAAAAGTCAAAAATCAAGTACAGCCAAGACCAATTAAGAACACCCCTAGCGTATACTAGACAATCGCCTTTCAAAATACTAGCAATATACAGGAAAATCTCAAATGACCATAATGAAAGAATCCAGCATAAAAACAGCTAAACTCAATGCTATTTTCTTTTTCTAAATTCAAAAAGTAAATAAAAGAAACATAAATCAGCAAAAAGAAAACAACTATATCCAGCTAAAATAACTACAACCCATCAAAAATTGAATTAAAATACCAAAAACCCACATCCCAAAACAAAGAAAACACCACAAAATCCTAAAGACAGCAAAAATCACAATTTAAAAAAAAATAAAAATAAAAATAAAAAAAAACTAAAGAAATAAGCAAAACCCAGAAAATTTAAATGAAAGAAAAAAAAAAAAGAAAAGAGGGGTAAAAATGTCATACAGTGCGGCCATCAATGACATGTCTATGTTGAAGAACCCTATCGAGAGCATCGGGATCTGAAAAAACAACAAATCCAAAACCTCTGGGCTTCCCAGAAATCTTATCTCTCATCACTACAGTCTGCAAAACGTCGCCGTATTGGCCAAAATAGTCCTTCAATTTCTCCTCTGAAGTTTCCCATGAAATCCCTCCTATAAATAGCTTCCCCTGATCTGAATCCATTATCAAAACTGTGAAGAAAAAAAAATATATTAAATTTTTTCGGGTTTTTTTTAAATAAATTGAAATAAAAGGGGTGATTTTTAGAGGGGTGGGAGGGGAAGAAGAGGAGAGACGGCTACTGGAGTCTGGAGGAGGAAAGAAAGAGAAAGAAAGTGATGAGAATGGGTGTTGCATGCGGGTATAAGAAATGGAGGGTGGAGATTTGATGGGTTGACGGTGGAGATTGAGATATGGGGATAGGATTGGGGTCAAGTTTTTGTTATTTTACTTTTGAGATATTTTTGGAAGGACATTATGGTTCCTTGTACTAGATATGATAATTTCCTTTTTTTTTTCTTTTTTGGTTAATAAAAAAGAAAGGAATTTAGTTATATTTTGTGATTACATATAGTAGAAAAATAATGCATTGGATGCAGAGGTTTCTAATTCTATAACTAAAATCATATATTTCACTTTAAATTAGTTTAAGAGTAATAATAATTATTGGGATTACTCTATTATGCTACGGGATTCATTTTACATATTTTTTAATTAATTATTCCATAATACATTTTTTAATTATTATTTTTTATCTCACATACATCATTTTAAAAATTAAATAATATGTCAAATAAAATCTCGATTAATAATTGTCTAAACACATTCATTTGAGATTTAATTGTACGAACTTACACTTGATATAAATTCATCTTATGTCTTCCCATTTTTATTTTTTTTCCGGGTATCTTTAGTTTTTACCACGGCTTCTACACCCAAAGTTATCACAAGTAGGGGACGTACAATTATATATTACTAGTGCGAAAAGACACACTTTGTATGTGAAACTCTCAATTCATAGGCGCCTATGTGAAATTGACCAAACTTGAGGGACTTTCATGCGAATTAAATAGTTTAAAACCTATTATTCAATTCATAGGCGCCTATGTGAAATTGACCAAACTTGAGGGACTTTCATGCGAATTAAATAGTTTAAAACCTATTATTATTTCATTTCCTTCCTATTATCATCCACAGACAAGAAGAAATAAACAGAAGTTTTCATATTTAAGTGAACTCCCTCCACCTCCGAGTCCCTCTTACTCCAAACTAAAAATTAAGAAACTATCAAATTGTCTCTCTTCATTCTGTTTCCCTGCCTCTCACGGTTCAACCCATAAGCCCGACTTATTATTCTCAATTAGATCTAGCCAACTCCATGTTCACACGAAGAAAATCAAAAGAAAAGAAGCAACAAGTATGGAAGGGAGGATCAGAGGACTTTTGGCTAGAAGAGAGAGATAAAGTAGGAAGAGAAGAAGATGAGTTATGAGGAGTTTGACATTCTCATCGTGTCTTACAATCAAGGTATTAGCTATATGTATAACTTAGATTTATGAATTAAATCTTAGTAGGAAAAAGAATTAGCTTTGTATGTATAAGATTAAGGTCTAATCTTAGATTAAATGGCTTGCATATCCTATTGGAATTCAATAAATGTTTGAGTTGTAATATTATGTCATGGATTAATATTATATTGTAATTTGGGTATGAAAGACATGAAATTGGATTAATGGTGGTTGAGGATTCTTCGAGATTTATTGTTAATTGTAATAGACTACTCTTATGATACTTGAAATGTGATAGTATTAAAGTTATATTGATGAATTATAGGTTTGAATATGAATTGATCATGGATTGATTAAACAAGTTAAGCACTGCTGGTTATAAGAATCCGATTCAAGTAAGTGGTCTAAATACTTTTTATGTTTTATAAATAAATTTATGAATTTATGGTCTATTGGAAAAGTATACTTGGATAATAACTAGACATGACTATATGCATAATTTATGTTTGGCCTAAATGATGAATATGAGATATGTAGTGACGTGTGTGATTGCTTGTAATATGAATGCGGTATGTGAAAGTGTGAATGCTTGAGATATTCATATATATGTGATTGTGAATATAAACTCATGAATACTAGTTAAGTATCAACGGAACTAGTTTCACCATATATGAACATCTGTTAATCATCCTAATAGTCGGTGTCAAACTCGGATTTTGTTTGACATATTTGTTTCTAATTGATTATTTATTTATTTATGTCAATGGAATATCTATTTGAATATTTTTTTTATTAATTGCATTTAGAATCTTATTAATGGAAATAATAAATATTAAGTAAATTAGAAAACTTATAAAAATAAAGTAGAATAAATATCTCATCAAATTACTAGTTTTACTAATTAGTGCTAAATCGAAAAATTTATTCAAACTGTCATACTTTTGTAGTCATGAATTATTCAATTAGATACTTTGGTCTACTGCTCGTGATCATCGGGTAAACTTAGTAAAGGTAGTTTATTTGTTAGAGTAAGGCAAAAGGGCACTTAAAATGGTAATGAATTTTAGTTGCTGGAAGTTGTCATGTATATATATATATAGGCAAATTCTACAGTAACTTTTAGGGAACCATTCCCTTGGCTTTAAAAGCTTTTTAAGCACATGATATTGTACTGTACAAGCATTTAAAGTACAAGGGAATGGTTCCCTAAAAGGGACCGTAGAATTTCCCATATATATATATACACACACATCTGATGTATTTGGTAATGATTTATGTTTGATAAGTTGGCTTAATAACAAAATATTGTATTGGAATTATTTGTGCTATCTTATGTACTTGTGAGGCTTAATGAGTTGTAATAGTTAAAAAGTAACTAAGATTTATGATGGAATATAAGTATGATTATTAAATCTTAAAAATGTCATTTAGGAAGGGGGGTTATGATATTTTGTTAATGTATCCTTGTGATTGAAAGGTTATGGTTTGTATTTGGGAGAATGAAGATGATAAGAAAGGTATAGCTGTGGATAGAGATAAGTGGTCATGTATCTTTTTACTCTTTTAATAAATGTATTTGAAACCGCTTTTATATTCTAAATGTATGTTTTAATAAAAAGAGAATTGAGTATGGAGTATATGATTGATGTGTGGGATATGATTGTGCTACATGTAAGATATGATTGAATGTTGCATGTTTGGCTCATAGTGAACGTTAGTAACTCTGAGAGAACAATGCTCTGAGAGAGCATTGTTTTCATATATGTTTGTCTCTATTCCGTTGAGTTCTACTTTTGTCTCTAGCCCTTTGTCTAGTAGGTTCATAATAGTTAGACCTGGATCCAGTGGTCGAATTACCCTTGTAAATCTATTAGCTATCTGTCTCTATATCTGTTATGCAATATATGATATGTTATGCATGTTTCCTGAATGTTCTGACGCATATGAAGTATGTTTGCATGATTGATTAGTATATTGTAGCCTACTGAATCCGTTAAAAGGATATATAAACCGCTTTACCGAGTTCGTGTTTTACTTACCCTATTAATTTAATATTTTGCAACTTCTGAGAATAATTACGATTTCAATAAGGGGTTCGAGTCTTCGGTGGACAGGATTATGACTTAGATCGTGTATAGTTTCTTATGATTCTTGAATTTGTAGTCGACTTGGATTTGTACCCTGCGTGCCGGATAGATATTTTATATTACTTTTTATATTACCAGTGTTTAAGATTTGATATGATTCTATTACTATAGTCTTGTACGCCTTAGCCTACCTAGAGATACGGCGTGTCATGGTCCTAGGTTTTGGGGTATGACAGTCGGTAGTTAGAAAAATATGTTTGGACTACCTGGTAGGACTAACAGTTAGGACTGGATATCCAAAGGTAGTCATTAGGAGGATAGTATGTCATGGGCTTGTCCAGATTCGAATGATCCAATGTGTATGAATATGCCTGTTTGAGCATAATGCTTGGAATGCATGATTGATGGAATGATTTACATGAGTATCTGACTGCATGCTTCGATAAACTATTTTTGAATTGTATTATGTATATTAATATGCTCAAGCCGGTAAAGAGTATTTGGACTATTTACTTAGCAACGTTTTCATACCACAATTATTTGATATTTAGCAGATTTGAGAATACATTATTTGGGTTCTAAGGTGCTATTCAAGTTTGAGAGGTATGATTTTTAGGTTTACTTCCGGGTCCAGGGTGTGAAACTATAGGCGTGCAATTAAAAAAAAGATTTATGTAATTTTAAAAAAAAAATAGTGGAAATGCATCTTTAAAAAATTATACATAAAATTTAAAAATAATGTAGGTGGTGGAGGTAGAAAGAAGTTATGGGTGTAACGAAGTTTTATTAGTTACACATATAATAAGGGTATCAAATGGTAAAATAAAAAATAACGAAAACCAAAACTATCCTTCTCCATTTATATATAGTATAGATAGATAATTGCTAATTGTTGTAACTAGTTTCCTTTCTATATTTAAATTAAATTCAAGTAAATTATTATATGAATCTTGGTATTCATACATTAAGGTACAAAAATCACGGGCCCATGTAAAAGCTAGTCTAGACCTCACATAGGACTCAGAGTTACTATGTCTAGGTATATGAGCACCAAAGTTCAAAAAAGAATTTACCTTAAATTCATATTCGATGGAGCTAGTTGGATTACTCTTTTTATTAAAAGAAAATCTAACTTTTGTGACTTGCAAGTCTTGCATTATTTTGGAAGTTACAAGTACAATATTTATTTATGACACTACACCTAAAACAAGTAACAAATACTAATATTTTTAAGTCATCAATGATGTTATAACCTACATTTGTAAGGTACAAATAGTTTTATTACTTTATAAAATGTGATCATCATTTGATAGTTGCACAAATAGTTTTTGTGATCATTTGTGACTATTTGTGACCCTCAAACACAGGTCAGCGTATAAAAAATTACAACACCTATTTGTGATTTGAAAATAAAAATTATACTATTATTTACAATATGAAATTATGATTTTTAAAGGTTTTAAAAAAAATAAAAACTTGTCTTTTATGCCCATCAAAAAATTACAAGTCATAAAAGACGTGTTTCTTGTAGTGTTTGATGCCCAACAATTTACTAAATAAACCTTAAGACGAGCACGATGAGTCTTTTGGCAAGTTTCACACTTACTCTTAAAAGTTTTTTATTCCTTCTTTAGGGACAAGGATTCTCTTCATTTAGGGGTTAAATAGAGGATATTTATTTACCTCTCTAAGTGAATGACACTTCACTATTTGCTTAAATTAAGAGTTAGATTTATCCACGTCACTATTTTACTATTTCTAACACTCAAAACTACATAGTTTCATTTGTTATTTTATTTGTATAACAAATTTAAGTATAAGTCAAAAAAAATACTTAAAAAAATATAATGAAGTTATAATATTATGTTACTCCAATTTAATGACTTACTAAAATTTTTGTTATAAATTTTTATTTGTTGCAAGAAATCAACTATGTATATTTTTTAATTAAATAATATGAATCTTAATAAAATAATTTGATTAATTTTCTTAAATGACAATGATTTTTATTTTAATTAATTATCAAGAAGAAGAAAATGAAAACTACATAGTTTTGCTATAAAAATTTATAGAAAAGATGATTTGACAAATATCTCACCTGTGATTATGCATTTAGATGATGTGTGGGATAAATGCAAGATCCTCTATTTACCCCTAAATGGAGAAGATACTTGTCCCTTCTTTAGCAAGGTGATAAATAGTACTAGTATAAAATAAACAAAAAAAATAAGTTGCCTTTGATTAATGGGTGATTTTTGTTAACTTATGACTACTTTTCAGTATCTTCATCTACTTTAAGTGATTTTTAGGACAGTGTATTATGTTGCTCTGTTGATTTTATGTTCTAACTACTTTTTCATAGTACACTTTAGGAGCCAAATATTTATATTTTGTGTTAAATTATCGGAATATCTTAATGCGTCACATACTATTAACAAATGGCAAGATTTGATTCAATCAAATTAAAATTTGAGGTAAAACCAAAATGTCTGCCTGACATCATTTTATGTCTATCCGTTTAAGGGTTAGTTTCACTTTAAATCTTAGGATTATTATTATTTTAGTTCCTAATATTAATGGTCAAAGTTAATTATGTTAGATTTTTTATTATGCCAACTTAAAGTGTACAAAATCCGAAATAAATGCTGCAAAAGAAATAGAAATGTCAGAGTGGAGTGTGAAGCAATAATGTTACAACTGCAGATTTACAAAGACCAAGCTGGTTTTTGCCTATAGCGAAGTCCATTAATCCTTTACTAAACTCGTGTGCCCACTTTTGTACTTCATTATTTACTTCTCCTTTTTCTCAACGTTCTTATTTTTTCAAATAGAGGCAACTCATTCAAATGTATCCCTCATTGTCGTTGGTCCCCTAACATAAAATATACTTATTATATGCTTATAAAATCCCTCTCAGGAAACAAGCCACATTCTTCTTCTTCATGCCCAATTTGCAGGGGTTGAGGAAATCTAGCATACTTCAATGGGATGCTTTCTTGCATGTTTTGGCTTCACCAAGAAAAGGAGAAGGCCAAAGGGTAGCACCAAAAATGTACCTGGTGACCAAGTAAGGCAATCTTGAACCTTTTCTCCTTATTTTTTTTTCCCTTTTTTGTTAATAAATGTTACATTATTTCAGTTTCGTGAATTTATTGTTGAAAATTGCCCTGTTTTGTTAGAGCTGTGGAAAATATGTACCTCTGGACTCTGATGTTACACTCAAGCTTGACTGTGATGAGATGCAAAACTCCTCAGCTACTAAGTTTAGGTAAGTTGGAGTAAGGAAAATTCTATAGTTTCATTCCTGTATTATACCATTGTACTTTAAAAAACTTATGTTATACAAATATTTAAACACATGATACTATATTGTATAAGTATTCAAAATACAACATATTTTAATAGAAGCTAAGAATTTTTCATATTTATAAGAGCAAAATGTACGAATGGTTTCCAAACTATTAAATTGTTGCACATAAGATTACTGAATTATTTGTTTTGCAAATTTGATTACTAAACTACCGTAAATGTGTGTTTAGAGTCGCTTCGTTGAAAATTTGGTTATTGAACTACTTTAAATGTGTGTATGCAGTCATTATGGAAATAGAAGAAATACATACTTAAGGTAGTTTAGTGACCAAATTTGTAAAATAAATAGTTCAGTGACTCTAGATACACACTTAAGGTAGTTTAGTGACTAATTTACAAATAAATAATTCAGTAATATTGTATGCAACAACCTAATAGTTCGGTGATCATTTGTGCATTTCCTTCTATTTATAATAGGTTGTAGGTAATACATTTAATCTTGAAACGAAGGAATTTTTTTTATGTATGCATGTTCGTGTTCTCCTTTCGGTTTAGAGATAACAAGGCTAAAGAATTAACTAAGGCGAAAATGAAGAAAAAGGTTCGCTTCAATTTGAATGTCAAGACTTATGAGCGATTACCTAATGATGAGATTAGTACTTACATTTCTGAGGGTGAGGAGAAGACAATGTGGGAGTATAATCAAGAAGAAACAGCCGGAGAAAGCATGAAATATTTGAACTATGAAGGGAATTTGATGGGATCTAAGTTTGGATTGTTCCCTCCAAATTATAGATACCAAAATTGCAGAGATGGCTATGATGAAGAGGATGAGATTGAACTAGAGGAAAGCGATGTAGACGATGATGATGATGAAGATGAAAATGATCTTGACTTTGATGAAGATGATATTGGTAAAAGCTACAATTACAACAGTAATTCTGCATCAGTGGAAGAAGAGGAAAAAGTTACAAGTGATCAATTGGCCGATGAAAAAAGAAGCAACAGGAGTCAGAATGTACACTTGTCTGTGCTTACTCCAGTTGAAAATCTCACTCAATGGAAAGAAGTTAAGGCTAAACCAAGGCAGCAATTGAAGCATCAGAAGGAGATTATTATGTCAGAGCAAGCGAAGCACTTGCCCTCACTTACAAAGAAGAGTTCTAATCCTTTGGCTTTGATATCTTCCGAAATTTTGAATCATTGCAACCCTCGAACTCAAGAAGTTGCAGTTGATGCTAGTCTTTCGAACTGGTTGGTTTCTTCTAGGACAGAGTTGAATGCCAAGAATAGCATAGCTGCAATTGGAGAATGGAATCAAAGAAGATCAAGGTGGATGCATCAGACTCATTTGTTAGACAAGATGGAACAGTACTAAGCACCATGCTCATAAGTTGCTGGCATTAATACCACCCAAACAACCATAGTTTCTTACATCAGGTGCTGGAATTGTGCAGAATAAGGGCTGAAGCATGTGGTTCGGATATACAGACACTGCATTATCCTGTAACTTAGATCACCTGAAAAGAGGCTCGTCAAGCACGTGACTGATTGTTTTTCAAAAAGAAAAAAGCAAAGGTGTGTCGTTACGTTGCATTGGGCAGACAATGTTTATCCAAGAGTGCTATTTTCTAGTTCTTTTCATCTTCATTGTTAGATATCTTTAAGACATGAGATTGGAAACTGTTCACTGAAAATGAAGCACACACTATCTAAAGAAGGATCTCACATGTAGTTAAATCAAACTGATCTTGCTTTTGTAGGATTAGACAACACAGGCAAATATTTTTTGTTAATCTACTTAGTTTCCAACCAGCAGACTGTTCCGAATCTTTAATGCATTCTATACTTTTCTCACTGAAAATGAAGCACAGACTATCTAAAGAAGGATCTCACATGTAGTCAAATCAAACTGATACTGCTTGTGTAGGATTAGACAACACAGACAAACATTTTTTGTTAAGCTACTTAATTTCCACGCAGCAGAATGTTGTTGCTCGTTGGCGGCACACTTCCAGCAACTGAAACCAATTTAGTACTACATGATAGAGACCATCTTCTTTCATAAAATTCAATAATCCGACCCTGCAATGATGTTGAAATCATTTCACATTTGGCTGACTCCATATGAACCAAATTGTCAATACTCTATTCCACAATATGAAGGTCAGGCATAAACCTTGGTTGTCCTGCACAGTTTATTAGGATATCTACATTATCCTACAGAAGCAGGCATCTGATTCCTCATCATCAGAGTCACTTGCATCACTGTTGGCAAAAACAAGAAATGACATCAGAACAACAGTTAATTTAGTAATCTAGGTCTAGAACAAGATAGCCAATTTATAAATTATCATCATATGCCAAACATATATTTCTCTGAGTATATTAATAAATGTGTCTCAATACAAAAAAGATGCAAATGTTTCCCAGGAGATATCAAGGTATATATATATATATATTCCAGCTGCAGTTAACACCAAGGCTAGATTGCCAAAATTTACTCTGCACTAATAAAAGCAGTGGTTTATTGCTCTATATGTCAAGACATAAAGATAGTATAGATATTCAATGGGCTCACGCAATTAAGTGCATATCCTGCTGTAAGGCATTGACAACATGGCAAGCCCAAGCGAAAAGATATTTGATATAAGTTGCGCAAGAAAACCACAGATGCCAAACTCAATTAACAACTCATAGCCTGAAGAATATTACTAAGCAACTTGGTGTATGGAAAGCTATTCTTTTGCTACAACAGAAGTTAGTGCTAATAGACACCCACAGTCATGCCAAAAAGAAAATTCTTAGCAGCCATTATGTCCTAGGAAAGACTTTACTTATTCCTAGGCAAGATCCCCAAGCTGCTTTGGCAAAATAAACAATTCTGCAGTACATTTACTTGTGAAACTTTTGCAAGATTCAGCATCCCTTTGAATGTCCCTGGTTCTCCCATTTTTTCCACATACACTACTATTTGTTCATAAACTTGCCCCCTTTCCATTTAATCATGTCATAATCCAGCAAAAATACGAAGTAAAATCTATCAGTAAAGCCAATAAAAGGGGAAGAGAAGGAGTACGAGGACCAAGGAGTGAAATATGAGAACAATCCTGTGTGGAAGTATAACAAGTTACTGATACAATACAACAGAGGACACATTCCTATGTAACTATTCCTTGCGATTGCAATCATACTGTGAATTCAAGATTTTAAATATAAGAGATAATGTAATGTAAAAGAAAGTGAAGTTAAATGAGACAATTACCGACTGCTTACTCATAAGATAATACTGCTGGAATGATGACGATGGTTTGCTCAGATTAGAACAAATATCAATCAGTTTCAATTGTGTATCTCGGGAATACAACATAAAGCCTGAATGGCAACAAGAAAATGCTTCAAGTGAAGGCAAGACAATGCTTAGGATTTAGATCAGGTAAAAATGCAACTAGATCACTCAAAGAAGGCAAGTATTGGCATTTGATAGTGCCATACAATGGGGAAGAAGATGGCTGAGACTACTTCATGTAATTCAGTCAGCTCTCTTACACATCTCAAATAAAAAAATGCAGGAAACACATCATATAATAAACTGTATAGTTCTCCCTAAAGCAATCAGTTCGATAGATCACCAAATCAAAACCTCAATGACAAGAATTCTCTAAAATGCAACACTACATGTCAGTCTCCTGAACTTAAAATTCAGTATCCATAGGCCAACCAAAAACCAACTAATATGACAGATAATCAAATCAAATGAATCCATAAATGCAACTGAAAATTGTAAATTTGAAACTTTTTTACCACAATTTGAGCATCTATAACAAAAATGAACAGAAAAATAAAGAAAAATATTATTACCTTGGCTGAAATTCCAAAACTTCTGCAAGCTTATTTCCATTTTTATCATTCCACTGGACTTTCCTCCTAGGCTTCCCTGACTTCTTGGACAATCCACCTTTATTACTTGAAGGCAACAACAGCTGTGATTCATCACACTCATCCTTTTCTCCTCTCAATGCAAGATTCTGAGTATTTACACCAGTTAAATTCTTAATTCTTGCCTTTTTTTCACTCTTACAATTGCTGTCCATTGCCATAACTAACTACAAAAGAAGAAAATAAAAAAGTTGGTTTCTTAACATTTACTCAGATATCCCATCTCAAAAAAAATCATTAAACTTAATAATTTACCATTTCTAAACTATAAAGATTCAATCTTGACAACTAAATTTTGACAATTCTACACAATCTGCATGACCCCAGAAAGTCAATGTACATTTTTAATCAAATAAATATAAAAATTTTCAGTTCATGAAAGATTCAAGAAATCAAATTCAGAAACTTAAAGGAAGGTTCTTGGAAATCCTTAAAAAAAAAAAAAAACATAAAATTGGAGGATAATTTTTTCAGCTATAAGAATTTGTTTGAATATGCTATAATTAATAGAATTTCTGAGGTTTCCTCAAAAAAAAAAAAAACAGAAATAAATAAATTCAGGGATTTGAATCAAATGCAAAACCCTGCATCTTAAGGATCAAAATGGATGGAAAGTTTTTTTTTTTTTAATTTGGTGTTTTATCAATGGGGGGATTTGTGTGTTTAGTTCTTAGTTAGTGGTGAAAGATTTTAAAATCTTGTTATATAATTTGATGTGATGCTACTGTGTGACTGTGTGTTGGAATGGTAGTTATTAACCAGGGAAACATGAGGTCCATTTTGGGGGGCCAGCATTAATGTAATTTTGAGTTCTAGTGAGCGTTGAAAATATTTACGTAGATTTAATATTTTGTTCTATCTGTAAATTTTGTAATAAAAATTAAATTTTAAAAAATTTTATTTACATCAACTGATATCATAAACTCTTTAAAATTTAATCTACATTACAAAATTTACAAGTGAGATAAAAAATCGAATCTACCTAAATCTTTGTCAATGAGTAAATGCCTTGAATTAAATGACAATTTAAATGAGGATAATTTTAGAGTCATTCAGAGAGTAGTATTAAATTATTATTATTATTAGTTTTTTTTTGTAAATAATAATATTATTATTAGTTTGAAAATTGGTTTTTTTATTCTTAAAAATGATTTTTAATAGTTCAACTTTATAAAGTAAAGAAACTACTAGTATTATATTATTAGTTTGAAATTTGGTTTTTTATTCTTAAATGATTTTTAATAGTTCAACTTTATAAAGTAAAGAAACTACTATACAAATATGACCAATGGTAATGTACCTTAGTGTAAGGTTAGAATTTATTATAAATGTACCTTAATCAGACTGTACGATGTTACTCACTTTTTCTATTGATTAGTTAATTACGTATAGAACTATCTCATAGCTTAGTCAATTTCTTATAATAAGTAAACTTTTGAATTTTGAGATTCTGATTATTGCACACTTTTTTCTTTTTTTTTTTTTTACTATTAAAAACTCTCACCTTCCGGACTCTCTTTATTTTTTGATAACTTAAAAAAATCATAAATTTATAACTAATAACTCATATAAAAAGATGTCTTATTACTTAAATTGTATTTCGTTGTTCTATTACAAATTTTTTTGTCTTTCAATTCTATCAGTTTCTTACCGTTTAAAGAAAGATAACTTGAATTGCGCTAAGAATGTTTCATCTCATATTTTATCTCACTCATTATCACACTATCAAATGAACTGTCAAGATTATTTCATTAAAATTATTCTACGAAATTTTGATAGTTTATTTGATAATGTAACATGAAGTAAAACAAGATGTAAAATAGAAGATGATGTGATCTTGAACTGGCAGGAATATAAAAGGATGAAATATAAAAATAATGATATGTTTCGAGAAACAAATACTTGGAGTAATTTTATTTTTTTTTCCTGGTAGGAGAGTAATTTACTTCAAATTCAATGGCCATCCTTGTAATGTCCAAGGACTGGTCACTGAACCATGAAGAAATGTTTTATAGCTTAGCACAACGTCTTCTAAAAGGAAATTATCTTTATGTGTGTCGACTAATTATTAAACATGTTTAGTAATTACTATTTTATTAATAAAAGTCTTTTATTTAAAGTAGAAGATTTATTATTTTAACAAATAAGAGGATCATAACATTCTATTTAAAAAATAGACCATGCATTTTAGATAACAAATTCTTATTAATTGATAAATTGATGGCATAATTAAACCAAACTCTTTTTGAATTAGGAAATATGTTATTGTTAGGTTTTGGTAATTTAGTTATTTAAATAATTTAGTTTTCTAATATAATTATGTTTCTAGTTGTTATTTCCTGTTCTAATTAGACTTCAGGTTGTTGGTAGTTAAATTTGTTACCCTATAAATAAGAGTTTGTTTAGTTGATTGATTGGAAGAGTTGAGTTGAGAGAAAGTCAGAATAGAGATTAGCTAATGGTAAAATTTATTATGCTTAGTGAGTTTATGCGGGTCTCAATATGAGAGTCGGATGTGCGTTATTTTGTAACTCCTCCTCTTCTCCCACATATTTTATATGCGTTGAATAAATTTATCTTCCGTTGCGTGTTTTTTATGCCAACACAAATAATTATTGAACATATCTAATAATTATTTCTGACCAAAATAAAAATTTACAGAAATTATATGAACAATTAATGTTGTTTGGCACGTTCAAGCAATAATATATTATATTGTCCTAGTCAAGGAAGGAGTCGTTGATGAATCCATGTTGTCCAACTCTGGACGTTGAGATGTAGTTGGCGTTTTCTAATTGGATGTCGATTGCATCCGAGCATCTGGATGAACCGGACCAAAAATCTATTTCCATGTTCTTCATCGTTATTTGGTGCAAGACAATCTGGGGGAAAGAGTTTACTTTAGCACCAGCATGTGCACGAGGTGGGAAAAAAAAGAAGAAAACTACATACTCGATATTATAGGCTCGATTTTTTGTTTTATTTATAAATTTTATAGTTAAAATTAAATTTTATAAAATTTTATTTACATTAACTTATATTATAAATTATATAATATTTAATTCACATTATAAAATTTACAATTGAGACAAAAAATCAAATATAACCCTCGATACATGGATGGAGAGATGGCAAGTGGACCGTGCCGGGTCAAAGTTCGGTAGCTTCACCGTCAACAATGGGCCCGGACATGTGGGGTTAGGTGACTCACGGGTCGGACTGTTGCGGGTATGACAAATATAGACCCAAGTCCGACCCTTATTTCAGGCCCATTACGGAGAGTGACGGGCTGTGTTTAAGCTGACTTAAATTTTAATCTATTTGGATTAATTGAAATTAGATTAAATTATTATTTATTTTATTTCAGATTAATAATTAATAGTCTAAATTATTATTTATTATTTGATATTGTTATTAATTGGTACTTTATTTTTCATTATTTATTAATATAAATTATATAACTTATTACTTCAAGTAATTAGTTCTTAACCAAGTTATTACCTATTATTCTAAATTATTACTTATTTTATTTTAAGTTAATACTTAGTCCATTTGGTAGGATGTAAAATATTTTCCTTGAGAAAATATTTAAAAAAAAAATCATTTTTATACAATATTTTGGTGTTAGGATGACAAAATAAAAATATTTTAAAAATATAACTTTTTTATGTTTTTCATCTTTCGTAATTTTATCAATATTAGTTAAAAAGGCTCATAATAATTCTAATAAATATTTCATGAGTAAAATGAGTTGACAAGATTGACAACAAAAATAAGTTTAACTATTGAAATTATAAAAGCAGGAATTTAAAATTTGATGTTGCTCTTGAACCATTCGAAAAATAACTTACACTCAAGTATTTCGTAAGTTATTTTCGGATAGAGGAAGAAAAATTAAAAAATATTTTATATGAAAAAATATTTTTCAGTATTTGACATCAAGAAAAATATTTTCAATCTAACCAAACAAACCCTTAGTAGTCCAAGTTATTAATTACTTACTAATACAAGTTACTAGTAGTTAGCAGTCTAAAAATTTATTACTTATTATTTGAAGTTATAATTACCATTACTTATGACTACAAATTAATTAATCTTTGCTAGACATATGATCATCACCACTAAAATAGCTTTATCTTTCTTGTCTTTTGTGTTTTGTTCTTTAATCCACCAAATATTATTATATTTTCTAGCTTTTCGTGGCCTTAATTTGTCCATTTCTATTTATTGTTTTCCGGGAATTTCCTTTGTTAATTTGTATTATATCCTTGGATAGTTGAGCCAAGAATTTTAATTATAGGTTTTAATTCAAAGATAATCTGTTTGGGCATGTACAGTCTTTCTTATGCCTTCTTTTTCTGGGTTTTGATTTTTAAGTTGGGCAAAAATGAATGAAACCAATTTATTTCCAATAGATCAAAGCAAAAGTGAAATTTGTCTAAATTACAACCTACAATATTCTATTTTCTATGACGAATTAAAAGCATATTAGAAATTATGTCAACCAAAAACCTAAATATAATTTGTCAGTTGTAACCAAATTTTCACGTATAAATAGGTAATCTGTTCCTTTAAGGTTTAACAAAATTATAGCTTAGCCTTCCAACACATGAAAAATTCTTGCATATACTTAAACTGATTTCATAACATAATGTCGTGAACCCGATATTATTTCCATTTATTAAGTGTCGGTATGCAGAAACTAGAAAGACCGAGATCATTTCCATCAGCCTAGAAAGACAAATTTGCTAATAATTTGATGCTCAAAAGTCAAAGATTTTACCAATCATGTGTATGATGAGACCTTGGTGGTTGGATACGATCATACGAGATGTTAAAGTTTAGCTGTGTTTTGGCACCAATGTCTATTTTTATCTTGCTAAGTCCTTTATATGGTTCAAAAGTCTGCGGTTGTGGTGATAGATTAGCATCGGTTGTGGAAGTATCAAACTATTATCGAAAGGTAAATTTGACCAAAATCAATAAAAAAATAAGATAAACATCACAAATAATTACTTATAAATTAGTTTTAAAAAATTAACTAATCAAACACAAATCTTATAGTATAAATTTAATTCATGCTATAATATGTATATAAGTCAGAACAACGTATCGGAACAGAAATGACCATACTGTATAAAACTCGACCGAATCTTTGAACCATGGTCCATAACCTTTTTAATGCTACTGGTAAATGAACTAGAACATAGGTAAGCAATTTCACACACTGAAGATTACAGTTACATTACAACACCTAGTACGTGGAGAGACTCTCGTATCCCCACCATATCCATGTTGAAGTAGAAGCTTATAGTTCATACAATAACTCAAATCTCGAGGATTCTCTTGTGGGATGGTCATATAACAGTTTAACTTTGTCTTATGTAAATGTAGGAGTCAAATGGCTCCAATATCTAACCAAACAGGACCACAGCATGAAGAATACATCAGGCACATATTGTCTTGGTGTTTCTTTGGCAGCAAGAATTTGTAGTGCATATCAGTGAGGGAAGTGGAGGATAGGGATATGCATATTGCTTCATTGGTTGCTAAACATGATTGCAACAAAAAGCTTGAATTTTACTCAAAAGTGCTCACTGTCCATCTGTAGAAGTAAACAAATACCAAGAAACACGTAGAGTCACAGAAAAAACACGATATGGCATGCTTCGAACGGGAATCACCAGCTTTAAAGGGGATTCCAATCAAGTTATACAGGTCAGGCAAATTTCTAGGCCAGTTTCTGTTTCTGACCAAGGCTTTTATGCCAAAAAAACAAATAAAAAACAGGCTGTTCCTAGTTCAGTTTCCTTTACTGTAAATGAACTTAGGTTACATGAGTTCTAACTTCTACCTGTCAACCTGTAAATAGATTACAACTTGATCAGTTGCACAAATGGCTCCCTCTCCACCATAAGTCGGTAACCTCAAAATGTGTAGGTAAAGTGACGTGGAATGTCACTTTTGACGATTTCAATACAATATACAGACCTTTAAACCAAAACTTCAGTGTAGGTATAGCTAAAGCATAATCCACATACAAAAGCAAAGAATAAGTTCAACTTAAAGGTTTAGCACTTTTTCGAGAAGCAATGTACAAATATCATTAGAATTACTCTACTTTAAACATGTATAACAACTCTAATTATGATGATGTTCTGAAAAGGTTAGACACTATTTCATCCAAATCAACTTATTTTTGAAGAGGATAGCTAACAAGTTTTGGTGTGAGTTTTGCTCCATTTCCTTTTAACTTCCCAATCAATTTTAATTTTCATTTATGTTGTTGTGTACTAATGCTAATAACAAGTGTATATTTATTATAACTTGCTTATACTTAATCTATAACAAGTCATATCGACCATGTTAACACCATGGAAACTTAATAACTGCTATGTAGTCTGTCGCTGAATATCATGTTTCTCATTATATTCAAATACTTTAACACCGGGTTTATATTGCATACAACCATTATCATAAGAATACAAATTCTTTCAAATCTCAGGCACAGCTAGCTATATATAAGAAAGGGTACAATTAAATTCCATCAAAGAAGAAGAAAATACTATTCAATGAAATGAAAACTGTCTCACTAATATAGAGTTTACTGTTAATTTTAGCCATACTCCTATGCTATTCTTATTGGCTCCCCATCCGTCGAAAGTCGGTAACCTCCACATCTTTTTAGCAATAGTCGCTTTCAATTCAGGCAGGGAAAAAAGAAGCCATAAAGTTAAAAAAAAAAAAAAAAAAACCAAGAAGCATTGATAGATGTGTCAGTTTGTGTATGGCTTTTCCCTGGGCATTCTTCCCTTAGCTCCCTCCCAATCAGTACAAAAAAAGGCATAAAATTGTTGCTTACACTTCCAAGTATAAAAAAGTGGCGCCTATTATGACTAACAACTGAAACGAGCTAAATTAACAGTTGGACAGGATAATAACCTCAAACACTATCTGCTGTCTGAAAGCCATTGATTGAGTTCCTCATGGATATTAAATCCCCAGAGATTTGAGTTGTCAATGTCCAAAGCCAATTATTTGATGGAAAATCATATTGCAAGTACTCTGTTACCTGACTCTTTATCCCCACATTACTCACCAAGTAGGCAAACATGAATTTCCAATACCTGATCCCTAGACCGAAAGAGATACAAGTCCTAAAGTCTCTCTCTCCCCCAACCCCTCCCCCACCTCTCTCTCTCTCTCTGCATCTGTAAATTTAATTATCTGGAGCTTTTTGTCAAAAAGTTCCAAGCATATTCTATGTCATTTTATTCAATTTATTGCAGCCATATATTGCAAGAAACTTAAAGAAGATTATAAAAGAGGCAGGCATGGAACACTTCAAGTTCATTGCAAGAATTAAGGGAAAAAAAATGCTATTCAGTTAGAGTTACTGTTCAAACACCATAGCAGTACTTTAGTAAATTTTGGACTATAGTGTTATCTAGGTTACTTAATCGGGAAGTACTTTTAGAGGATGATGTCGCCACAAAAGTATTAATGATTTCGTTTACTTTGCTCTTCAAAGCAACTGATCAGAAGTTATAGCAGTTCTAATTATGTAAATTTATGACTCATTATACAAGAATAATTTTTGATTAGAGTACACTGTTAAAATACACAATTGTGTATGTGTAAGAACAAAACTTGGTTAACTCTTTGTTGAGTTCCTGTTCAACTTTCTGAAGATAATTTATGTAGTGTTTATTACCAAACACAGTAGATAGCCTGAATACACATATATGCACATATGAACATGCACTGTATGGACAAGAAAGAACAATCAGAACTCATTTCATTGAAGCAAAAGTTTAAAACAAAATTCTGTATTGCAGCAATTTCAGCTGAGAAAACTGTAAAAGTTACCCATCTATAGAGAACAAGGGACATTTTTTTCACCATCCAACTGAAAGTCCCTCTGTAGCCTTGTTTTTCCGAAACCAGTAAGTCAGTACATCCTCATTCTAACTCAAATATAGGGAGTGGATTCATCACAATACCCTCAGATGATCCAATATTTGATAGCAATGGTCCACTAGCCTCCTGAGACCTCGTATTCCCAATCCGATGCAACAATCCAAACAACACGAAGCTGGAGATCAAAACCAGAGTGGTATGCACAATGAACAACAAATTTGTCAATGCCATACCCCTCAACTTATCCTCTTCAAGATCACACTTAACATCAACCTCCCTATTGTTGCCTTGCATAATCGTCATCTTCTTGACACACCCTTTTACACTAAATGCATCAGTATACAATGACAACCCCAGTTGCAAAACCCAAACAGCCTTCAAAACAAGACCAGAAGACAACAAAAAGTCGGCAAAAAACGCAGAAGGCCAAATGGATAAATACAAGCAACAAGCAGCACAAACAAGGGCTAATCCACCTAAAAGTTCATAAGCAACACCACCAAGTCCCAAAATCCCTTTCCCATTCATGAAATACTCAACCAAAAATGCAATGCCACCAAGTATAAACACAAAACTCTCAGGAACAACATAAAGATCCAAACTTTCTTTCAAAATGATGAGAATTAAGAGAGCCCAGAAGAGGAAAATCAATAAAGATTGTGCCAAGAATGAGAATCTGTAAGTGGGCTGGCCTGAAATTGCAAGAAATAAATAAATGTGGGAAAATGAGGCAATTGGGAGGGCTACAAGAAGAATGTAAAAATCCCAGTTTTTCCAGTTTGGTTCAGAAAAATACCATGTTTTTGAGGAGATGTCAGATTACCAATTGAGCTGGGCTTTCGAGATAAAGTGAGACTGAACATACAAGCCTGCGAATTGCAATTGGGAAAAGGAAAAGGAATGATAAAAAATGGGTTGCAAACAATACCATTTTTAGTGTGTGTTTTTGTAGTATAGCAGGACTACTTTCTTGATTTTTTTGGTGTGATTTTTAAGGATTTCTTGAAGAATTTGTGGAATGGATTTGGAGAATTTGATGAAGAAATTAAATCTAAGAGAGAAGAATTGTGGAGGATACCTCGATGTTGGAGAGGTGCGGCTTGATCGTGGATGGAGCTTTGGTCAGCAATGGAAGAGGGGGAGAGGCTGAGTCAAGGTGGACCTTCAAGAATACACTTGATTTTACTTTTGACCCCAAACATTTGGGTTTAATTATGTTATATCCTGCTGAACTTTTGTGTACAGACAGATGGCTTGACCACCTTAAATTTGAGGGTTAATTACAATTAGAGCAAACGGTCTAAATAATTACTCTACTATTCAGCAGCTAATGCGAAAATGGTTGCCAAACATTTATGTAGCCTGAAAGGGATTTTTTTTTTTGTTTTTTGGCAAATGATAGAAGTTTTATAGATAATAAAATATTAGTCAAAAGATAACGATAAAGTACAACATAGATGGTAATACGCTTCCTTAATGATTTATTGATCATATATTTAAATTTTTAGAGGGTTGAAAGAGAGATAGTTTTTTTTTAAAAAAAAAAAAAAACAAAAAATAGTCAAAAGACGTGCATCAGCTTGTGTTTCATGTTAAAGTAACAAGGCGAAGAAACCTTTCATTCAACATCCTTACAAATATGCCAAGAGTAAATGTAGCCAAACAATGACTAACCCTAGTACCCAATCTTTTAAGACAAGTAAAAGAACATTGGGAAAAATACTTTCTAAGATCAAGAAAATCCTTCAGAATAATTCTCAAATAGATGTCATCTACATTGCATTGGTTAATCATCTATACGGAAGTAGTTAGATTGAATCTTCACAGCTGCACACAGCTCTTTCTTAACATGAGCAATTTGTAACATTTGACAAGACCTAGCTTCTCTTAGCCCATGCTCCTAAAATATGGCCAGTTGAGCCCCTACAACCATACTAATTGCAGCTCTTCTAGTAGAGCAATACACTGTAGCATCTGTATTAAATTTAAAATAACCGGTTGGGGGACACATCCAAATATCACCTTGCTCCATCTGAGGTTGAACATGAAAAAGTTATAGGATCAAAAGAAGAAGAACATATATCCTGAAACTCCAACCACCCGGAATTCGTATGAGCCATAATACCATTAACAGAAATCCACACAAGATCAAAAAGTTATTTGTTTCTTGACTTCTATATATTCCATAACAAAAATGAAGTGAAAGAGATTGCTGAACACAAATCAACAGATTTGGACAAAGAAGTCAGAGATTTCCACCACTTCCAAAAACTAGACTGATAATGAAATAAATTATGCCAATGCACAGGGAAAATTTTCCAGACTAACTAAGAATAAATATAAGTAAATGCGAACAGATGTTCCAAAGACTCCTCAGATTCTCCACATCTAGGATATCTAATGTCATCAATTTGAAATCTACAACTCAAAGTACTCCTCACAGAAACAAAGCCATTCATACTCCTCCAAATAAAATGTTTCACTTTGTTTTTAACTAGCAAATTTCAAACTAATTCCCAAACGACTTGTTAAGAATGAGTGGAATTAATTTGAGCAGGGAGCTGAAAAACATAATTCTGACCAGGCACATATTGTTAGCCACAAAATAACTAGATTTGACTGAAAATGACCATTTTGAGCAAAATGCCATAATTTTCTATATTTTTGATTACTCAATAACAAAGGTATTTGCAATATCATGTCAGTATCATCTTTACAGAAAACCTGATTAACCAAATCTGTATTCCAAGAACAATGATCAGATGACAGTAGATCAAAAATAAACTTAAGTTGACAACCTTGTGATTTAGGTGTCTAGGGGTTAAAAAGTGCAAGGACTAGGTAACCATGAAGATTTTTCTTTTCAAATTTATATTTGCACCATTACCAACCACAAATCTAATACCATTATCCACTAGATTTTTAGTCGATATCAGATTTTTCTACAAACATGAGGAGGAAGACTTGACTGAAGAAGTGAAGATAGATCCATTAGGAAAATATTTAGATCTTAGGACTTTGCTAACAAGAAAATTAGGATTAGAGAAAATTCTTTAAACCTATTTACCTAAAAGAGCAATATTAAAAGAATAAAAGTCATTAAAACCCCAAACCCCCATACTTTTAACTTGAATTAACTTCAATTCACCCAATGGACTTTATAACCACCTGTAAAATCATCAACCTACCAGAATTTAGCAACTAAACTTGACAACTATTTACAAAGACTAATAGGTAATCTGACATAAAACATAACATACACCAGCAAAGACGTTAAAACTAATTTTATTAACTATTCTCTGCTAGAAGGGGATACAAGCTTTTCCTTCCAACCACTTACTTTTTGCACCAATCTATATTGATGACAAAGAAAAAACTTGAGTTTTAGTTCTACCCACTGACATTGGCAAACCCCAAGTATTTAGTGGGGCTCTTATCCTAAACACCTCATTGTGCATGACAGATTTCAGATTTTAAAGAATTTGGAGTATTTTTACTAAAGCTAAAGCCAGATTACCAAATACTTAGGTAGATCGTATTTTTGATCCTACTTGTAGACCTTGTGATGTGGATTAAACTTTAGAGAATCTATGACATCAACTGATGTGTATCTTATAAGAGCTAAGATTTAATCCTGACTATATTATCTACATACGAGATTAAAAACCGAATCTACTTAAATATTTTTCAACCAAATTTATCAAGGTAAACAACCTGCCACCTCAAAGGTCATCCAACTCCTAAAAACGTGTCTATAGGATATGTCTGTCTATTTTCTCTGTCAAGTTATTCGTTAACTCGGTTCCGTACATTTCACGCGAATTCAAATAAGGGTAAAATTATTTAAAAAAAGTACCCAAATCAATAACTTACCCTCAACTTTTGCACTTCTCCTTTTTCCTTCCTCAGCCATATCCCCTACCCTTTCTTTCCCCTCTATTGCCTTATTCCTTTCCTCTTTCCTCTTCAATGTCCCTTCCCCTCTTCCTTTCTCTACCATTCTCTCCACTCTCTAGCCTTCTCCGTCCCTGTCCTCCCACTCCTCCTCCTCCTCCTCCTCATCTGTCTTTTCCTCCAGATCTCTTGGCCTTTATTCTTTCCCTCCCCCCTCTCCCTTAATCCAGTGCTCTTCCCTCTCTTTTCCAGATTATGAAGATTTAATAGTTTTGCTTTGTAGAAAAGTTAGCGGTTTTGTTTGGCCTCAGGAAAAAGAAGAAATTTTTGTTTGGGGCAGTAGATTGAGGTAGTGGAGGCTAAGTGGCTGAGGGGCTTGGGGTGTAGAAGGGTGGCAGGGCTGGGGAAAGAAAGGATAGATGGGTTGTCTCTTATCTGGATCTAGGTGTGTATAAGAGACTAGAATTAGATTCTAGGAGGAGAGAGAAAGTAGAAGAACCGAATGTCATGAAAGTGTATTTGATTATCTGAGTTTTGGTCCTTTTTTAGTAGCACCCAAGTCCCTTATTTATAGAATTACATAAGGAGGCATAAGGCTATCTCTATCTGCACCTCGGCTCGGTATCAAAGTACATAATTGTCCTCGGTTGGGAGGCTGCCACATAGGCACTTCTAGAACAATCTAGGTAAGATGCTATGTGTCTCTAATCCACATCATCAATAGTCTCCTCGGCTTGGTGTCGAGCCTCACGGATAGGGGCCGAGCCGAAAACGACTGTTCGTAGTTCCCAACCGAGGACAACAAGACTTTGATACCGAGCCGAGGTGCAGAACTTTGGAGCACTTTCGTACCCCGCACTTGTCGACCCGAGGTCGTAACTACCCTTGGGATCCTCGGCGGGCGTAAGTGCAGCATTAACTCAAGGGTGACGTTTTCGCTAAGTCCCCATGCACTGAATTCGCATTTATTGCACTGCATTATTCACTCCAATTTTATTGCAAAACGCCTTATTTTACACCCCGTAACGCCCGCACCACATCTCATTTTTCACGACATATCTCGTTCATCATGCCATAACGCCTCGCTTTTCACGCCATAACGCCTAGCTTTTCCCGCCTAAACGCCTTTTTTCATCTCGAAACCGTCAATTTTTCCCCCAGAACCATTGAACATTCTGGAAGAAAACCCTCCTATTTAAACCCCCATTCACCCCCAAATCATTTTTCTTTGGAGGAATGATCACTTTACTCCATTTCCCCCAACCTATTTTTAGTGGGGATCTCAGGGGGTTTAAACCCCCAGAGACTCGCACACTTTCCCCCATTCACTCTCATCTCAGTCCCTTTCTTAGTCCTCTGTAGTTCTACGTTGTCGATTTTCGGCTGCTCTAAGCCACCACCGGACACCACTAGGAGTTCCCTAAAAATTCCCACACGCCTTAAAAGCGAAGACCATGGCCGATGCGTTCACTCCCACTTCTCTTATTAGCCGCCGGTTCCTCTTTCCTGTGCCAGTTGTGGGGATGTTAAATCCTTTCGTGAAGCCCTTACGCAGCAGTGCCATTAAATTTTCCTTCCGATCCTCTCTTTACGAACCTCCACAAAGCGACCACCTAACCTCCAAACACAAAATGTATCAAACTCCTCGACCCAGGGATATCAAAATCTTTAGGGATAGAAGCCGTTTTCCCAAGAACGTGCACATCAAACTCCCGACCCCCGAGGACCGAGGCCACCTGCCACCACCTAGTTACTTAACAGTCTACCAGGAACAACTGAAGGCAGGGCTGAGGCTCCCAATCGCGCATCTTCTCGTCAACCTATCCAACCACTGGGGTATCAGCATATCCCAACTGACCCCAAACGCCCTGCCTTCAGTTGCCGGCTTCACCTTTTTATGTAGATTACACGACATCCCTCTCTCCTTAGACACCTTTAGGATGATGCTGAAATTATCCCCTACAAAGGGATTCTTTTACATATCTCCCCGAACTACGGGCAAACAGCTCACTTCGGGTAACCTCTCATCTATTTGCTGGTGAAAAAAGTCATATTTCTTCACTGCGGCTTAGCAGTTCTCGACCCTCCAGAGCCTTAGTTCCCCCCAACCTCATCAAAGAGAACCCAAAAACCAGAGGTTACCTTCCCCCAAAGTCCAATCCATGCCCGGAGGCTCGTCGAATCTAACCTCCGAATAAACTTTAACAATCAACCAGCCATCCTATCAAACAACATTCTTGCCTGGGCAGGATTGTTTCCTACCCACGACCCTCAACAAGGTCATCAACATCATTTCTCACTTATCTCTTTTTTTTATTTTTTATATATCATTATTTTTTCCTGAACTTTTATCTTATGCAGAGCTCGGAGCATTTCTCAGGGGGTTGGTGTCCACTACACCTGCCACCGGTGCGGGCACTTCAAATCAGCCCTCTTCGTCAACAAGCGGATCCTCATCCGGCACTATCAACACGCCATCAGGGAGTGTCGAGGCTACACCGTCAACCTCCGCACCCCTGAATCAAACCGAGGCAGTCAGTCCCCCGTAGAGACCAACCGGGGAGGTAACTCTGGCTCTTCAGCCCACCAAACCCTAGCCGACTCGGGTTACGAGGAAAAGGACTAGGGAGGCTGCTGGCCTCAGGGAGGGTCCTTCTTCAACCATGACCCTATCCTCTACGTCATCGCCCTCAAGGTCCTTCGTTCCAGGAACCTGTTCAGACCCCAGGGACAGGCTCTGGAAACGTCACTCTATCCAAACAACTTATCACTTCGTATGGTAAAGACCGCCGAACCTCATTCGTTTCCACTCCTTATTCCCTCTTCAGAGTCCAGAGCTAACACCTTACCTTTTTTTTTTAGGTGATAGAAAATACACTCCCGATAGGAGAGAAAATCTGTAGGGTCACAGGATGTGCCCTGGGGTCAGTTGTCTGTCGACCCTCTTCTAGTGCCTCCCACCTCGGGGAGCTCTGATCTCAGACCCATCCCACCGATCGACCTAAACGAATAAGCTAAGGTCCCGAGCTCTGGACAGGAAGCAGGCAAAAATGGTGGCGTTGCTTAGGGATGTAGCCTATGTCAAAAGGCTCACTCAACAGAGGCTGGACGAACTTATCACGTCAGCCTGATAAATGTAAGTCTATCTAACCCTTTATGAAATTCTAACTTTTTTGCACCTCGGACTTCAACTAATCATTTTGCCTTTTTTGCAGGCCATCACAACCATGAAAGATCGGGAGGCCTCCTTCAATTCTACTTTTAACTCTATGAAGCAAGAGTTAGCTCACGCGAAGTCCAGTGTGGATCAGGTAGTGAAGGAGGCTGTCAACGCCAACGAGATGAAATGCAATATCGAGGCGTTCATAAAATAAGTGGTCACAGGTCAGTGTGAACCCCATGGAGAAAACCTTTTTTTGAAAACTCCTTCAGACCCTTGATCCGTGGATGTTGGCGATCTGGATAAGATCTAGACAGATCTGGAGCAAAGGGTTCTTCAACTTCAAGAAGAAGCTTAGCTGGCCGAGGCAAAGTTCGCTTCTCAGGAGGTGGAGCTGCGGATCGAAGGCAGGAATCAATTCGAGGCCTCGGTTGAAGCGGATGAGATGTTGAAGGAGTTTTCAAAAAAAGGTTTTCTCCATGGGGTTCACACTGACCTGTGACCACTTAGTGAAGAACCCTGATTTGTACAAGGGGCTGCCATACGATGCTACCGTCACCGAAGAGGTCATCAATGGCCTACAAGCTCAATTCAAAGCCTCTGCTCTGATTCCCGAAACTTCTGGAATGATTCTGCTGATCCATGGCCCAAATCCTGAAGCCGAGTCCGAGCTTACGAACCAAGATTCCATCTCCACTGCCGAGCCTTCCACTTCCGGTGCAGTATACTTTGAATTTTGCTTGTATACCATTAGAGGTATATCTTCCTGACGGTAGATATCTAGATGTGTATAATAGACAGGCCGAGGTGTTGTCCCCTTGATAAGAGCCTCGGCTTTCTTTGCTTCTGGCCTTTTACCTTTTTAAAAAAGACTTTATTTCCTGCATTTAAAATCTAGAAGTTTTATGATATAAGCAGGTAACAAACTTTCCACACTTAAGCATTCCAATCATAAAAGATTGTCTAAGACTCCATTTCATAAGATCTGAACTTAGGCCTTGTTTAGACCCTTCCGAACTGAGGCAAAAGGATTAAGCTTGGCTCCTTATATTTGCCGTAGCCATTTAATTTGAGTCAGACTTTCCAAAGTCCAAAGGATAATGTTTTGCTTAAGCAAGGCAATCAAGCCTCTTTGAGGATCATACCCTCTTCAATTTTATTATGTTTGGAGGGGGCTGCTTAGTTTCTACCCTTGCGGGGAAATTGCTAGGCCTCGGCTCCCAATGTTTGCTTCTGTATTGAACTGGATCTGAACCTCTGAGGGCTGAAACAGCACGAAATTGCTTTGTGCTTCAACCGAACCTCTGAGAGTTGGTGCACCTTTGGTTTTGCTTGGGGGGCTACTAAGCCTCTACCCTTGAAGGGGGACTGCTAAGCCTCGGCCCTGGATCATTCGGTAAAGAGAGGATCGGAAGGAAAATTTAATGGCACTGCTGCCAGTTGAACATCTGACTGTGCCTTGACCGAACCTCTGAGGGTTGGCGCGGCTTTGTTTTTGCTTGGGAAGGGCTACTAAGCCTCTGCCCTTGAGGGGGGACTGCTAAGTCTCGGCCCTCAATCATTTGCTTTTTTGTTGAATTGGATCCGAACCTCTACGGGTTGGAGTAGCTCGAACATCTGACTGTGCCTTGATCGAACCTCTGAGGTTGGCGCGGCTTTGTTTTTGCTTGGGGGGCTACTAAGCCTCTGCCCTTGAGGGGGGACTGCTAAGCCTCGACCCCCAATCATTTGCTTTTTTGTTGAACTAGATCTGAACCTCTGAGGGTTGGAGCAGCTCGAACATTTGACTATGCCTTGAACGAAACCTCTGAGGGTTGGCACGACTTTGTTTTTGGTTGGGGGGCTACTAAGCCTCTGCCCTTGAGGGGGAACTGCTAAGCCTCAGTCCTCAATCATTTGTTTTTTTATTGAACTGGATCTGAACCTCTGATGGTTGGAGCAGCTCGAACATCTGACATTTGAAAAGGGACTTTCATTACATTTCTTGATAATATTTCTTCAAATTTACAATGTTCCACATTCTGGGAACAGGATAGGGTCCCCTCTCATGTCAACCAACTTGTAATAACCCGAGGTGTGAGCTTCTATTACATGATAGGATCATTCCCAGTTTGGATCTATCTTCTTAGTCCCTTCTACATGGCTAGCTTCATTCTTTCAAAGTACCAAGTCTCCGGGCCGCAAATACCTATGGCGTTGTAGTGTTTGGCCATGACTTGCTTGTACTTGGCTTCCCGGATGGATGCATTTTATTTTATTTTTCCTCAAGTAAATCTAGGTTAGCTCGCAGGGCCTTATCGTTGAATTTCAAATCACACAAGGATACTCGAGCCGAGGGTAGCCCTATCTCCATAGGGATGACAGCCTCGGACCTGTAGGCCAAGCTGAACGGAGTGTTTCCATTAGCCGTTCGAGGTGTGGTCCTGTATGCCCATAGGACACTATGTAATTCCTCAACCCAAGCAGCCTTGGTTCTTTCAAGTCGAGTCTTGAGTCCTGTCAGCAGGGTTCGGTTGCACATTTCAGTCTGTCCATTTGCTTGCGGATGAGCGACTGAGGTGAAGTGCTGTTTGATGCCTAGGTTAGCGCAGAAGCTCTTGAAAAGTCTCCTTCAAATTGCTTCCCATTATCAAAAATGAGTATAGTAGGGATACCGAACCGACAAACAATACTTTTCTAAAAGAATTTTTTTATTGCTTTTCTCGAGATTGTAGCCAGGAGCTCGGCCTCGATCCACTTGGTGAAGTAGTCAACCGTAACTATTAAGAACTCAAGCTTGCCTATCCCTCTGGGAAGTGGGCCCAAAATATCAATTCCCCACTGAGCGAATGGCCATGGGCTATGAATAGGAACCATATCCGAGCTGGGTCTTCGGGGTATTGGCGCTTGTATTTGACACTGATGACATCCCCGCACCAATGTGTGTGCGTCAGAGTGTAAGGTCGGCCAGTAGTACCCAGTCAGCAAGATTTTGTGAGCTAAACTCCAAGGACCGACGTGACTTCTGCATATGCCCTCGTGCACCTCTCGTAAAACATAGTTAGCTTCGGATGGCGTGAGGCACCATCAGCAAGGGGCACAAGTATATTTTTTTATACAAGATTTTGTCAATAAGGGTATACTTGGCACAGCCGTACTCAGTGGCTGTCTTTATACACATCTGTCTCTTATACACATCTAGATGTCTCATTAGAGAAAGGGTCGGTGACCGGTCCCATCCAACCGAGGTCCGGTTGGACACAAGAGATTCTTTACAGAGCTGTCAATAGACCTGCGTTCTCAGAGTTCTACTAAAATCTCTTTCGTTAAATACGAGTATATTGCTGAGGCTAGTTTTGACAGGGTATCATCATGCGTGTTTCTGGTTCGGGCAATCTTAATGATGTCCACTTTTTTGAATTTTCCAATCCAACTTTTGACCTCGGTTAGGTACCTTTTCAAAATCACGCCCCGAACTTCGTAATTTCCCAGGCTTTGACTTACAACTAGCTGAGAATCTGAATGTATCTTTAAGGTTCAGGCACCCATCTGGTGGGCCATTTCCATTCCACAGATGATGGCCTCATACTCAGCTTCGTTATTTGCTGCCTTGAATTCGAACATTGATGGCGTAAGTGAGATAGTCCCCTTCTGGGGATCAGATTATTATCCCTGCCCCGGCTTCAGACTCACACGAAACTCCATCAACATGAAGCTCTCATGGGAGATCTTTTCTCATTTTCTATTCCTTTGCTGGATCAGTCACCGTGATGAGGTCAATCCTCTCGATGTCACAGTTTTCTGCAATCTCTTATACACATCTAGATGTGTATAAGAGTTTGAGGCTATAACTCTATGTCAAAATCGCAAACAGCTCTACAGACCAATTTCGCATTCTGCCCGAAGCATCTGGCTTGCTTAAGATATTTTTCAAAGAAAGGTTGATCAAAATTATTATCTTGTGACTATGAAAATAGGGCCTTAGCTTCCTAGCCGACACCACCAACGAGAAGGCTGCCTTCTCAATGGAGGTGTAGTTCCTTTCTGTGAAGCACTTTACTTACAAAATATACAGGGCATTGGTTTCCTTGCTCATCATGCCTCAAAAAAATTGAGCTGACTGCCGGTTTGGCGATCGAGACAGATACAGGTATAGCAGTTCTCCTTTTTGTGGAGATGCGAGTTTCGGCGAGTTGCCCAAGTATTTTTTAAACTCTTCAAAGGCTTTACAAGCTTCTTCGGTCCATTGAAAGCCCTCAGTCTTCTTTATGAGTCGGAAGAACGGCAGGCCCCTTTCTACTGATTTGGACAGGAATCGATTCAGGGCCGCCATTCTGCCGGTGAGTCTCTGAACCTCATTTACTGAGGTTGGAGTTTTCATACTAATTATGGCTTGCACCTGACAGGGTTCGCCTCGATTCCCTGGTGAGAGACAATGAATCCCAAGAATTTTTCTGAGAGGACCCCAAATGTATATTTTTTGGGCTTCAGCCTTATTTGGATGGATCTTAATGTCTCAAATGTCTCCCTAAGATCTTTCAAGGTTTCCTCATAGGTTCGGTTCTTGTCCACCATGTCATCAATATATACCTCCATATTTCGTCCTATTTGGGACTTGAAGGTTTTATTGACAAGACGTTGATACATGGCTCCAGTATTTCGATTGAGTCTGAAGGGCATAGGCTGTAGCAGTACGTGCCTCGATTAGTGATAAAAGAGGTTTTCTCTTCATCTTCTCTGGCCATGAATATTTGATGGTAGCCCTTGAATGCATCTAAAAAGTATAAAATGTAAAATCCAACAAATGAATCTACTACTGTATCAATTCGGGGGTACGGATAACTGTCCTTTGGACAGACTTTATTAAGATCAGTAAAATCTTGGCACATTCTCCAAGAAGAATCTGGTTTTGTTACAAGGACTGGATTACAAAGCCAGGTGGGATACAATACTTCTCTAATCAATATGGCCACTAAGAGTTTATCCACCTCGACTTCGATTATCGATTATTAAATTGTGCTCTGGACCGAAGAGGCGTTTCTTCTGCTTCACTGGTTTGTATGCCAGGTCCACTCCGAGTTTGTGCTCAATAATTTCCTGAGGGATGCATGGCATGTCTTCGACGGTCCAGGCGAACACGTCCTTGTATTCGGCTAAAAGTTTGAAGAGAAGGCCCTTAAACTGCATTCTGCTGGGAGAATAGTACAGATCTTGATTTTCTGATCAGGGAGACTCGGATCTAGTGACACCTTCTCAATTTGAACCTCGTCTTGGGGCTCAATTTTTGCTTTGCCCTTCTCCTTCGGCTCGGGAGGTTCGGGGATCTCGGTAGCTCCGAGCCGGGGCTGCACATTCTCTTCCCCCTCCCTCTGACTTATCAAAGGCTCTTCAAAGCCATCCTAGGTGGATGAGGCATCAAAGGTTTGTAAGTAAGCCTTGTCAGCAATGGACATCATTTGCGATTGGGACCGCAAGGGCATCATATAGCAGACTCTGGCCTCCTGAAGGCTGCCAATGACTGTTCAGAGATCCATCTCTTATACACAAGATGTGTATAAGAGACAGGTGGAACAGTGATGAAAATTGAGAAACTGTCCCTCAGGCACGACTGAGTCTCCGGTGAAGCATACCAATGGAGTGTTGAAAGGTTTTATCAAAGAATCATCCATATGCATTTTGACCCAAGCGTCCCAAAAGATTATGTTCACCGAAATTCTTGCTGACTGGGACACACGGTGCATTTCATATCCAGCCACATTTACCTGAATTACCATGGGGTTATACTGTGGCATTCAGCTAGGAACGGGGTTCTCGGATGTGTATCTGAGACTCATAAATAGAAAAGGATCAGGAATAATGAGATCCTCAAGCCATGATAAGGAGTCAAGTTCAGTGGCGATGTGGAAGGGCATTATTTGAGTCCCCGGTCTGTCTCTTATACGATCAGATTGTGTTTAGAGACAGCGATGCCATCCAAGATCTGTTCATCTTGGTTTGCCGGGGATCTATTCCTGTTTTGGAGTTCTCATTGCATTGACGAGCGGCGCGAGTAGTGCACCAGATTTCTTTGGTTGGCAGTGTTCCTTTGGAACTCTGTTGCAGTTCGACAGATGAACTGCTGCAAGTGTCCTTCTTGGATGGCCTTCTCGATTTCAACTTTCAGGTGGTTGCATGCCTCGGTATCATGGCCGTGTTGACCATGAAAAGTGCAGTACTTTGCCTGGTCTTTTTTGTCCGAGGCTGACACCATTCGAGGGGGTGGCTCTAAGAGGTCCAGATGTTGTACTTGGTATAAAATTTTCCTTCTCGATGCATTGAGATGTGTGAAATCGGCATCGGGATGGCTCCTTGTTCGCGGGGGTCGGTTCTCGATATTGTTGCCCTGGAAGACCACCCGATTCGCCAAAGGTGTGGCTCTGGAATAGCTCAACCTATCGGCGACCCTTAACTTTTTCGATGATGAGAGGTTCGGAGTCTTGAGGACTTTTTCTCTTTGTATTTCGTAAAGTTCTCTTTTTGTCCTGTTTGACTCTTCGCCCCATATGAACTCCAATGCTCTTTCGAGAAGTTCAGAATAGGAGTTCGGCATCCTTTTATCCAACTCGGCGTTGAAGACGCTTGGTCGGATGCCGCTGCAGAAAGCAGCCACCAGAATTCTTTCGACAACATTTTTTATTTAGACCACCTCGTCATTGAAGCGGTCCACAAATTTGTTAAGAAACTCATCGGATCTCTGCCGGATGTTCATGAGGTGCGATGTGTCCTTTTGCAATATCGATTTACTCCTGAAGTGACCAAAAAAGGACTTCGCTAGGTCGTTGAAAGTGGCGATTGAGTTCGTCGGCAGCTCCTGGAACCATTTTTGTGCCGGACTTCGAAGAGTGGTGGCAAACAACTTGTAGCGGGTCGCGTCACTTAAGCCATAAAGGCTAGTAATCGCCACCATGTGCTGCAGGTGATCTGACAGAACGGATTCTCCCTTGTAACGGTCTAGGTCAGGCAGCTTGAATTGCATTGGAAGTGGTTCAATTTTGATAGAGATTGTGAATGGAGGTCTCTATCAATCTCCTCCGTAGCAGGAGTATTCAGAAGTAAATTGTTTTTTCTCAAAATCTCTTGGATCTTATTTTCGAGGTTCTACTCCTAGAGCTGTTTTAAAACAACCGAAGAGCCTCTGGTCCTCTTGATCCAGATTTTTTCGAGGAATGTGCACCGAGTCTCACGCATCGATAATTTCTTTGATCCTGTTGTTGATGAGTGTGACTCATCATATTGTTCATTCAAGAGCGACTTCGTCAATTTGTGACGCAGGTGGGTGGGGCTCATGGCATCAACCGACTCTTCCCCAGGCCATCTGCTAGGGATCGCGTTACTGTTCGGCCTGTGGAGTGGCTACTCGGTCTGAGCGCTCGGACGGAGTTTGGGTCTCGCGCTGTTCCACGAACACTCGAAAAGACTTGAAGTGGTCAGCAATGTACTTCAGGACATCGTTTTACTTTTGTTGAGCCTTGGTTGGTGTACCGTTGTTTTCTAGTTCATCGGTATGCACCACGAGGTGCTAATTGCTCGTCTCGGCATTCTTGCTGGCAATTCGGCGTGTTCCACGGTTCTTCATCTTTCTTAAAGCAAAAACAAATAATTCAAATGATTGAGAATTTATTCAAAGTGATGGAAATCTGTCGATTCCCGCATGAGACGGCGTCAATTGAAGAAGCTAGAATTAGATTCTAGGAGGTGAGAGAAAGTGGAAGAACTGAATGTCAAAAGTGTTTTTGATTATCTGAGTTTTGGTCCTTTCTTAGTAGCACTCAAGCACCTTATTTATAGAATTACATAAGGAGACATAAGGCTATCTCTATGCTAGTCCAGCTGAAGTTGAATTACATAATTGCCCTTAATGAGGCTGTCACGTAGGCACTTCTACACAATCTAGGTAAGATGCTATGTGTCACTAATCTACATCATCAGGTTGCAATGGAGGAGGATGGAGGCTAGGAGTTAAAGGAGGCCGGGGAAAGTGGTTATAGGGCTTAGGATGGAGAAGCGTGGAAGGTAGTTGCATTAGAGGGTGAATGCGAGATCTCTCATGTCTAAGGATTTTCTTCTAAATCTTGAAATTGAAATTATCTGCAATTTGTCACTGTATCATTATATTTTTCCACTACAATAACTTAATATTAATCACATCTAGATTTAATATGATTGTCTTTTTTTGGATGTAGTTTTATTCCTAATGAAATCACATGAATGCACGAGATCAGACTAACGGAGCACTTTATAGAGAAAATAGACGAAATGACCCTATAGATGTATTTTTAAGAGTTGAGTGATCTTTTGATCACAACAATTATTTAGTGACCATTTGACCAACTGTATAATGTAGAGTTGAGTAATCATATTACCGACTAGTTCTTGTGGTTTAACCAAATTACGATCAACTCCTTTAAATCGTTAAATGTTCAACAAATACCTCTAACTATTAAGAAGAAATGTTGAAATCAACCAAAAACAAATAACATTTTTTATCTTCAAAATTCCCTTCATGATCCTAATTATTTTTTCTCATTTTCTCAATTTTTGTATCACTCCAAAATGACATCATTTGGTTATAATTCCTCACATGCACAGGCCATACCCAAAATGTGTCTTGACTGGAGTATAATCAAAGAATAAAATACACGGGCTAGATGTTCCTAAGAGACAGGTCAATACCAGCTAAAATTCAAAAAATTTTCTTACCCTTTTTTTTTTTTTTTTGCAGATTTTGGTGGGCTACCATCCTTTTTCCACCACGCTTTTGACCCACCATTTTAACGATTTTGCATCTGATTTGAAAATAAAAGTTGTAGCTCCAGGAACCCTCTATAACTTTTATTCTTTGAGTTTACTCCAGTTCCTCCTCCATCTCTTGAAATCTTGGCTCAAAGTTGGTATCTGGAAAATTTTCCAGACTTAGAAATTTTTCTGGAAAATCCTCTGGACCAACAGCCTTTTTCTACAACGTTTTTGACCCTCCAAATGGACGATTTTTCTTTGGTTTTTAAAAATAAGTTGTAGTTCCAGGTACCCTCTACAACTTTTGTTCTTTGAGTTTAGTCTAATTCCTCTCTTATCGTATGGAATTTTGGCTCAAAGTTGGCTGTTTTGGCAGATTTTTTTTGCTTAAGAAAATTTTTCTGCAGAAAATTTTTTCTACTTTCTTTAGAAGGAATTTTCTGTGCTTTTAATGACTCAAGATGTTCATTAATTTGGAGGGTCAGAAAATCTTTGTAAAAAAAGGCTGAAAAAATGTGTATAAGAGACAGCATTTACGGTGAAAAACGAGAGAAAAAGTGGCCAAACATCAACAACGCCTGAACTTTTTTTTTTTTTTTTAAAAGACAAATCAATTAATTAATTAATAATATTTTAATTAATTTTTTTTTTTAAAAAAAAATCTAAAAATTCAATAATATTAGAACTTATTCACAGTATTGCAAAAACATAAGACACATAAGAATAATTATACATAATTTACATGTGATTAAGAAGGATTCTTAAGGGTAAATTAAAAGAAAATCAAAGAGCAGGTTAAAAAGACATTGAAAAAAAAATTAAAAGAAAATTGAGAGACAAATTAAAAGGAAAATAGGGGACAACTTAAGGGACAAAAATATGTCTACACATGGTAACGACAAGGCATGTTAGTAATGGTTTTGCAAAGTGGTTTCTTGCAATATGAGGAGCCATCTGATGGTGATATCTTTTTTTTTTTTTTTTGGGAGAATATTGGATAATTGGTTGTTTGAAAATCGATGGATGATATAATTTTTGGTATAGGAAAATAAGGGTGAATTTTTACGGGGCTAGGGTCATGCATTTTAGGGAATAAGGTAGAAATAAAGGAATATGCGAATAGGTAGGGACAAGATTTATGGTAGTCATTAAACAACTAGTAACATTTTAATAGTTGTTTAATAACTAATAGAAAGAATCTATTTGGATTGGGTGGCCCACTTTACTAAAGATAGGGGGGCAATATTTCTCCAAATGAGAGTCTCATATTAGTTTTTACACAACTACTAAAATGCTTCACTGATTAACTCAAATTTTACCTAGGAAGCGGAAGAATTACGAGTTGGAGGTGGTGAAGATAGTGTTTTTGTAATGGAAAAATGAGTTTAGAATTAGTTAAGAAAATTAATTTTTTTTAGGATTATTGATGAGTACGTGAGAAAGGTAAATTAATTTTTCATAGATCTCGTTAAATAGGAGTTAGCGAGAATTGCAAATTTATAATTTGGCTAAACTACACAGTGATTCAAGAGATATGGCCAAACCTCAAAAGAAGGTAAATATAAGATATGTCTCATTAACTTTTTTTTTTTTTGCTTTTATCATCTTAATAATCTTAATCTTATAGTTCTTTACTTCTTTAATCATCTTAATCTTCAATCACAAATTAAAATGTTTTTTCTAATAATAGGAAAGAAAATATAAAGGAATTCATTTTTCTTTACAATATCTAAGAACCAAAGTTAGGCAAGATTAATGTTCCAAAACATAGTACTATATGATAACAACTAATTTCAAGCAAGACATTATCAAAAGAATGCAAATTGCCTTTTATATGCATAGTTTGTTTGTGACATCCAAATACTTTTGCAATAATGACGTGCATTCCTTCGTCATCATATGTATGATGTTCAAAAAACCAAGCAAACGACGACTATTATCTTCTACACTAGAATCATAAATATTATTAAGCTCCTTTCCTCTTTTTATTACTCATTTCATTCCCTTTTCAGTGTCGTTTAAACTTTTAACGCAAAAATTAAGATTGAAAAAAATAAAATCATTAGTCTTCCAAATATTTCATTAAAGCCAAAATAGTACCCCCAACTTTAATTTTAGTTGAATTAATCATTGAACTAAATATTTGTATCTAATTTGATCCCAAAATGGTAGCTCTTCCCAAAACATAATTTTTTTAATTTTAACTGGTGTTGACTAGGGGTATAACTGTCAAATCATTTAGTCCTATGATTTTTGTTTCTTTAATATCACCTCATTAGTCCCTCAACTATTTCACTAAAATAAAAACTGTACCCCATCTTTAATTAAGAGCCGAATTAATCCATGAATTAAATATTTGTATCCAATTTAATTCCCAAACGGCGACTCTACCCAAAACATAAATTTTTTGAATTTTAGCTGGTATTGACTAAGGGCATAACTATCAAATTATATCAATCATAAAACGGAAAAGCGAGGAGTTTGATGATACTAATATGTTATCTTTTACAAATAACAGATAATTTAAATTTCATCTCCAATTGTAAAATCGATCTATGGAGTTTTTTCTGAAAAATAATTATGTTCTTGTCATTGAGCTTGCACTGCCAGAACTAGGAGAAGGAGGAGGAGTAAATTGAGTAACATTTTGTGAGGAAGCTGTTGGTTATAGGTTGTTTTTCAAAAAAAATCATTGATATAGACGTGTTTTAGAAGAAATAAATGTGTACAATAGACAAAAGTACGGTTACTGGAGGTGGAGGAAATAAGAAGCGAAAGGAAAACAGAGTAGTGATAGTTGCAACAAAGGGGTGGGGCATAGGAAGGGTGATAGGGAAAGAAGAGATGGTGGCAATAACGGCGGAAGGGATAGATTCGAGAAGGGTAGGAATTAGTGGTGGTTGTGACGAAGGGTTGGGAGTAGTGAGAAAGGAGAGACTGGGGATAGGAAAGGAGGAGATAATAAGCGGTAGACAAAAGATAGTGTGAAGGCTTCATTGGTGGGGCATGGAAGGGTGGTGTTAGTGGTGCATTAGTGTAGGGAGAAAGATAAGTACACATTAGAGGGTTTTGATTTAAATGAAATGAAACTATTGGGAAAAAATGAATATAGCATGACGGTATGTTTTGATCCTGTATTAGCAATAAATCAAAATTTCAAGTACTTAACCACTAAACCATCATTAATCCAAGTAGTAATATGTTTGCCTTTTTATTGTAAAATTTAAAACTATTTTTAAAAACAAAAATCATAAGACCAGGTTATTTGACAGTTATGTTATTCGATACTAGTCAAAATTAAAAAAAAAATTATGTTTTGAGTGGAGCTACCATTTAGAGATCAAATTGGATACAAATATATGAAATATTTCAATTTATATTTTTTTAAAAATGGATTTACCTGGACCAATACATGATTTTGTTTTTTCCTTTCCATTCACTTGGATTTCTTCCGTTTCATCGATTTTGTCCACTTACATCGAAATCTCACTTATCAGATTCTCCCAAATAAAAGGGAAAATGGATCTATGGTCGGTTTCGTGACAATAAATAGAAGAATTTCTATTTGTATATTCAATTCAGTGACTAATACAGCTAAAATTAAAGTTGGAGGACCATTTTAGTTTTCATGAAATAGTTGGAGGGCTTATAAAGTGATTTTAAAAAAATAAAAATCATAGGACAAGATGATTTGAGGATTATGCCCTTAGTCAATACCAATCAAAATTCAAAAAAATTATATTTGAGAGGAACCGCCACTTAGGGATCAAATTAGGTATAAATATTTAGTTCATAGACTAATCCAGCTAAAATTAGAATTAGAGGATCATTTTAGTTTTAGTAAAATAGTTAGAGGAATAATGAGGTGATTTTCCCTTAAAATTACTATTAAATAGTTTAAATTTTAGGTAAAATTGATCCCATATAGCTAAATTACCCTCTTGACTAGTAATAAATTAAAAGAGTCACAATCTCACATCCGATTTATCTTTAGTAATTAATGGAGTTGGAAACAGATAAGAATCAAATTGGTAAAAATAAAATTAATATTTAATTAAAATTTAAAGTAACACTTAAAATAATTTTCTTTTTCTAAAGTGACACATAAAAAAAATAGAGGGAGTAATTTATTTTTCCAAGCCACTAAACCTCATTATACAAGTATCTTACAATTTATATACAACTGTTTACACTTTTTTCATGTTATGAGATTTGAATTGTTAGGTCACGTTTGGTTCCAACTAGGGTTGTAAACGGGTCGGATCTAGCATATCCAGATCCGAATCCGATTAATATTACCAGTTCCGGATCCAAACGGATCTACAAAAGTAGATCCGTATCCGGATCCGTCGGGTCTTGTCGGATCCGAATCCGGGTCTTAATGATTTTTTTAAAAATTATATGTAAAACTATTACAATTTATCAATTTTTTTTTTTAATTATACAAAAGTATTAAGTTCATAATTAATATTTATGCACGTATTTTATATTAAATATAAATTACAGTCCGGATCTAGACCCGACCCATTGACAAGCCTAGTTCTAACCAGGGCCAGCGGGAGGAGGGGTCCACTGGCCTTGAAAACACAAGTACTATACATTGGGTGTGAATTGATAAAATAAGGTAGTACTTCACTTTTACCCCCATAATTTTTGAACTTTTACAACTTTAACTTTTAATTTTTTAACATTGTATAACTTATAATTGGGCCTAGTTTACATACATATAACTATAATATTGCTAGACCCATAATATTTTAAAAATCTTCTACGCTTAATGCCCATCAATCACTATTTTTTCTTTTTATCCTAATTTTACCAAATTCTATTATGGAGATTGACCACACACACAAAAAATGCTGGGGATAAAAAGAAAAGTCACATCTTCCGAAAAGATTATGGGCGAACCAAATTTAACACAAAGACACAAATGTTTCTCCACAATAATCAAACAAGTGTATTGTGGAGAAACAATTTGCAAAATAAACATTATTGTATTTTTTTTTGTGATTGTAAATATTTGATTTTGTCGTATTTAATTAAATAACTAATTTACTATAATTCATAAATAAATGACAAATGCATTTTGTCTATTATTTCATGTAATGGTTTTTAATTATTTATTGAATTTATAAGTATTATTGTTATTTTAAACAAGAAAAATTCTTTTTCTTCAAATTTAATTAGTTTGTTGTTCGTCACCTAACATAACATGTAGGGAACAATTATATAAGATAATACGTATAAATTTTGAAAATATAAGAAATCTATTTGGTACATTTTGATAATTTGGTTGTCTACTTATTCCTGTATTAAAATTATATTAGTGAATTTCTTGTGATTAAAATACTTGCATATAGTTACATTTAATTAGTAATAAAGTATAATAGTTAGGAAATTTTATAGTACCGTTAGAGTATTATACTATTGTGTTTTGAATGCTTGTAAAGTATAACATCATATATTTTGGATATTTATACAGTACAAACTTTAAAATATAATGGTATGATATCTTAACATAACTATAAAATTTTCCTAAAAATTATATATCAAACTTGCCTCCACTAACATTTCGTTCTAGCTACACCTCTAACTCCAACCTTGTGAAATGTATAGAATCTTGATTTTCTAATTTTATAGCTGAAAATGAGCTAGAGGAAATCGACGTATCATAGTAACACAATTTTCTACATTATAAATGTGAAATCTATTTGAATCAAAGTTTTAATTTGCATTGGCTTTGCAACTAAAATGACAAGCGTTCAATTATGCTTGAAACGCAAGTTATGACTGTTCCAAGAACTTTCTTCCGATCGACATGAAAATTAACGGCTAGAAATTGATTCAAAGCCATCAATTTTGTGGCTACAGACTTCACATTTAGCAATCAACCTACCATGTGCAAAATTAATGTTCACATTCATGGAGAGAAAAAGAAAGAACACAAATTCATCATGAAAGTCTCTGTTCAACACAGTCGGGTAATTTTGGATGTTTTACACCCTCTGATTCTAGGAAAATTCAATTAAATAGTCCAATTAAATAAGCGTATATTATAAGAAGCTCCATTTTAGTTTGACTAATATTTAAGTTGTCACTCTAAACTTACAATGTCTCCTTTTGATTTGGATTTTTTTTTAAATGGATAAAAAATTAAAAATTTAGCGAATTTGTACAAAAAGTCAAAAAATATTCCTCAACCTATTACTCATCCATCACCTAAAAACCCTTCCTGTTGGAAGGGATGAGTTATATTTTATATTAAAATACACAACTAACATTAATTAGAGTTTTAAATGACTAAAATAATCCTTGTTAAATTAAAAAAAATTTAGCCACCTAACAATCACTGAACAAAATATTTAACGATTTCATTTGAACCCGAACTACAAGAGGTTGAATTGTAAATTTGTAAATCATAAGATAGTCTGAACATTAGTCAAGGCACAAGGGTTCCTTATAATTTGTCCATTAGATAATAGCCACAGTAGCTTAAACCATGATGAAAACAAATATTTTCAAGATTTCGAAATTTTTACACTTACTTTTTGACAAAGTAAAAGTATAAGTTTTATCTCTTAATCAAATATATAACTTCTTTATTTTCTTTTCTCTTTTTTTAGTAAACCCAATAATAATAAAAAAAGAAGTCCCAAAATTAAAATAGAATAGTGTAGTACTAAATATTTTTTTGCCCACATTTTTTCATAATTATGGTCAAGCAAATAAGAAGAAATATAAGCCAATAATGAAATTCTCCACCAAGACAGAACAGAACCACAAAATTAACAGAAAAAGATTCTATTCAAGTAAAATCACAATGCCCAAAAAAAAAAATAAAAATAGCCCATTCTAGCATGCATGCATATGTGGCTCTCAATATCTCCACACATTTCTCCAACCCTACCAATCCAATAAAAATCTCAGGCTCTCATTCTTACAACAAAAACATCATCAAAAATACACACAACACAACTATTACTAAAAATTTCCTAAACCCCAATAAGAAAATAAGCAAGAAACAAAAAAAATTGTGTGCTTAGACAATTTCTTGTGTGGAATTCTCTGAAGTAGTTAATTATTCTACTGGTGAGTTTAATTAGTATTAATTAATGGCTACAGCAATTTGTGCAACGGGGTTTAAAGGGGGTTTATCTTTAACTCTTCTTTCCATGGAAGTTGGGGAAAATCAGTGACTGGTGAAGATAATACTCATTTGGCTCACCGGTTCCCAACCATGTTCGGGTGGCGAAGCCGGTGAGATCCCGGCCGATGATGGGAAATGTTAATGAAGGAAAGGGTCTCTTTGCTCCTCTTGTTGTTGTTGCACGTATCATTATTGGCAAGAAACGCTTTAATCAATTATGGGGGAAAGCCATTTTCATTACACTCACAGGTATCAACCTAGCTAGTTCCTTGAGTGTTTTGCAATTGTTTCTCTAATTAAATTAATGTGTATAAGAGATCCATGAAAAATTATATATAATTGGGTCGTTGATTTTGTAATTAGATTACCAAGTTGTTGACTCATTATTTGTTGATTGTTCTACTTTTTCAAAGATACTAACATTTTATTTAGTGTTTCTTGTGAATTTTTTTGAATTTATACAGGTGAATCCAAGTGAAATTTTGATTGAATATTATGCATTAGTCTTCAAATGGCTTCGTATGTGCGAGTAAATAGTAGTAATTAATATATTTCCTTTTTTTTTTTCCTCCCTACAACCATAATTGATTGGATGAAACAGTAGTATAGCATCACAGATTTTTGTAATATAGTTGTTAGTTTCGCCGAACATGATTTTTTTTTCCTCTTTTAAGTTCTCACATTCGAGAATAAATTTTTCGTCAAGATTATTACTACTCGAATGTCAATGTTGAATTAAGTACTTCGAAATGAAATCCTAGAACAACTAGAAGGATAGAACCGAACCTTTTTATACAGACATGCGAGTCCAGTGTCCCGTGTACTGTATTCCTTTTTTTTTTTTAAATTAATAAACCAAAAAACCCACCCCTCTCACTTACTTCTAGTAACTCGAACCCATAATTAATAAGTTATAAGAGAAATATTTTACTACTTAAACTGCACTTTATTTTCTTTTTTCTTTACTCAAAATGAGAGGTTACGAACTTTTCATGCAATGGCTACTATCATGAAAACTGTGATCTATGTACCAGTTTTTCATTTGAATAACTGTTTAAGTAATGTGAATAAAAAATCTTCAGGTAATAAATGAATTCTGCAATTATAATAGGAGCAGATTCAAATTAAAGACAGGAAAGATGATTCGTATAAGAAAGAAGAATGGAGAAAAACTTGGATTCCTTGCTTGATGCGATTGTATTTTCAGAGACCTCAATGCCATGGCAAAGAAGGTTTTCAAATTTAAGAGATTGTATAAACTACTAGAGTCACGTCTAGATGTTCTTCTGATACTCGGACCATATAAATTGATTTACATTGTCATACGAGGAATAGATGTACCCCTTTTAGTTTTATTCACACTTTCTTTTTCCCCTCCTCGAGATCCTGTTGGTCTTAAAACAGAGTTCTAGATTATCACGAGAGACTCAACTGAAACTTACCTGAAAGAAAAATCTGGTAGCAGATATTTAACAGCTGACCAAGTATAATTGCTGGGATGACAATAAAAATGGCCCAGGCACCGAACAATTCATTGGCTTCTGCATTTGCACATGCTCATGCAGTGAATGAGATGATAAACTTAAAAACCAAATCTGTTTTACCACAAGCGTTTAAATAAGATCTCCAGATTCCCCACATGTATCAGCATGAATAGAGCCCATTCTTCTACATAACGCAATACAATTAATCCCAGACCACGTTGCAGTTTCACCATTAGTTTTTCTGTTTGTCTCCCATCCAACAACTGTACGGTACACCACATCTTCTCAATGACTTGATAGGTGGTTGCCACAGTATATAGATGGCAATCGATTATCATACAGCAAAACATTAAGCAAAAACTAATAGTAGTAATCATCTTTTGAAGAGTATCCGAAAGTATCTCCAATCAAGATAATTGTGAAGTCAGGACATAAACAATTCATTTAAGTCAGTAGAACGTTTTGAAGGAACATGATTAGCAACTCACTGTGACAAAAGAAAAACAAAGATGAAATTCGAGGATAATTTCTGGATTACTATAATCAAAACTGGTATGTGTATAATGTTACACTATAACAATATATCAAGGAGGCAAATGCAGAGGGCAACAGTCAAAACTGGCACAGAATAATGTTACAGTCAAAAATAAATCTCACAAGCAATGTGTTCTACATTACTTTGAAGTGAAACAAGTGGTTGGAAATTTTTGATTGTTGGATCATCAGCCACACAAATCTCTACTTCAAATGCAACACTCGCATTTTTAAAGTATGATCAACTCCTTGTTCAAACATTATATCGATTTTTTGCCGACCTTTCCCTTTTAGCATCATCCTACAATAACCAAACAATATGAACTTTAAAAAAAGAAGCAGAAAATCGCTTCAGATCATGAAAACTTGGTACCTCAAAAATAATGCTTACATGAAAACTATAATAGATCTTATCTGTTACATCAAGGATTTCCTTCCATTTCCTTCCAATGCTCATCTGGATCATAGAAACCAAGCTAGTATTGTTATTTTTCATTAATGAGTAGAGAGACAACGTCAAGAAGTTCAAGTTTTAATTTGTGAAGGCAGTACTTTTCAAACTTCACTAATTTCTATATTTTCCAGATATCTAGAAGCATCTTTCAATAAATTCTGAAGTCTACGTGAAAACACTCAAAAGGATAATAAGTTTCAAAAGAAATATACTAAGAAACAGTTTATAAGAAAAGAAATTCTACAGGAGATTAGATGATACAAAACTCTGAAGTTTGAAAGTTGGATGCAAATGGCTTTCTTAGAAACTCTGTTGCTTAAAACACAACTTTTTGGTTAGGGTTGTACCTATCTAGTCTTATAACTCTTATCATGATAAGCCTAAACTTATTCATGAAAATTTTGGGCGCAAAAGATCACTATGTTACCAGGTCCAGTATTACCATCCAAAGTCAGCTTTCTGCTGGGTGTATGCTTTTGAGAAACAATTGCATCCCCACCATCCATCCAACCCCACAACTCCTACCCAACCCCCCCCAAAAAAAAAAAAAGGGGAATCCAAGGCATTGTCGTACTTGAACTTAGGCCACTAAAACTAGTACTAACAACAAAAGTTGAACAAACAGATAACGATGATGATGATGTGTATACATGTCAATAAAAATAAATCTGCAAATATAAGCCACTAGAAGATAGTACAATGAGTATTTCAGTTGAAAGATGAACTGAAAGACCAAAACCTGAGCAGCCTCATTGGGAGCAGTCTTAGTCCAGAGTGAAACCTTGTCCTGCCTTTGGCGCACACTAGCAACCACTCCACATATCTCGTCAGCCTCATCAAATTGTTCACCAATTAAAGCCATCAACTGTCAGGCAGAATTCCATAGGTAATTCAACAAATTCCAGGAAACTGAACCATAAAGAAGAACCAAGACCACATCATATGTAATGCAGACATTGACCAACAAACATAAGTAAATCAAAAGAGATATAATATCTCTTTACAGTCTCGATGTGTATATAGTATCAAGATCAGCCTTTTTGTTGACAGCAACTGTCCACTTGCCTCCACCAGCACACTCGGGATCTTCCCACTTAGGCTCAACCCCAGCTTTGAACAAATGAAAGTCAGCATTCACCACTGACTTGCTGGGTCTAAATATCTGATCATACAAGCTGCAACCAGATTTCAACTTTTAATTGACAGATAAATTCGCCAAAATGATGCAAGTAACTAAGAAAAATCTGACAACTGATATTAAATTCATGTTTGACAGATTTGATAAAGATTGTACATTATCAGTGAAATCTATCGTACCTTGCTGATAACCACCAACAAGAATGCATGTGCATGATGTGAAAATGTACAATTTCATCTTTGGTCCGAGTATTTTAAGTTACATGAGCAGGAAACCAATTCGGCCAATAAATTCTTCAAAATTTAGTGGATAAGATTTAGCTGCGGTAATAAAAAAAAAACCCGATTTTAATAAAAATGAACAGACTATATCCACAGCTACACCACCATTTGTACATCTACCAGGTTTTTGGTCAGCATTTAAATATCTGCTACCAATTTAAATCCAATTGGTAAGTTTCGTTTGAGTCTCTTAATGCAATCTCAGGATCAACCGGAGTTAGAGATATAGCTTTATCAAATACTATAAAAATGTGGTAAGAACAACGCAAACGTTTTGGACTTCATTTCCACATGAAATACTACTCAATTACCCATTCTAACAACCCAAGCATCCGCCAAATATGAAACCTAGATATTGATAAATTCGTAACCCCAAATTTTGAATTCATAGCATGAGATACATACAAATTTATGCTTTACATCCTATAAACATGAATTTATCAACAAATTTATGGAAATATGCGATGAGATTATACCTCCAGAATTCTTCAACGGTGTCGAAGGTATAGAGCTTGCGAAGGGAGCTACCCCAAGCTGCGCCTTCTTGTTTCGGCTTGGATTGGTTGTCGCACCAAAACGACCACTTTCTCTCCAGCTTATGCGGCATCTTCTGCACCGTCTCAGCCGCATACGCCGGTGCATCGGCCGTTGTTGTTGCTTCTACAATCGCCGCAGACGCCGGTGCATCTAGTTTGTTGTTGCTTCTACAGCAACTATCTATTGGTTATGCCATATTCTCTCAATTTTCAGTTTCTGATTCCCCCTCTCTCTCCCTCTCAAACGACTGTTCTTATGAGACACAGTTTGGGCCTTACAAATTCAGGCCAGTAACAGATTGTTACGGGCCGGAAAAACGGTTGAGGCTGGGCTTAAGGATAAGTTTGAAAACAAGCTAGGAGATATTATAAACCAAATTGGAAAAAAATTCACCTGTACTATATATTGACTTGTTTATTTGTGTGTTGTAAATAAGTAGTGTTGTTAATGTCGATCGTCATTCGCTAATTTTATTCGTGTGAAATTGTGGTATCGTGTTAGAAATTGAAATCCTATATGTATGTCTCCTTTTGGACATGTAATTAGGAATACAACCCAATTTGTGGGATAGTTGAATTGATCACCCTTCGTAATGAGTGTCATTTTCTCAGCCAATAAATTATTCTTTCTTTTATTATACGAATGAATAAAATTAAAAGCAAACTCCAAATCATAATCTAATTATTGCAATATCCAGAATAAGGTAATGAATATTTTTTTCGTTGAACCATAAAAAAAAATGTGCATTTAAGATCATTCCGTCAATTTTAGTAATTAGTGCTAATGGAAATTAAATTTTTTTGGGGATTAAAATCGTCCAAACACCAGATTTTTAAAAATATATATATTATGGAGTCAAAATTAGAAATAAAAAATCTATTAAATTAAATGAAAGCTCATGTTGAAAGAAAGGAAAAATTTTAGGCCAAAATCCAATTATTTAGTTTATCAAATTTAGTATATATATATATATATATATATATATATATATACATATATATAGCCTAAAAACCTGTGCTATGCACGGGAAAAAATATTATAAAATTTAAATATCAAATATGTAAATTTAAGGTATAATGTTTTAATAATTAAATAAAAATTTGGCTCCGTTTGTATAGTTATTTTTCGTGATATTATTTAAAATAATTACTATAACATATTTTTATATTTGATACATGTGAGTCTCTTATAGTTGAAAAGATGTTATAAATGACAGTTACAAATATTATTTAAAAATAATATATGATTTACGCTATTCGAGCAGAACCGTTAGGTTCTATAATAGTGTAAACTAAAAGAATATTAGATAAAAGCAGCACAATTTTCGAATGCACTATTAAAAATCTGTCAAACTTCAGTCTTGCAAAAAATATTGAAAATTAATTATAAGAAATAAGCATTAACTATATAAGATTTATGTATAATAGTAACTTACATATTTTAACTTTGATGCTTGTACATTTTCCCATATGCACATGCATTCTTGTTCCTAATTAACTTTAGAGAAAAAAAAAATATTAAGTATGGATATTTAACAAATTTTATTTTGGACCCTCAATTTTAATTTTAGACATTTTGTATCCTAAATTTCAAGTTCCTCAAATTTTAATCTAATTTTTAACACCATCACTAAAATTAACGGACAATAGATTCAGCGGGATATATAACAACATTGTGACAATATTTTGGGTGCATAAATAAAGATTTCATTAAGTTTGATGACGATGTTAAAAATAAATTGAGGTACGATAGATTTCAAAGTTAAGAGTGCAAAATATCTAAGACTAAAATTAGGGGTAAAATATGAAAATTGTGAATACATTGAAGAGTGCAAAATTAAATTAATCCTATTAGATTTTAATCATATATTTGTGATGGATTAAAATATTAGTTATTTAAAAAGTATCATTGAATCTATAGTTTATGCATATGACATATTTCCTCTGCCTAAGGTAAGAGTAAAAAGGATAAACATTAAGATCAGCACAAGAATAGAGTTTCAATACTTATCATAAGTTTAAAACTTCCTAATTTATATTAGTTAATCTCTTTACACATCTAAGATGTGTATAAGAACAGATATAAATATATATCATATATATATATATATTTCTAATATGATCATTACTTAGACGTTTATAATTAATTGAGTAATTATAATAGTAAGTTCCACGTCACCATAAACTAAATAAAAAATAATAAAGAAGACAATTAAGTAACATGATTGTTGAATGTTCAATAAAAATGTTAGATGTGTATCCTACAAAATATTATTATCTCTCAAGTTTTGTTTAAGCTTTTTTTTGGTCCCTCAAATATTTTAATATATCACCAAGGTTCCTCAAGGGTTTTATTTTTTTTTCCCTCTACCAAAATAGTCATCTAGCCATGGTATCGGAAAAATTTTGATACACATCTAGATGTGTAAATCAAAAATCAAGTATTTTTATAATTTGTACAGACGCTATATCTGTCTCTTATACACATCTAGATTTCTATTGGTTTAAAGAATATTTGAGGGACAAAAAGTTTAAAAATAATTTGAGGGAATTTCATGAGATTTTAAAATATTTTTTTGACTGAATTTGCAATTCTTCCTTATCTATTTTTCAAATAGTATTACAATGATCTAGTTAGTTTGCAAGGATGATGTTACTTATACATAATTAGGTTGCTTCTCTTTCACTTTATTAAGAATAAGCCTTTAAATATTATGTGCCTAAAATATCCAAATAAATAAAATATTTATTCTCCTATCTTATTATACACATCTAATTTTATTTATTTTTAGGTTAAACTTATTAACATTTTCATTGATAAGAAAACGAATATTTACACCAATGAAGCCACAAAGCTTCAGTATATCATCAAGTATCAGAAACTATACTAGTAAAAAATGTATGGGCTCAAACTCCATTCTAATCTCAATCTCTAATTTACTGCATTTCTTCTAATCCCTTTCCAGCTCCTAGTGATATATTGCACTTTCTTGTACAATCGTCTTCACCACTTCCAAAATATTGAAGGTGCTCCCTTGAAAAACAATCTCATTTCTCTTCCTCCATAACCAATAGATAGTTGTTGTCAAAGCTAAATAAACTAGCTCTCCAACAAATTTGGATTGAGGTTTAAATTGCACGGTCCAGGCCAACTCCACACTCAAAGGAAACCTATCTCTATCAATCAAGCAGAGTTTTTTAATCCTATCCCATACACAAGTGGTTGAAGCGAAACAATCAAAGAAAAGTTGCTCCATGGATTCATCATGTTGCCTACAGAAAGCACAACCACCATCAATTTGTATACCCCAAGCTCTCTTCCTATCTTTGGTCATTAAACTCCTTTGCGTAGCAGCCATAGGACAAAGTCAGCTTGTCTAGGAATACATCTTTTAAACCAAACTAGCTTCCACCATTCCACAGAAATAGCAGAACTACTCAAACTTATGACAGCAGAAGCTACTGTAAGCATCCCATCTGAAGCTCCAAGCCATTTCCATTGATCAGGTCTCTTATACACATCTAGATGTGTATAAGAGACAGGCCTATGAGAAGGAGACTGAACTTATTCAGCATTGATCTCCTTCTCATAGGCCAATTCCATTTACCCCCAACTATAATTGAAGACACTCTAACATCTTTACTACTTCCCAATGAATGTAACATATTTTCAGAGAACCTGTGCACTAGAGGACAACCAGGGTACCAGTTATCTTGCCATAAGAAAGCATCCCTACCATCACCAATAGCAATTGTAAATAGATGTTGCACAGCAGGTCTGAGTTGCAAGATTTTTCTCCACATCCAGGAGCAGTCATTTGGTATTTTCACACCCCAAAAACTTCCATGTCTTAACATGAAACTCGTGAATCCATTAGTTATCCATAAGCTTATCCTTGTAGCACATATATTCAATATATGTTTCACTGTAAGGCATTGGTTCCACACCTGTAAAGCATAGAGTCCCAGACTCTTTCAGAGGTTTACACACTTCTCCCCAACTCATCTTAGCACCATAATGGGACTTAATCTCTCCAACCCAGAGGAAAGCTGCCATCATGCCCTCAATTTTCCTGATAATCTTTTTAGAAAGAATGAACATGCTGGACCAATGGAGTTGAATACTATTCAGAACAGATTTGATAAGTTGAAGTCTACCCGCATAGCTTAATTTCTTAGCCTCCCAATCTTCTCTCAATCTTGTCTATAATCACTTGGCAATCTTTATAGCCTAACTTAACTGAGATTAATGGTAAACAAAGATAGGTGACAGGCAACCTACCAACCCAGTAAATCCCCAGCTGCTGCCCCCCTCCTCAGCAACACCAGCAGCAAACAAGCGGCTCTTCAAAAAGTTTGGCTTCAGTCCAGATAAAGCACGCAAAAGTGTCTAAACTCTCCTTCACTACTAGAGCAGATTCCATGGTAGCTGAGCACAAAATAAATAAATCATCAACAAAGGAAATATGAGAGATTCTTAAAGCTTCACAATTTGGATGATGCTGAAACTGGGATTTTGAAATATTAGATTTAAACAGAAAACTGAAAACCTCCATAGCTATAACAAAGAGATAAGGGGATGAATGATTTCCTTGTCTTAAACCCCTCTTACTTCTGAAATACCCTTCTATGAACCATTTAGATTAAGTGAGAAAGAAACAGTTGTAATACACATTTTAATACTTAATTTATGTGATCAGGAAATTGCATAATTTTCAGAACAACAATCAAAAAATCTATTTGAGTGTATCACATGCCTTCATAATATCCACCTTTATGGCCATTCTAGCTTTCCCACCTTTTTTCCCATAACCTCTAACAAGCTCATGCATTAGCATACTGTTATCAGTAATCTGACTTCCTTCCACAAAAGCTCCTTGGTTGGAATTAATCAAGACAGGTAAAAGAGGTTTAAATATCTCAATAATAACTTTTGAGAAACACTTGTCCACCACATTGCAACAAGATATAGGTCAAAGGTCTTTCATGTGAGAAGCATTAGGAATTTTAGGTATAAGTGATATTATAATACTATTAAGGGGATGGTACACGTAATCTTTTCTAAACATACTGAACAACATGAAGAAAATCCACACCAACCTCATCCCAATTCCTTTTGAAGAATTCCATAGTGTAACCATCAGCTCCAGGTGCCTTATTCTCCTGCAAATTAAATAGAGCACTTTTTATTTCTTCATCAGCGATTCTTCTAATTAAAGCACTCTGTTGTGTTGAAGTAATCCTTTTGTCTATTATATTTTGCAATTGAGACAGCTTCTCTACAGTAAATGGATTCCTTTCTTTAAATAATCTTATATAAAAGTCTACATCACAGCATTTTACTTGATCATACTCAATCACTAACTCCTCCGATCATCAGTCAGTGATGTTATTCTATTCTTAGGATTGAGTTTTCACTTTTTTGTAGAAAAAACTAGTGTTTTTGTCACCAGCAGCCAGCCACATCTATCTGTGTATAGCTTTATAAAGCTGCTCCTCTGCAATCAACAATTCTGCATAATCATTATTCAACACTTTGTCCTGCTATTGAAGCTCAACATCAAATGGTTTCTTGTGCATCTCCTGTTGTACCATGGATAACTGTAACTTCTTCTGATCTGCTATAGTAGTGATATCACTATATTCCTCTTTATTAAATTTCTTCAACTCTACCTTCAACATTTTCATTTTCTGACGGTGTCAGGCACAGGATTACCTTCCACCTCAGTCCTATAAGTGTGTGTTAGTAGATCATGATACTTTAAATGATTTATTCAAAATTCTGAAATTTAAAAGGTTTGGGGCCATAACTCACATGCTTTTTTACTTGAACCCATATAGGACAGTGATCTAGAATGGAAGGATCCAAAATTTCAACATTAACATAAGGGAACTCTGCAAACCGACCATCATTAACAAGTACTTGTTAGGATTTGTGCCCCGAAAATTTAGTTAAATTAATTTTAGCGAAACCTTTAATGACGATAACAAAAAATAATAACGAAATATGCAGAGAAAATAAAAGTGGAAAGAGACAAATAGATTTACAGGACCAAATTTAGGATACCTACGTCCACGGGCGGAGGAGAGATATTTCACACAGGTTTAAAAGATACAAAAATCTTGGGAAAAATCCCGAAGGACCGAAAGAGACACATCTCAACCAAACACCTGAAAATTCAATTGAAAAACGAAGTTCTAAGTATTTGTAAAATTCTCTGTGTTTTCTTTTCAGTTGGTGCACTGAATAAGCTACTTGAGCTTCCAATTTATAGGCAAAGATGTCAAAAGCTTCCAAATGCAATCCAATCAACCTGGCCAAAAGCATGGAAGACCACTACTTCAATTTCGTGAAGAAATTGAAGTAGTGGTTGGTTGCTTGTGTCAGGATGCAAAAGATGCATCCTACACGCAACAAATTTCCACCTTGATTTTGCATCTGACACAAAATAGTAAATTTGCTCCACCTTCTCCAAATAAGCCTCAACGAGGCTAATCATGTATGAACACCAATCAAGTCCAAGCAAGATTGCTTGATTCACGAGTTTCATGTTAAGACATGGAAGCTTTTCTGGGTTGAAGATCTGGACAGAGACTCTTCTTGTGGAGCAATGGTATTGAATGAAGTGATACTTCACATCTTTTATGTTTCTATTGCTCATGATACATCTGGTCTTTAGTCAAGTGAATGGCACTTTGACTATCACAAGTGGTCATGAAGACACACAGGTTACTATTTAGATTTCTGCATTGGAGGTTGTGATGTGTAGTCTCTTATACAGCAATAACAATACAAAGAGATTAAGTCCTGTAAGCACTTGATAATGGATGCTCATTATAGATGTGTAGTAATGCTAGATCACCACTTCACAGCCTGCCAATGTGTTTTACCTGGACAAGACATATATCTGCTTACCACACTAACTGCTTGTGAAATGTCTGGACGTGTACAAACCAATGCATACATAATGCTCCCGACTGCACTGGAATAAGGTATATGTGCCATATACCTCTCATCTTCATCTGAGTGTGGTGAGCAGCAAGAGGAGTGCTTACAGGTTTAGCATCTTTCATGCCAAATCTCTCCAAAACCTTCTCTAGGTAGTTTTTTTGGGTCAAGAATAACTTTCCAACTCCTCCATCTCTTTTGATCTCCATGCCAAGAATCTTCTTAGCTGCTCCCAAATCTTTCATTTCAAATTCACTGTTCAACTGAGACTTCAAAGTGTGAATTTCTATCAAATTCTTGGCAGCAATGAGCATGTCATCAACATATAATAACAAATAAATGAAAGAACCATCATTCAACTTCCGGAAGTAAACACAACTATCATACATGCTCCGCGAATAACCATGACCCAACATAAAGGAATCAAATCTCTTGTACCACTGTCTTGGAGATGCTTCAATCCGTATAAGGATTTCTTTAGCAAGAAAACATGGTTTCTTTTCCTTCAATTTTAAATCCTTCGGGTTGTTTCATGTATATTTGTTCTTCAAGTTCGCCATGTAGAAAAGCTGTTTTAACGTCAAGCTGCTCCAATTCTAAATCATACATGGCAACTAAAGCAAGTAGAACACGTATAGAGCTATGTTTGACAACAGTTGACAATGCATTGATTAAAATGAATGCTCTTCAAAAATGGTAGCTCTTAAGAGACATCTAGATGTGTATAAGAGACAGGGGATCTTCAACCTATGGAATTCCTTCTTTTTTACTGTAAAGACCCACTTGCAACCAACAATTTTCTTTCCTGACTGCGGCTTCACAAGAACCCATGTACCATTTTTGTGGAGAGATTCAATTTCTTCCTTCATTGCAATCAACCACTTGGATAAATCAGCACGTGAAACTGCCTCCGAATATATAGATGGTTCACCAATTTCTTCAGTTTCCTGTGCAACTGACAAAGCATATGCAGCCAAATTTGCATACCTTTGTGGTAGTCGAATTTCTCTCCTTGGTCTATCTCTGGCTATGGAATGTTCTTCTTCTTCTAGTTCATCTTCAAGTATCTCATCTCCGTCTAGCTGAATTGTAGAAGAACTTGGTTGAGAAAGACTAGTGTTGTCAATTTCGACCTCCACCTGCTTCTGCATACTCTCCTTTTTATCTGTGTTACAAGAACTAAAAGACTATTTTCTTGGATGTAACATGGATGATTCATCAATAGTTACATCTATGCTAATTATGAATTTAGGTGACTTGGGATCAGGACACCATAGACGATATCCTTTCACCCCGGATGGATACCCAAGAAAAATACACTTATAAGTTTAGCTCTTGGTTCTAGTTTTCCATCATTTACATGCATGTATGCAGGATACCCAAAATTCTTAAGTCAGAATAATCAGCAGGAGTACCTGACCAAATTTCCTCCGGAGTCTTAAAGTTCAAAGGTGCAGAAGGAGCACGGTTGACAATGTAACTAGCGGTAGAAATTGCCTCTGCCCAGAAATCATTTGTCAATCTAGCATTTGAGATCATGCAACGAGCTTTTTCCAAAAGAGTCCTGTTCATCCGTTCTGCTACACCGTTTTGTTGAGGTGTCATTCTTACGGTATGGTGTCGAACAATTCCTTCATTCTTGCAGGATTCATTGAATTCGCCTTCACAAAATTCCAAGCCATTATCTGTTCTAAGCCGCTTGATTTGTTTTCCTGTCTATTTTTCAATTAAAACTGGCACCACCTTTAGACGGGGTACGAGAAGGCCCCCAAAGGTCTGAATGAATGTAATCCAAAGTACCTTTTGTTTTGTGGATTGCTGGAGATTTGAAACTGACAAGAGGTCTTTTCTGCTTCCCGAAAATACAATGTTCACAAAAATCCATCTTCCCGGTACTTTGTCCGCAAAGAAGACCTCTTTTACAGAGTATGGACAGACCTTTCTCACTCATATGCCCCAAACGCATATGCCATAATTTGGTGGTGTCAGCATCAGATTGATCTGCAGTAGAAACTGCAGCAGCACCTGTAACAGTAGATCCCTACAAAATATACAACATACTAAACCTGTGTGTCTTCATGACCACAAGAGTACCATGAGTGACTTTTAGAACTCCACATTCACCTGTGTATTTACCCCCAAGAGCTTACAGGGTGCCCAAAGAGATGAGACTTTTCTTCAAATCTGGAACATATCTAACATCGGTGAGCGTCCTCACCACACCATCGTACATTTTGATTCGGACAACACCTTTACCAATGACTTTACAAACGGTGTTGTTGCCCATTAGGACAACTCCACCTTCAATTGAATCATATGTTGAAAACCAGTCCCGATTAGGACACATATGATATGAACAACCCGAATCTAAAATTCACTAATTGTTAGATCTGAAATTATTTTCAGAGGCTAAAAATATAATTCCATCATTCTCATCAGCTGCAACACTAGCTTCAGCGGTGTCATTATTTTCTTGCTCATTTTTCTCCTTATGCTTTTCTTTATTTTTCAATTTAAAGCATTCAGACTTAATGTGATCCTTTTTACGACAAAAATTGTCACAACAAAATTTAATGTCTGGATTTGGATTTTGATTTTGACCTTTTAAAATCAGGAGTCAAATTTATCAAGATGTGAGAGTATAGAAGTACCTTCGGTCATACGGAGCATGTCTGAGACTTTGTTTGAGATAAAGTCTGTTCACTACTAAGAAGAACTCTTGGCATGGAGATCAAAAGAGATGCTGTCTCTTATACACGTGGTTTCGGATGCTACCTCCCGAGAACCTCATCGAGATGTGTATAAGAGACAGTCTTTACACACTAAAGAATATTGATAAATCTTAATCTAAGGGTCTATTTGATAACTCAACTTAATATTGAAAATTAATTGGTTAAGAAATTTTTGAATTCAGGATAGCCTCCATTTTGAGTTGCCATATACCGGAGTTGGCACTCCGGTCAAATTTCTCAACATATGACTTCGTTACCGTCATATTAGCCGCTAGAAATTAATCCGGGGTGTCAAAGCTCTGATACCAGTTTGTTAGGATTTGTGCCCCGAAAATTTAGTTAAATTAATTTTAGCGAAACCTTTAATGACGATAATGAAAAATAATAACGAAAAAAAGATATGCAGAGAAAATATAAATAGAGAAAGAGACACACAAATTTACGTGGTTCGGTCTATTAGACCTACGTCCACGGGCGGAGGGGAGCAATATTTTACTATATGAAAAAGATACAAAAGTCTTGGGAAAAATCCCGAAGGACCGAAAGAGAGATATGTCAAATAAACACCTGAAAATTAAACTGAAAAACAAGTTCTAAGAACTTGTAAAATTCTCTGTGTTTTCTTTTCAGTTGGTGCACTGAATAAGCTACTTGAAATTCCAATTTATAGGCAAATATTTCAAAAGCTTCCAAATGCAATCCAATCAATTTGGCCAAAAGTATGGAAGACCACTACTTCAATTTCGTGAACAAATTGAAGTAGTGGTTGGTTGCTTGTGTCAGGATGCAAAAGCAGCCTACACGCAACAGTACTCTATCAATTTTTCTATACACTCTATCCCTGCTCTCTCTTTTGTTACACCATGTATAATAATAACCCTTAGCATGGTGTTCAACAGTATCTGGTATGGCCTCAATAAAGTCATTAAAATCCTCCATACCCTGATCATCAAACACAACATTTCCTAATCTTTCACTACACATCTAATGTATATTACAAGGTCTAAAAAATTATCCAAGGCCTCCCAATAATAGTATTCCCCACATTAGTTAAATACCTCCACAAGGATCTCTTACCTTCAGTAGTATTACAAGCATACACCATAGTGATAACACAATTCCAATCATCATGCTGTGCACGACAAGTGGTGGCAGCATCATAAATAGTTCAAGAGTACAAGTAACAGTTCTACTATTCCAGCCAAACCAAAATCTGGCCACACCACCACCCACCTCATTATGACAAAAAGTATAACTAGGAAGTACTATTTTTTTTGTTTTGTTACTCAATATTACTATTCCTAACTTTATTGTCAATAACCCTGCTGTCTCTTATACACATCTAGATGTGTATAAGAGACAGACTTGGGGTTTAATACCCATTAATGTGTATAAGACACCATACCGTAAGAATATTATTGTTCTTATACACATCTAGATGTGTATAAGAGACGGGATATGGGTACGGGAACGCGATAGACCAGTCTAAAAGAGAGTATCGGATACGTAAAAGTAGGTTTAGTTGATATTTTGCGATACGCCACCTCCTAAAAAAGTTGCTATATTATAGGGATAAGAAGGTAGTTGATGGTATATAGTATTAAATTTCTAACAAATATTGAACTTTTAGTGACTAGAGAAAAGTAAATGTTCAACTTTCAAGAATTATTATCCACATTCTAATACTAAATAGTTTTAATTAGGTAAATTTAGGGAATATTTTCTCATTTTCTCAATAAATAAGGATTCACTACCTTTGACGTTCCAAAACATGAATCGCCGTGTTTTGGTACGCAAATGAATCGTATTTGATACGCATGAATTGGTACGCAATTCGTGAGGATCGGGAGAGTTTTTGATAACTATATTCAGTTAAAAGGCAAATTTAACCCCCCCTACTCGGAGGTTTTCTTTTAATGTTCCCATCTACTTCGTTTGCCAGGTTGGCCTTGTTGATCTTCCATCAAATCAGCCACCATCTGCTCCATGAGATCACATTCAGGCCTATCTTCAAGAAGTTGGAAAGAATTAGAGGATATAGTAGAAGCTTGGCTTCTTGTTACTCTCGGTGAGGGTAATTTTACACTGTTTGCCCTTTTTACCCATTTTATCTTCTATTTCTTCAACTTTCTCATTCACTTTATCTTCTAGAGCTGGCAAAACTGTCACATTCACATTAATGTAATTTACCACATGATCTTTCTTTACCTCTTCAACCAACTTAGGTTACTGTTTCAGTGGCTTTGGAACCCAAACCTGAGTGGTTTTAACATGTTTGGGACATATCTTAGATGAATGTTCAAACATCTTACACTTGTCTCATATTCAACTTGCTGCAGCTTCATTTCACCATATTCATCTTCTAGAGGGATAATATTAGGGAAATTAGAATCAAAATCTATCTCCACACGAATTCTAGCCCGATAGGATAGTCTCTCCTGAGAGCAGTTTTGCTAATCAGTACCCAAATAGCTACACAATTTATTGGGACCTCTAGCAGTGTAGTAGTGAAACTTCAATTGAGGCAATTTAACGGTCCTATATAGGAACACTACTGAAATCCTCCATTTCAGTACTCACATCTTGTGTCCAGTGTTTCAGAAAAAGCATTTTACTCATGAATGGCCATTGAGATTGCTCAAGCACTGTATAGTTAGATTCAGGATCTTCAATATTAAACACAAACACTCCACTCCTAAGCAAAATCAGTTCAACCTTTCCAAATTCCTTCCAGACACTGTCCACAAATTTTTTTCATTGTAAAAAAAGGAGGGAGAGCTTCCCAGAACAAAGCCCAATATACTATGGATTCCATTTTTCCAATCCATCTCACAACATCATGTGATAAGAGAAGACTTTCTTATCATTACCCACCGCCTGAGAAGGGATAAATTCCAAATCCAAACCACCATGAGATATCACGAACAATACATCAGCTCATGATTTTTTATTTTTCAGGAACATGAACTCTAGACCCCAAATTTAACACAGCATCAAATTGCCCATCTACGATAAGGATTTTCTTCCCAGAAGAACCCCCAGAACAATGAGTCTTATCACTCCCACCAATTGCAGAAGCCATCACGGCAATTTGCTCAAAACTCGGCAATCAAAGAAAAGAAGAAAAAAACGAAAAGAAGTAAAGAAAAGAAACGAGGAGAGTTTAATATTTCATACTCTACCCAAAACCCAAAATAAACCCAATCAAAACAAGTAGAAATTAACAAAAAGCAAGCAAAAATGATTAGATTGAAGCAAGAAACTTGAATCATAAGAAGAAGTTAGTGTGCAAGTTAGCTATTACCATCTAGCGTGTTTAAGAGACAATTAAATTCTTTGACTATTTGTTTCCTAGATAGTATTTAACACTAGGTTAAGTTAACATAATTTTATATTTAACATATATAGTTAATTATAAGATATTTATATAACTGCTATACACATACAATAATAGTTTTGTAATTTTTTGGAAAAAAATAATCAATTATAAACATATTTAAAATTAGAATTTTGAATAAATAAGAGTAGTTAAAAATATGATTGAATTAATTTGAATTGAATGCAGTTACTTAACTATTTTATTTTTATTATTACTATTTATTATGCTGATATCTTATATCTACATTACGCCATATGTTAGTTTTTTAAACCTTCTCACTAAATACACATTCTTATATATATATATATATATATGGAATTCTATAGTCCATTTTAGGGAAACAATTGCTTTAACTTTAAAAGCTTGTACAGTACAAGCTTTTTAAGCACATGGTGTTGTACTGTACAAGCATTCAAAACACAAGATAATAGTTCCCTAAAAGGGACTGTAGAATTTTCCTATATATATAAAAGCTAACATGTGGTACATTAGATAAAAAAAAAAATTACTTGGTAAATAATAGAGGTAAAAGATAAACTACTTAAATAGTTACTTAATCTTATATTTTATGGTAACTATCCTTATTTTTCTTTTAAAATCTCAATTTATGCACACCTCTTATAATTATTTTTTTTCCCAAAAATATAATAAAAGCAAACGTGCATTATAAATCATAATATAAGTATCAATTATTAATTATAAGTTAAGAAAATAAATACTTAGTAATTATGCAAATTTTGAATCTATATATCATTGTTAGTAAATTAATTACATAACCTGATTACATTTAATCAATATTTATCAAAAAGAACAATAATATATTATATCACGAAACATTAAAAAAATGTGTTTAGAGCAATTTCGTTATTGCATCGTCTTGAAACTTTATATTTATTAGTAATTAATTATTCAATATTAATTATCCGACCTGACCTGATTATATTGGGTTGAGAAAAAAGTGGCTCGGTACTCAGTTCATATGATATGGTACCTGGTCAAAGAGGGGTTAGATGACTGGGTACTCGACTTGTTCTAATATTATATTTTTTAATATCAAAATTTTTAAAAAATATATAAAATTGACTATTAATTACACAAATACCATTATAACAAGAGAAAAAAGAAAAAATACATTAATATTAGGCCATAATATGCAAAATTACAGAGTTGACCCTGTATCTAGACTAATCGGGCACAATTTACCATAAACATATGAACCTGTCTCTTATACACATCTAGATGTGTATAAGAGACAGACTAAGTAGCTTCGCGTACCTATTTTTATAGTTGGAAATGGATTGCTTCATCAAATTTTTAGGTCGATGATCAAGATCAACACCTCTATTGTTAAAATATATATATATATATATATATATATATATATTTAAATAATAACTTTCATAAAAGTAGGAAGATATTTAGCCTAACTATGTAATATCATTGTTACAACCTAATTACATTCAATTAATATTTATAAAAAATAATAATAATTTATTATATTACAAAAAGATAAAAACTTTGTAAAATCAATTTTTTTTTTGTTGTATTCTTGCAACTTTATATTTAATGGTAATTAATTATTCAATATCATACACTATGGAGATTATTCTTAAGTGATTATATAATCTAATACATTAAAAATTAGTTTTAATGTTTCGTCTTATTATTGGTGTCACAATTGACTGTATTACTATTTGTTTGTTGACTTAAAGATATAACTAATATACTTGAAGGATTAATAGTAAAAATTAGTGTGACTTTTACTGTGTGAGATCAATATTTTTTTTCCCAAAAATATTTTAAAATTAAACATGAATTATTAACTATAAGTTAAGAAAATAAATATTTATTAATTATGCCAAACTTTTACCTATATATAATTGTTAATAAATTAATTTTAGATATAGATATATATACTTAAATAATAATTTTCATAAAAATAGAAAGATATTTAGCCTAACTATGTTATATCATTCTTATAATCTAATTATATTCAATTCATTTTTATCAACAAGCACAATAATTTTTTATATCACAAAAAGAGAAAAGGTGGTAAGATCAAATTCTTCTTTTCTCCTTCTTGCAACTTTTTATTTATCTGGTAATTAATTATTCAATATCAATAGACCTTATTCTTAAGTGATTGTATAATCATAATACATTATAAAAATAGTTTTAATAGTATGTCTTATTATTAGTATCACTATCCATTGTTTTACTTTTTATTTGTGCTGGAAGGAAAAAAGCAAAAATTAGTGTGACTGTTATCGTGTAAGATCAATATCTTCATTGCATTTTCTTGCAACTTTATATTTATTGATAATTAACTATTCAATATCAATATAAATTATTCGTAAGTGATTATGTAATCGCAACACATTAAAAAATAATTTTAATAATATGTCTTTTTATTGGCGTCACCATTAATTGATTGTATTACTTTTTGTCTGTTGATTTAGAGATATCACTACTAGATTGGAAGAAAAAAAAAAGGAATAAAAGTTAGTGTGCTTTTATAATAGTAGTTTACAATAAGGCCAAATGATTCTAATTGATTTTTTCCAAGAGAGTTGCAAAACAAATAGTATGTTATGGATTATATAATATATAAATATTGATTATTATCTGTACATGTTAAATATAAAATTATATTGGTTAGAATAAGTTAGGAAATAAATATTTATTTATTTGAAACAAATTCGGTAGACAACATAAAGGCTTATTTCAAATAAATTGAAAGAGGTGTAACCTACCTATCTATGGGTAATACCATTCTTGAGATCTAATTAGATCATCGTAATATTTTTATCAAAAAATTAATAAAGGATAATTGCAAATTTAGTCCAAAAACTATTTTTAAAGTTTCAAATTCACAACATCAAGTTACATATATTTGATATGTTTTTTTGTTAACTTCTCTGATCAAAACTATGTCGTCTAAACAAATACATGTCATGAGAATTTATGTAGTGGGACAAATTATCACCATATCAAATAGTGTAACTTGATGTTGTGAATTTGAAACTTTAAAAATAGTTTTACTAAATTTGCAACATACATCTTATAATCAGCACCATCCAATGTTTATTATTTATATCTATGTTGCAAAAGTATTACTATTAATTCACTATTATTTTTATAAATTTAATAACAAACAATTTTTTCTATGACAATAATCACTTACAAATCTTTTTATTTTTATATAAGTTGTACTACTCTAAAAGAGGGAATTATGTTTTAAAATTAAATACAATCTTAACCAAATGACACACAAATGTAAGGCTAGATTATACTATGATAGGTGTAAAAGGTTTGTTGTACTTATTTATATACTTAATTTTATAACTCTTACTTTTGAATTTTTCTTTCTTAATTTTATGTTTTACTAGCCTAAATCCCTATGTTATGAACGAGATAAAAGTATTATTGTTACTTTCTTTTGTTTATGGTCATTGTCTTAATTATTAAAATATTTAGACTATCAATGTATATTATTTGATCTTTAAATTTCATATTACTTCTATTCCTGTACATAGCACGGGTTTCTATGCTAGTGTGTGTGTGTATATATATCACGGGTAAATAGATATATTTAACTTATAAAATAAAATAACGTTTATGTGAAATCATGATGAAGGCATACAATTTTTAATAATTAAATAAAATAAAATAAACAAAATTAAGTAACAATATTTGTAATAGTTTTAGATCTTATAATTTTTTACATATTTATTTAGGTTATATATATATAGATAATAAAAGTAATTGTTGGTTTTTATTATATCTATAGTTGTTGTAACATTAAACAGACTATTTTATTTTTTTGTATATAAACAATATGACTAAAAGTTGCATATTATTTCTTATTTCATGTATTCATTTGTGTTAAGTATGAATGAGTTTTTCTTATCATTTTATTGAATTTTGATCAAAATGGTTGAATTGAATGATTAATTAAAAAATTGGTAAGCTACTTAGTTGATTAATAAGTTCGTTATGTCTAAAAACCAATATAATCATATAATCATATTGAATTATTTGGACCAAAATTTAAGTTTTGTAGTTTTTTATAAAATATATACAAATTTTTTATTTATTTTAGTGAATTGTAGCACTTTTATAAAAAGTGATTATTGAGCTTAAAAGCATATAGGTATTGTTATAAGTTAAGTTGATATTATCATACTTTTTCTTCTTTTTTTATTCCACACAATTTTGACATATAACAATTAACATTTAACATTAAAAAAAATAGTATCAGGATTGGTTGGAAACCCATAGCTAGAAGGTCTACAAATGGTGCTAGTTCTAAAAATAATGATATGGGAAGGTTTGCTAGTGGTATTGGTTCTAAAAATAATGATATAGTTATTTTTTATGAATATTTTTCACTTAGATAAAATATTTTTCCATTAATTAGAAAATAGCATCGAATCAAAATTTGAAAACTTTGCACACTAAAAAATAGAAACAAATATAGCTATTAATTTTATACAATAAAAGTCACACTAATTTTTACTCTTTTTCCTTCCAATATATTAATTATATCTCTAAGTCAACAAACAAAAAGTAATACAACCAAGATTTAAGTTTTGTAATTTTTTTCTATAAAATGTATACAAAATTTTTGTATTTATTTTAGTTAATTATAGCACTTTATAAAAAGTGACTATTGATGTTAAAAGCATATTGCTATTTTTATAAGTTAAGTTGACATTATTATACTTTTTCTTATTTTCTTTCACAACTTTGTCACAGATGTCAATTAATATTTTACATTTTTAAAAAATAGTATCAGGGTCAGTGGAAAACCTATGGTTAGAAGGTTTGCTAGAGGTGCTGGTTCTAAAAATAATGGTATAGTGATTTTTTATGGATATTTTTCACTTACTCTTTCTCCTTTCAATATATTAGTTATATATCTAAGTCAACAAACAAAAAGTAATACAACTAATGGTGACATCAATAATAAGAAATACTATTAAAATTATTTTAATATATTATGACTACATAATCACATAAGAATAATGTTTCTTAACATTGAATAATTAATTATCAATAAATATAAAGTTAAAAGAAGATACAAAGAAAAAATTGATCTTACAACTTTTTTTATCTTTAGTGATATATAATAAATTGTTGTTCTTTTTGATAAATATTAACAGAAAGGAATTAGATTGCAAGAATGATATCATTTGACATAGTTAAGCTAAATATCTTCCTACCTTTATTAAAATTATTATTTAAATATTATGTATATATATATATAGTTAATTAATTATTGTTTTGTGTGTGTGTGTGTGTATATATATATAGTTAATTAATTATTGTTTTTAAAAATAAAAAAAAAACTCACCTCTCTTCTCTACTCTCTAGTGACTCGAACCATGACTAATAAGGTCATGGGAGAAGCGGCTTACCACCTAAGAAGCACTTCGCCATCATTTAAAATTAATTTATTAACACTAAGAGATAGATAAAAATGTTGCGTATTTAAAAGAATATTTATTTTCTTAACTTATATTAAATAATTGATACTTATATGATGATGTATAATACACTTTCAATTTTATTACACTTTTGGACAAAAAATTAATTATAAGAGGTGTACATAAATTGAGGAAGTAGTCCAAGATAAGATTAGGTAATTATTTGAATTTTGTTGTTAAGTAGTTCATTTTACTTAGCTTAAAACCTGGTGCATGCAATATATATAACTAATGGAATGATATATATGTTAGTAGGAATGATGATGATGTAAAAAAATTTAATAATTCAGTAAATAAAAACAAAAAAACAAAGTAGTAATTAAAAAAATTTACGGCAACAAAAACTTAAAAGTAAAAGAAATAATAAAATTAAGGAAAATATAATTTTTAGAGTCCATTACTTAGTTTTTTATTTCTTATTTAGATAAAAATATATTTGATATATTTATGAACATACAACTGACTTTTTGAATATTAAAAAATTTATATATTAAAAATATAACCGAGAAAAGGTGAAGGGCTTTTTTTTTTTTTTTTTTAAATTTTCTCTTCTCTTTATTACCAAAAAAATAAAAATAAAAATCAACTTCTAAAAATAAGGTGAGCCTCTTAATTTGATAAGTTCCAGTTTCCATAATCGTTAATAAAAGATGTAAGTATTCAGAACAAAGAAATAAAGAAAAGAAAAATAAACAAACCTAATTTTAAAAAAATTGTCATTTAAATTACCCGTGATATTTCTGTCTCTTATACACATCTAGATGTGTATAAGAGACTAGATTTAATTAAATAGTCTTAAATAAGGTAACTAATTATGACAAGAAAGTTAAAATATCCTCCTAAAGTTATTCTATTCTTTTCGAATAGAAATTGATTACTAATTTTAATTGCTATGTGCATCTTAATCAAAGATGTTATTTCATTTACATGACAATTTTTTTAAAATTATGTTTGTTTAATAAAATGGTTTTTATAATGTGACAATTTATATGTACATTAGTTAATCAGAGATGTTATTTCATTTATGTGACAATTTTTTAAAAATTATGTTTGTTTAGTAAAATGATTTTTAAAATGTGAAAATTTATATGTACATTAGTTAATCAGAGATGTTATTTCATTTATATGACAATTTTTTAAAAATTATGTTTGTTTTTAAAATATTACATAGTATATTTTGTAACTCTTTTGGAAAGAAATAATCAACTATAAGAAATATATATACATAAATTGAGGATTTAGAATAAATAAAAGTAGTTAAAAATAAGATTTAGTTAAATTAATTTGAATTCAAGACATTCAAGTATTCATTTTTACTGTTACTATTTACTATGCCGATTTCATATTTATAAAATTTATATATATATATATATATATATATATATATATATAGCATCATAGGTTAGAATTATGATATAAATTCTTATATAGAATTAAATTTTGACTCAACAAGCACCACTCTAGTATAATAAAAGACTAATAAATACAAATCCTAATGTGTATAAAGATTTTATTTATTTTCTCAACCATTATGCCACTTGGTAGCCACTGAGGCTAATATAGTAACTCACTTGCTTTCTTTTAAAGCAAAACCCCTGTAGTAAGAAGTTATAAATGGTTGCCAAGTGTCATCTATTTTATAGTTCTTTTCTAAATGTCAATCAAAAGATTCATAAAATTCAACTCATAACAAACTTGATAAATTCTAAATATTTAAAAACAAGATTTACTTGCATTAACTATTCAATAATCATCTTTTATGAGTAAATATAAAAATTAACTAATTATATCACTCTAACCTATATTTCTTAATATTTGAATTTGTCTCATCATTTGTATCAACTAAATTGTGTTCATTTATTTTTTTTTTAGAAAAATTTAATTTTATACACTATATATGAGCATGGCAGATTTTTAAAAAATCTATATCTATATTATATGTCTATAAAAAATCTCTATCATAAAATTTCACGTTTAATCTCATTATCTTTTATTTTATATCTATCTATATTCAATTAAAAAATTAATACTATTTATCGTAAAACAAACTAGATAAGCCTTCACAATTCAAAAACTTTAACTACGAAGGAATCTTTGATTAAGAAAAATAAATTGTTAATCTTTCCTACATAATCGGTACAAAAAGTAATTTCACATCAACTAGTTGTACATAGATGCATGTCATATGTGTAAAATTAACATGTAAATTTTAAACAAATTACTTGATATACATCTATGCCCACTGATGTGAAAAAAAATAAAAAATAAAAGTTCACACCATCAATTTAGGACAAATTAATATAGTATTAGATACAAATTAATTAATTACTTTGACCAAATACTTCTTAATTGTTGTGTTTGTTTGACCATTTATATCAGCAAAATTAAATTCGCCCATTTTAAAGAAAAAACCAATGAGTTTTATCCTGTATTTTTATAGGACATGTCATAGTAGTTATGTGTCATTTTTTTTTTATTCATGTATTTTTGATCACATGATTTGAGACTATGACAAATAATAAAACATGATTGCTCTCCCCTCCCAATTGATACTGCTCGAAGCCTTTTATGATTTTAAATTCTTTTTCAAATTCAAATCTAAATTCAAATAGAAATTTATCCTTATTGTCCAAGTATAATTGTCTACAGTCAGATATAAGCCTACTAAGAATTACCCGTTTTGATATATTTATAAAACCACTTATATCAACATATACATGTTTTAATTTTTTAATTTTTGCATATTCTTTACTTCAATTTTACAATTTTCTACATATTCATAATAGTAATAGGTTTTGTTTTTTTAATTGCTCTTCTTTTGCAGATTGGTTATTTATTCTCAAACAATTGTGAGTATGTTGTTTACAAGATCAAGGATAAACTTTCATATTTGTATTAAATTCTGGACATTTCAATTCGACTTCTTTTTTATACCTTATTGTAAGAGATTAGCTTTTTTATTTTTGGGTTTAACAAAATTTTATTATATTCTGCTTCGCATGTATGGAGTTTTGGCAAAATAGTGGCTATTTTAGTGTTCGGTAGACTAGAAAAGGTTAGACAACAAGTTTTTGAGATTGGCTGCTAAAAGTTTTTTCTAATAGTTTTAAGTATGACTATTTTGAATTATTTAAGAATTTTTGTCCCAACCGCATATATGTTGATAGGACATTGTTTGCAGGGGTTTACTTTAGAAGATTAACTATGGCTTATTGGTATTTTTATTTATGTTTGGAAGAAAGTTTTGGAAACAAGAATGTTGCTGTCACTTTAACGCAATCTCGGTTAGCTCTTCTTTTTGAAATCAGTTTATTGTTAATCCTTTATGCCGGCTAGAATTTGTGTTGGTTTTAAATTCTCTCCTCTTATTTTGTTGGTCTTTCCAGACATTTTACTACAAGCATAGAGTTCTCATCTTTTATGGTCTTAAACACCTTTTTCAAGTGATAGATCTGAATTGTGACGATGTGTCTTTGGTCTTTCGATAGATTTGGTTGAGTATCAACATCGGGTGATTTGTTTGTATTTTAATTTTAAAAAAATAGGTATTCAAGTAATTATATATTGTATAACAATGATAATAGACATCTAAAAATAATCATTTCTTGTGCACTATATGACAATGCCTATTATTTATAATAACTTCTCATATACTAAATAAAAGAATTAGACAAGTAGAATGATGTAAAATTGCATTATTTTAAGAATAACATTTAATTAAAAAGACTATTTCATATAAAACTAGTGGGCAAGACACACTATATGCGTGTGATTTTAAAAATTATTAACTAAAAAAATAGGAAGAAGTTTTAGTAGTAGTTATGAGGAAAGTTTTAAAACTACCAAGGGTAAAATAGGGATAACATATAATGACACACACCAAAGGGATATTACTTTATATATAGTATATTTAATTACATTTATTTTTTAATCCCAAATGTAGTATTTATGGGATAAAATTCTAATATAATCCATTCATTATGTTCTTTATGAGTTTTTTTTTTCCTATTTTTGAGTTTTTCTGAGTCTCTACATATTTTGTATTCGTTAATCAATGAGTTGTTGTTTTTGTCATCATGATGCTTTTCTATATTACCACGTTCTTGTGTAAATATATTATTCACCTTATTTTAGCATTCAATTCTTTACTAGGCTAACTTTCAAGTTACTTCATATTTGTTCTTTAAGCATTTTAATAGGGTGAAATAGGTTAATTTTAATGAGTGTATCATTTGCCTATTAGTGTGTGCATATATATATACTAATTATGAAAATTTAATAAATGAACCTCTTACTTTATCCCTACTCAACAAATGGGAGCAAAACTAATTTACTAATATTGATATTTAGTTTTGTACGTCTTTATTCAATATAATTATTAAAAGTTCCATGCAATTATCATCATTCTATTAGCGTAATTTAGCTTTATAAATTAAATAATTTATCTTCATGTCTATAGCACGGGTTTTTCAACTATATATATGTGAAAGTTTTTAATTCAATTAAGAGTTTTCTTACTCCCATGTGCCTTTGTCAGATGAAGAGAATTAGTGGGTTAATAGATCTTGAGTTTTATCCAAATTTTCAAATCTTCTTAATTAACAAACCAATCAAATTTATTTGTTATTTCTCTCCCTCCCCTAACAAGTTTTATTTCTCTTCATTGGAATTATTTCATTTTATTCATATGAAATTGTCAATTTAACTTTACAAATATCATAATATATGTATTTATATATTGATAAAATGACAATTATGTACAAGCTTAAAGAAATATTCAATTTATTTATTAATCATCTTTAGAAAACATTGAAGATAATATATTTTAGAGTGATTAAAGGCAAAATTATTGAAATTTGCACGTTGAAAGCTTAAATTAAATAATTTGCTTGAATGATGTAAATAATTATATAAAAATACTATTATAAATATTTATATTACTACTATGTATTAAATAAGGACACTATTCCGTGCAATGTCAATTATACACATCTGGTTTTCAATTGACGTTGCTTGCCAACCAAACATAGCCACCTGGCCTACCTCTCCCTTTTCCCCAACCGTACCACCGTAACCTCATTTCCTCCCTCTTCAACTATATATATTATACATTCCTGCCATCCCCCTTTTTCTTTCCCTCTCTGTGCCATCCCTCATTTAGCAACTATTCCTTCTTTCCCCGATTGCCTCCCCTGATCCCGATTTGACACCTCTACCCTTGATTAGCTACCCGATCGGTTGGGGATAAGAAAGAGGGTTGATTATTAATTTCTAGGATAATTCTTTGAAAAGATATTCATCTATTTGATTGATGATTCATAAGAAGACAATTTGCGTTTTATATGCTAAGTAGAAATAATAAACTTTAGTTATTTAGGCGAGATTTTTATCTTTGAAATCCATTGCATTAAAGTGGGACAATATAGGAGAAATCATACAAAAATGATCAAATCTTCAAATGTTATGACCATCTTTAGTTACGTAAATTCGATCATCCCTATCCCTGATATTAAGTAGGTCTAGTGAGTATACCTATTTAAACTTCAAATTGGCCTCAGGATACTCTTGTGCATGACTTTCGATTTACACTATAATGGCAATTGACAAAATGACCTTTCAAATGAATGAATTCAGTAGTTCAATAACAAGTACAAAAAAATAGTTTAGTGACCATTTTAAGACATTTCAAAAATTTAATGATTTTGTCGGAGTTTTCTCTAAATTCAATAACATTTTATCAATAACATTTGTCATTGTTGTTTCTCAACTACAACAAAATTTGTAAATGAAAATATGCAAGGGTATACATAGCTAGTTTTACAAAAAAATAAAATAAAATTTCAGTACTAACTCAATAAATCATTGTCATGTGAATTTAAAATCGTAATCACCTCTGTAAAATTCTTTAGCAGTGTTATATACCACTAAACTATCAAAATTATTTACTTGTGAACATTTATTGCATGAGTTGATATCGAGTGACTAAAATTTAGAATTCGATCAACACAAAGTACGATGCTGGCTAAGAAAAAAATCAGAAATCTGTTTGGACAACTATTATTTAAGATATTGTTTAGATTATTACTGAAATAAATACTACACCAATGAATGACAAGCTACGTGTGTGAGATGAAAAATTATTAAAAGACGTATTAAGAAAATAACGAATAATGTTACATTTCAAATAGAGCCCTTAATTTCCTGATCCATATATAACCTATATACGTTTACAATTAAACTACGTACAAATGTATATACCTACATACATACATGCATACATATATATAAGTATGTATATGTGTACATACACACACATGTATACATATATACACATATATATACATACATACATACACACACACGTGTGTATATACATATATATATATATATGAATATGTATATACACATATATATAGAATACACACACACATACATATATGTATATGTATATATGTACCTATAGACATATACACACACACACATATATATATATATATATATGTATGTATAGATACACATATACATAAATACACACATATATATGTGTATAGATGTATATGTATACATACATATACATGTATAGATACACATATACATAAATACACACATATATATATTAAGTGTATAGATGTATATGTATACATACATATACATATAGATCTATACATAGACATATACATACATATACGTATATGTTTGTATACATATACATCTATACATACATATGTATATGTGTGCATACATATACATATATAAATCTATATATATATATATAGGAGAAACTTCCACGAAGCAATCATTACCCCCGACAAAGAGTACAAAAGAACAACAGAGGATAGCTACTTTATGTACATAAGTGGGCCCCGCAGCCTGTCCTTTCATTTTCAAATTTTGAATTTTGAAATCTACAGTTCCCACTGAACTCCCTGTCTCTTATACAAGATCTAGATATATAGACTAAGAGACAGAGGCTCTATACCAATTGTAGGCTCCAAAAGACAACAAGTTGAGCCTATATCTTGCCAAACAGTGCACTTTATTTGAAGGGCAAAAAATCATTTCACCACTCCAATAGTAGTTTTCCTGCCTTAACCTATACCTACTTTTTACTCCAGAATGCTGGCCTCCAAAGTACTGGCGGGAAATGGGGTCTAAATAATATTATAATTTTTGCCCCCAAGTCCCTTCCTCCCTCCTTCAAATAGGGCATAGAGTTTTGGAGGCTCCCTCCCTCTTTCTGGAAGCCATTATTTACCAAAATGCCACGCTATCCTTCTTTCCGTCTCCAAAATAAGAATATCTTCCTCACCTATCGCCATTGCTCCATAGGCAAAGAAGAACACATACATATACTAATGTACATATACACACACATACAAGGCCGTTCGTTGTTCGCAGAGTATACATATACATTTATACATACATATATATATATATATATGTTTATATATATATGTATACATATACATATATGTCTCTATATATATATATATGTATATACACAAATACATATATGCATATGTGTATATATATGTGTATATGTATATTTGTGTGTATGTATGTATAAATGTATATGTATGTATATATATATATATGTACACATACATACATATACACACACACACACATATATATTATGTATATGTATATGTACATTAGTATATTTGTGTGTGTGTGTGTATATACACATACATATATATGTATGTATATGTATATATATATACATATATATATATATACATATATATATATTATACATCATATATATATATATATATATATATATAGTCAAGAAATTGTATTTAATAGCCAGCAAGATAGAGGATGCAGCTAACCGAAGCACTCAAATTTGAAACCGAAGATTGGGGATTTAAGACGGGCAATTCTAAGCTGTATATAACATTATGATTTCCATGGCTTTCTCGTGAACAATCTGCATTCAGAATATATTAACATTAGTTTATCCAATCTCCCAATAAAATCCTAATATACTGTCCATTAGGTACTACCACAAGAGAAAAGGCACCAACTTTTAGTTTTCAGCAATTAATATACAATGTTTTTCAGAAAATAATAAATTTGGGGTTAACCTTGCATGTAGACTATAGTGGAAAACATGTGAGGAAGATGTTGTTTAAAAGAGTGAATAGAAGAAGAAACATAAAATAAAAATTGCAAGGACTGAAATAAAAATTAGAGAAAAGGTGGTTGTTGTGGAGGCTTATGGTGATGGAGAGTATAAAGGAAGAAGAAGGTATGAGGGGTGAAGGATGGTGAGCGTTTAGGGTTTAAAGAGGAGGAAGGGTAGATCTTTTGGCAAATTTATAGGGAAATTGCCGAATTAATCCTCCAGGTAGCATCGATGCGATGTCCTCAATGAGAATAGAAGTTATCTTTGTAGCTAGCAGTAGGGGTAATTTTGGAATTTTGTATAAAATAGCTGAGTGTGTGTATATATACATATGTCTATATATACACACACACACATATGTATATATATATGTGAGTGTTTGTGTGTGTATATATATATATGCATATATATATATATACATACATATATGTGTTGAACCTCAGTTATGTTAATCATGTTTTGATGATGACCAAATCGCACTAATGATTTGAAAATAAGTGTGTAGAAAAATAGATTCGAGGCTACGGAGGTACGGGTGCTGATGATCGTCTGAAAACCGAAGAACTCTTGGACGAAAATGATCGTCCGGAAGGAAGACAATTCGGAGATGATAATCGTCTAACACAGAGAACTCGAAGAAGCCTCGGATGAAGAATAGCGTCCGATCGTTGAGGAAAAATTCCAGAGTGACCATTGCTCAGATGCAACTTTTTTATGATGACACATTTTGTCATGTCAATTCTACACATCTAATATATAGCTTGTCATCACGGTAAGCTATTTATCGATCATAATAATCATCCAATATTTAATGTCTCTTATACACATCTAGATGTGTATAAGAGACAGTCCAGATTTAACGGCTAGTTTTTCAAGAAACAAGAAATAGCCGTTAAAGAATTATTGGAGGCAGTTTTTTATGTATCTATAAATATATGTGTAGTCTTTAAATGCAAAATAGAGAGAGTAGAACTACTGCATTCAATACAAATACTTGTAAGAGCTATTTGGGAAGAAATAGGCTAAAATATTGTGTGTTGTATTGGTTTGGGTAGTGTAGTTCTCTTGGCTCAACTAGAGGGAATTAGTGTGAGCAAGAGTAAACTAGTGAGTGATCTTCAAGTGTAAGAGTAGAGGGATAATAAGTGTACAAAAGTGAGCTTGTATTGTAAAACCTTTGGCTCTACTATAGGGACTTAGTTGGTGCAAGGGTGAGGCTACTTTGTGTACAAGAAGGTTATTGCCTCACCTTATTTGAAGAGGCACTACTAGAAGATATACTCAAACTTGAGAAGTTTGGGAGTTTGGTTTGATACTCTATCTCAATCATCTTTATATTTGTTCTTTGAGTTTCAATTATTAAATATCTTTTGTATTCATTTGTGCTTAAGTGTTTATTTGTTGTATAAAGTTTGCATTTCTCATTAAGTACATTAAAAGGTTTGTTTTTTGAAACAACATAATTCACCCCCTCTTAGGTTGCTTTTGGAACCAACAATTGGTATCAGAGCTTGGTTTCTTCTTGTTTTGGTTTAATGTATTTACACCTTTGAGTAAAGATCATTATGTTAGCCAATAATGTTTTGTTTTTAGAGGGGCATTGCATTTGTGGACCTCCCATGTTTAATGGCATTAATTTTATTTTTTGGAGGGAAAGAATGAAAATTTTCATACAATCCATAGATATTGATTTGTGGTACATTGTTGATTAAGGTACTTTGGAGGCCAGCATTCTTGATAAAAATACTCATAGATTAAGGCCTAAGACTAGATATGAGTTAAATGCACAAGATAGAATAAATTTATCTTTAAATGCTAAAGCCATGAATATTTTGTATAATGCATTGGATGCAGATGAGTCTTTTAAAGTAAAAGGTTGCAAATCGGCTAAGGAGATATAAGACAAACTGAAAGAAATCCACGAAGAAAATGAAGATATTAAAGAGTAAAAGAAGTCACTTCTTGTGGCTAAATATGAATCCTTCAAAATAGAACCTCATGAGAATATTGATAATATGTATTGTAGGTTCAATAATACTATAAAGGAATATACTTTTGAAGGTTTAGGGGTGAAAAGAATAGAAAGATTTTGAATGATTTACCTAATGAATAGGAACCTAAATCCATTGCCATAGAAGAATCTAAAAATTTAAATTCTATGCCTATTGAGTCCTTGATTAATTCACTTACCACCTTTGAATTGAAGTTGAAATATAAGGTACAAGATGATGAGGAGGCAAGTGCAAAAGAGGCATAGCATTGAAGGCTTGACAAAAAGATACAAGCAAGAAGCCAAGTGAAAAATGCTATAAATATGGCCAATTGGGACACTTTGCAAATGAGTGTCCATCCAAGAAAAAGAAAGAAGGAAGGAAGCCTCACTTCAACATATTCCAAATCACACATATGATTGTGATTCGGATGAAGAAGTTGAAGAAGAATACGAGGTGACTCAAATGGCATTCATGGCCTTTGGAGATAATAAGGTATCCTCTAGTTATGATTCTTGTGATAATTCTTGTGATGATGATGATGATGATGTTGAATAATTTATTGTTTTTAAAATGCATGAATGTTTGAAAGAATCATATGCTAGGAACAAAGAGTTAAAAATTAAAGTTAATGCTTTATTGAGTGGCAACTCAAAGCTTGTACATGAAAATAATTTTTTGTCAAAAGAAAATGATGCTTTGAAAAAAATTTGTTGGAAAAACCAAGATTGAGGAAGAACAGGCTTCATTGAAGAAGAGATTAGATGATCTTAATGTACTTTTGAAAAAGAAAAAGGAAAATATTTTTGAAAAGAAAAGTACCAGAAATATGCTTATCAACAAGGATTTTATCACCTTTAGGAAGGATGGTTTGTGCCTTGTAAAATCTAAATCTTCTTTTTATGGAAACAAAAATATTGTATGCAATTATTGTTGTCAACATGGTTATATAAAAAGGGATTGTTATGTCAAAAGAAATGAAAAATTGGGAATAAATGCTATTTGGGTGCTTAAGCATGTTACTGATCCAATTGGACCCAAGAAAGTTTGGGTACCAAAAGTTGTTTCAATTAAGTACATGTAGATATGCTTGGAGAGCACCAAGGGATTCAAGATGGATCATCAATGGAGGGTGTTCAAAGCATATGGGTAAAGATGACATGGAAACAAAATCATTTGAATGGATAAAATAATTTTTTAATTAAGTCTCTACTTGCAAAAGAAAGGGGGAAGCATTTTTTTTGTTTTATGGTTGCTCTATTTCAGGGAGACATTAAACTTAGGGGGAGCCTAAAATGATTTTTACGTTTGTTTAGATGATGTCAAAAGGGGGAGAAAATAATGGACAAAATTCTCTTGTCTTGTACTTCATATTTTATGATTGTTTTTAGAATAGTCCATTTGATTTGTCATCATAAAAAAGGGAGAGATTGTTGAAACCTAGTTATGTTAATCATGTTTTGATGATGACCAAATCGCACTAATGGTTTGAAAACAAGTGTGTAGAAAAATAGGGAGGTACGGACGCTGATGATCGTCCGAAAACCAGAAGAACTCTTCGGACGAAAATGATCGTCTGGACATGAGGAAGCCAATTCGGACTATGATAATCGTCCGACACAGAAAACTTGAAGTAGCCTCGAACGAAGGATAGCAATAACTCAATTGGGGCAAAATTCCAATAGTCATTGACCATCGATCGGATGTAGCCTCGAATGTCCGAACGATTGGATGACAAAACTCCTTTAGAGAACGGACGTAGCATCAGATGCTAAAGTATGCATCGGATGTCCGAAAGGTCCAACGGCTAGTTCGTTCGGATGCACACCTACTGAATCGGCCGTCCGAAAGATCTAACGGCTAGTTTTTCAGTAAACAAGAAATAGCCGTTAGAGAATTATTGGAGGCAGTTTTTTGGGCATCTATAAATACCCCCAAGTCTGTAAATGCAAAATAGAGAGAGTAGAACTATTCCATTCAATACAAACACTTGTAAGAGCTATTTGGAAAGAAATAGGCTAAAATATTGTGTGTTGTATTGGTTTGGGTAGTGTAGTTCTCTTGGCTCAACTAGAGGGAATTAGTGTGATAAGCAAGAGTAGACTAGTGAGTGATCTTCAAGTTTAAGAGTGGAGGGATAACAAGTGTGCAAAAGTGATGTTGTATTGTAAAACCCTTTGGTTCAACTAGAGGGATTTAGTTGGTGCAAGGGTGAGGCTACTTTGTGTACAAGAAGGTTATTGCCTCACCTTTTTTGAAGAGGCACTACTAATAGATATACTCCAAGTTTGAGAGTTTGGTTTGATACTCTCGATCTCAATCGTCTTTATATTTGTTCTTTGAGCTTGAATTATTGAATATCTTTTGTATTCATTTGCGCTCAAGTGTTTATTTGTTGCATAAAGTTTGAATTTCTCATTAAGTACATTAAAAGGTTTTTTAAAATAACCTATTTCACCCCACCTCTTAGGCTGCTTTTGGGACCAACAATATGTGTGTGTATATATATGTGTGTGAGTGTGTGTATATATATATAAATGTATGTATGTATGTACATGTATATTTCAATGGTTGACAATGTTAGAAACGAAAACAAATAGTGAAACCAGTTAGAAGATTGCAAAGGACGCTCCAGTTCAGATGCTTCAATTCAAAAAAAACTCAATAAATAACAATTAATAGGAAATAAACGACCAATAGTTTAACTGTTAAGGCACCTAATCAGATAAGACATTGTTAAGACACCAAGATATACATATACACACACACACACATAGATACATGCATGCATACATACATACATACATATATATATATTAATATATAAATATGTGTGTGTATATGTGTATATATATATATATATATATATATATATTTATGTGTGTATGTACATATGCATATGTATTTCTCGATTGTTGCCAATGTTAGAACGAAAACCAATGAAACCAGTCAAAAAATGTCAAAGGATGCTTCAGTTCAAAAGAACTTAGCAAGTACTAGTTAATAGGAAATAAGCGACCAATAGTTTCATTGTTAAGACACCTAATAAGATTGATAGAATTTTATTAGGATTTAGTTATGTTTAGGATCAGAACTAGTAATCCCAGTCACTACACGATTCTGTTCCTAGCATATCTTATTCTTTCAAACATTACTCATTGTTAGTCGATTATTTTTTATAGAGATTGATGAATTGAAGACTTTCGCCGCGTTTGGATCGGTAGATTTGAATTGTAAATATTACAAGCGTATCCTTCAAACACAGAGTTATGAAGGAGCTATGTTGTGTGAGCTACAAAAGTAAGTAGCTCACACAACATTGCTTCCTGTCTCTTATACACATCTAGATGTGTATAAGAGACAGACTGGCTCACACATATTTGCTGGACTAATAAATGGAGTAAAGCTCTTACATTTTTCTTCCACCTTCCTAAAAATAAATTCAATGTAATGTGTAAAAGTTATCTGCTTGCAGACAAATTAGAATTTCCTTGACCAAGTATGTGCTTAAACCCTTTCTCTGGAGCATACTTCGAGTATACGAAAGAGTCACAGGGTACCTGGTTCGTTCATCAACTTCATCCTCAACAGATCTTCCAACATATCTTCATAAAATTGATATTTTGCAATTGCAGAATCCCTTTACTCTTTAGTACGTTGGAGCTCAGCCTCAAGAGTTCCAGATGTTGATGTTGATCTTGTACTATCAGTGGATAAAGAGGTGGAGGCATTGCCTGTTTCTCCAACTTGGCTAGAGTAAGGGTACAAGATATTATTATATATAGATTTGGAAACTCCATTTCCAACAAATGAATAAATCAGTCAAATTCTCAATCTCCAAAGAGAATCAATGATAGATGTGCAATCACTTGTGGATTCAACTTTTCACTAACATAAATGAAAGCAACAAAATTTTTGAGACATTGAGACACTTAAATATAATTGACAAAATCATTTAAAAGTGTATAATTCAAATGTGAAGTTTTCACCTATTTTATTTTCTCAAAGTTCTCTGCAACTTTCTCCAACAAAAATAATATTTTGAGGGTATAATAAATAAGCTAAACTTGTTCAAATCAGTATGAATTTTGTTGGCATCTTTGCCAACAACCTGTAAACCATACCTACACGCCTTATATTCAATGGTATGATGAACCCAATATTAGTAATGCACGAAGATAGGCAACAATTAAGAACTAGTAGCATAAAAACAACAATTATATTTACCATATTACAACATTCATAGTAGATGTGCCCAATATTTTTCAAGAGTTAGACACAGAAAGTTCTGTCAACCCTTGACACATGGTACAACCATTGATTAATTCTACAATGAGGGAAAATACAATTTAAGATAGCACATCACTATGTAAAACATATGTATAAAAAAGGAGGTACACAAGCAAGATTCTTACTAGACAACCCATTGTTGTACTTCTAAAAAGTTATGAATTGCTTCTTGTTTATTTTCAAATAAATAATGGACTGTAGCACTGTAACAATTGACATAACGACGTTAGTCTAAGAGACTCAAATACTAGCCAGGTTTTGAACCAACAAAACAATTTAGGTTTTTGTCCATCCAAAGAGAGACAAATGAAAGAATGCAATCCTAAAATTGTGGATAAACTTTTAGGTTACAGGTCATAAACTATCTAAAACTCTTCATCAAATTATTGGTGAAATTAATGGCATATGTTACTTGTGTACAAATAAAGGAAAAAAAACTTTAAAAAAAAAATAAGAATTTGAAATTAATGAAATTATTTTTTATTAGTTGTTAATTGGAAGTTATGGTGGTTAAATGACACTAATAGAAAATTAAAAAGCCTTACAAAAATGATTTATTCTTACATTATTAAGGTTATAATAATAGCAATAATATTAATAATATAAATGACATCGACTACATATTATATATGTGTATGTGTGTGTATGTATGTGTACGTATGTAGATATATATATGTATGTATGTATGTATACATATATATATGTGAGTGTGTGTATATGTATATACATATATACACATGTGTATACCTATTTATATGTATATGTTTATACATATGTATGTATACTATGTATATGTACATATATGTACATAAGTACGTGTACATATGTGTATGTCTCTATCACATATATATATGTACACACACATATATACACATACACACATATATGTTTCCAAACATATTTTCTGTTTTAGTAATCTGGAGTTGCCAAAAAAGTTCTCCACTTCAAACTATATTCTATAGTAGTTTTGGAGAAAAGAAAAAATTAGAGTGGTTAAAGATATGATAGAGTCATTATTATGCATGCATTCAAAGGTATATAAAATAAGAATTTTTTTGGGTATTTATTTGTAAGTTATAAGTTACAATTTTGGCTTAAATGTCCTTATGCGTCTTAACAACACTTGACTAGTTCGAAAAAGGTACAAAAAATGCAGTAAATTCCAATCTTGGGTAGAAGTATTAATATAATAATTTTGTAGTTTCACTTAATTGATCGGTTAGAAATGGTAGTTGGTTTGTTTAAATTTTTTTAGTTTCTAGTAGTGGCATTTGAATTTGATTGCTGAAACGTTGAATTGGATTAAGAAAGTGTTTTTATTTTTGGAATTGGCTTTAGAATTTGGGGTTAATGTTTTTCTATGACAGATAGTTTTACCCCGGAATAATGTCGTGACCTTCCACAGATGGCAACCAAGCAAATAGCTACTGAATCATATTGTTCGATAGGGATTTGATTATTTACACTGTCAACCAGATTAAAAACCTGAGCTTGCTAGAAGCGTTTTATCGACTACTTTGATTTGAAAATTGATCCATTTTGTATCGGCAACACCAAATAATACATCGCATTAGAAGATGTGTTTTATACATTGGGAAAGCCTAGAACTGGTGATCCCATCATGGGATCACATATGAGTGTATAAGAGATTTAGATGTTAGTATAAGAGACAGTTTAGACTTTAACGGGAATCTCATGGGCACCATTTTCAAATTCATTGATTTGTTACAACTACAATATCATCAAAACCTTGACGTATAAGTTAGGGCATACATCATGTTTGTACTAGGACAGTTCTTTTGCACGACACTCGAGTGAATTTTGTCCCCCTTTGTGTTCCTAAATCATTTGAACAAGGAGGCAGACAAAATAAAAGACTACGCATGGTGGGTAGCAGTTCTTGCCTTCCTAAGTAGCTCCATATGGATTTTTAAAACAAACTATAACAACTGAAAAGAAGCGAAAAAAGTCTCCAGGGTTGCTCGTTAATTTTACATATATGTTTCATTTCATGTGATAGAAAATAATGGAGTGATTATGTTAACTTTGACTATTAATTTTTGCTAATTTTTTCCTTGCACATTTTTTTAATAGAGAGGATTCTATCAATTATTCCAATGGTATAGAAAAATACACCAAATTTAGCAAGTTTCTCATACCCAACCAGATTTCCTTTGATCATTGGTTATAAGAGAAGTTCCCTAAATGTATACATCACAGAAGATAATACAGGGATGCCTTTATTCAACATTTACATAAATGCACAGTAGTTAAGGCCATAAAATGTAGATATTTTTCAATTTCATAACCATTTCTTTAGTGAAATAAGTGCAAATTAAAGAGTAAATTTGTAAAAGTAAATAAAAGTTGGAGCACTATTTTACTATTTAACTTTGTTTATACATTCTAATACAAATGATATCTTAACTGTATGTGAGACTTTAGGATCAAATAGCAAAAAAGATGATACATATACATACATATGTATGTATGTGTGTGTGTATATATATGTATGTATGTAAGCAAGTATGTATATATATGTATACATACATATGCATATGCATCAATTATTCCAATGGTGCAGAAAAATACACCAAATTTAGCAGATTTCTCATACCCAACCAGATTTCCTTGGATCATTGGTTGGACGAAGAAGTATCCTAAATCTCACATCTCAAAAGATGATACGAGGGATGCCTTTAGTCAACATTTACATAATTGCACAAAGGTAAGGTCATAAAATGTAGATATTTTTCAATTTCATAATCATTTCTTTAGTGAAATAAGTGCCAATTAAAGAGTGAGTTTGTAAAAATAAAAAAGTTGGAGTAAAAAAGTTGGAGCACTATTTTTACCATTAAACTTGTGTGTTGTGTGTGTGTGTATATATATATATATGTATATATATGTGTGTGTGTACATATATGTATGTATATGTATGTGTATATATATGTACTTATCTATATATGTATACATATATATATATATGTATACATATATATATGTGTACATATATATACACATACATACATATATATGTATAAATATATATACACACACACATATATATATATATATGTGTGTGTGTATGTATATCTATGTATATATATATGTATGTATATATATGTGTGTGTGTATATATATCTACATACATACTCATCTATACACATACATATGTATACACACACATATAGTTTTGTAGCCGATGTCGTCATCATCATCACATACATATGTACTACTACTACTATAATGTAAGAATAAATCTTTTATCGTAGAAATTTTTAATTTTCTATTATTATCCTTTAACAACCCATAACTTCTCATTAACCACTAATAAAAAATAATTTCATTAAGTTCAAATTCTTATTTTTTTTTAAAATTTTTTTCTTTATTTGTACACATGTAACATGTGCCACTAATTTCAACAATAATTTGATTAAGGGTTTTGGATAGTTTATGGCTTGTAGTCTAAAAGCTCAAATCAAATTCTAAGACTGCATTCTTTTATTTGTCTTTCTTTAGATGGATAAAACCTATGCTGTTTTTGTTGGTTCAAAACTTGGCTAGTATTCGAGTTAGGGAAACTACCGTCGTTATGTCAATCGTAACAATACTATAGTCCATTGTTCATTTGAAAATGAATTAGAAGCAACGGCTTGTTTTTATAATATTTTAGAAGAACAACGATGGGTTGAAGCAGTAAGAACTTTTGGTCGTGCTCTTCCTATTTTTTATCTGTTTTATATAGTGATGTGCTATCTTAAATTGTATTTCCTTTTTGTGTAAAATTTTGTTGATTGTTTTCCCAAATGTTATGGGTGGATGGAGGTTTCTGTGTCCAACTCCTGAAAAAATATTAGGCGCATCTACTATAAATGTAGTAATATAGTGAGTATAATTGCTGTTTTTATGCTGCCATTTCTTAATTGTTGTCTATCTTCATGCATTACTAATATTGGATTCATCATACCATTAATATAAGGCGTGTAGGTATAGATTGTTTGTCAAGGATGGTAGAAAAAAAGCCATAAAAAGTTAACTTATTTATTGTCCCCCTCAAAGTATTATTTTTGATAGAGAAAGTTGCAAAGAACTTGAGAAAACAAAACAGGTGAAAACTTCAAATTTGAATTATATACTTTTAAATGATTTTATCACTTATATTTAATTGTTCCAATGTCTCAAACATTTTGTTGCTTTCATTTATGTTAGTGAAAATTTGTATCCAAAAGTGATTGCCATCTATCATTGATTCTCTTTTGAGATTGAGAACCTAACTGATTTATTCATGTGTTGGAACTAGAGTTTCCAAATCTGTATATTATACACATCTACAAGCTTTTAAACTGAAATTGAAAAATATCTACATTTTATGATTTTTGGAAGATATGTCGAGGATGAAGTTGATGAACGAACCAGGTACCCTTTGACTCTTTCGTGTGCTTGAAGTATGCTATAGAGAATGGGTTTAAGCACATACTTGTTCAAGGAAATTCTAATTTGTCTATATGCAGGCAACTTTTACACATTACATTGAATTTATTTTTTGGGAAGGTGGAAGCAAAATATAAAAGCATTACTCTATTTATTAGCCTCACGAATATGAATTCTTCAGAGGGTTGTTATAGTATGGAGGTTTCTTTTATAAACATCTAGATGTGTATAAGAGACAGGAGCAATGTTGTGTGAGTTACAAAAGCAAGTTGCCTGTCTTCATAGAATCTAGATGTGTCAAAGAGACATCTACTGTGAAACGATTGTCGAGCTGTAAATTACCTAAAAATAGAATCATGTAGTGACTGGGATTATTAGTTCTGATCTTAAACATAACCAAATCCTAGTACAATTTTATCGATCTTATTAGGTGTCTTATCAGTGAAACTATTGGTCGCTTGTTCCTTATTAACTGGTACCTGTTAAGTTCTTTTGATTGGAAGTGTCCGAACTAAAGCGTCCTTTGACATTTTTTGATTGGTTTCATTGGTTTTCCAATCTAACATTGGCAACAATCGAGAAATACATATAAATATGTAAATACACACAATATATCTATACTAATATATATATATATATATATATATATATATATATATATATATGCAAGTTGTTTCTCTTCTCAAGGTATTTCTCCCTTTAAAGTGTTTCTCCCTTCTGTGATGACTAAAATACACACCATTAATGAAATATAATTCTCAATCCCGATAGGGAAAACATAACCTATTTTTGTTTCTTCTCTTTTTGTGATACCTAAAATACCCGCCTTTAATGAAATATAAATTGTGGTAGGAAAATATAATAAATTACTCCTCATCTATTTAATTACCTATTTTTAATGATACTACCACCTACTTTTTGTCACACCTAATATACCCTTAATTAAATAGCTTCATGCCTAATAAGTCCTTAATGAATTTTTTTCTATTTAGTTATTTATTTCTATAAACACCACTATCTATTTAGATTTTCGTAAATGTTTCGAGTAAATGTATAAGGAGATGGTAGAAACTTTTATTTGTAAAAAGAAATTATATTTGAGCAAAAATATAATAAAATAGTCTTTATAACTATTATATTTCTTCCTTGAGTTTTTACAAATTTTGACACAAATACATAACGAAAAAGATAGAAAAGATTAAAAGTAAAAAAATCATTTATTTATTAGGAAATAATAAAAACATATTATTTATAACAATTTTATATTTTTAGATTTATTGTTTTTTTCTTCCTAATAAAAAATTGTATGATCAAATATGAAAAAAAAAAAAGATTAACTCATACAAGGATTTTGTTCTTAATATTGTATAACAATCATAGAACAAATAAGTAGGCAAGTAATGTAAACAAATAACATAATCTATATAATAAAATAATACTATTAAATACTCTTAATAATTGCATATATAAATTGAGTTTCCATAAGAATATCATTCTTCTAATCAATGAGTTAATTCAGTTTTCATAGATGTAAGCACATTGAATGTGCCCTTTCCATTCCTGGAAACTCATCCACATATTCGTCTTTCATTGCCAATGATTCGATTCCCTACAATCACAATTACTAAAAATGGATAAAATGAATGAGGAACATAGGAGATATGAAAACGATAGAGCTTACGTGATTATGAAGTTGTAGAAATTCAAATTGCTAGGAGTGGTGGGTAGATGAGAGTGGAACAGTAGTAATTAGTGGGTCTTAGCATAGAAATCCGTACTAATTGTGGTAGTTTAATTGAAAACTTTTTATTATTGGGGTATTTTTGTCCAAAATAACATATTTACTTTAGCAATAACACCACTTATACTCTAATTATGAATATAAGTGTAGTTTTTAAACACAAATATTTAGAGGTTAAATATCTAAAACTCATAAAAGTTGTTTCATTAATTTCTATTATTGAGGCATATACCAAAGATAAGATATCAAAATATCTATTTTTTTCCCCTAATGTAAAACTCAAAATTTTAAAAATATGTCGTTAATACTATATATATATATATATATATGGACAATTTCTACGGTCCTTTTTAGGGAACCATTCATTTCTACTTTAAATGTTTGTACAGTACAATACCATGTGGTTTAAAAGCTTGTACTGTACAAGCTTTTAAACCACATAGTTCCTTAGTCTGTATGTACTATTTCCCTATAGATATGAAAAATTCTACAGTCTATAGCTTTTAAACCACATGGTATTGTACCTTAAATACTTATACACATACAATACCATATAAGAGACAGTTTCTTGTATAAGTTTTTAAAGTTAAGGGAATGGTTCCATTTGCTTTAAGGACTTGTATAGTAAGGAACAAGTCCCTTAAAGCACAGGGAGATGTTATAGTATAAATTTTTAAAACATATAGTGTTATATTGTACTAAAGAATAAGAGAATAATTTTTTAAAATAACTGTAAATTTTTCATATATATATATATATATGCGTGTAGGTAGCATGACACACCTTGTACAATACGTGTCAAGAAAGACGAGCCAGATGTCAAGATCCAAGGACAAAAGAGTCGTCATCCGTGCAAGTAGGTGCTTTGCATGTTTGCCACGAGACTTCCACACCTTAAGTCAAAACCATCCCCTAATCTTCGCTTACTTTGCTACTACTTTTTCCTCATCTTTTCCCCCGGAATAAAGGTCTCTGTATATTTAACTTCCAAATAGTACTAATATTTGAAAGGAGAAAAAAAAAAAAGATCATCAGAAGAAGATGGATTTGGAGACTGACAGAAATGCTGCATTGTCTACCATGGCTCCTCTTGCCCCAAACACTCTTGAAAGAAAAGTCCGATCTGACTTGGAAACTTCTCTTATTAAGCCTTGTAAGTTCTCTCTTGACACAATGTGTAAGAGACAGTTTCTTTTCTTGATCTTTCTGTTGCAATTTTTGTACTGTTTTTGGTTGTTTATCAATAATGGTTTTCTTGTTTTGGTTCTTATTTTGTATTTGTTGAATCACTAACTTTAAAAATTTACTTTATTATTAATTATGTCTAAACAACAATTTTTTTTCTATTAACATATTGGAGGGATAACACTTGAGGTAGAGTAGGTTTGATAACATTTTTTTCTTTTTCTTTTTTGAAGTTTAAGCGACCAATAGTGAAACTGTTAAGACAAATCTATATTATGTATAAGGACAATCTAGACCTGTATGTTTTTGTTTCTCTGGACTCGGGTGCGGGTGTCAGATACGGATACAATAGAAACCAATCAAAAAATGTAAAATTAAACTAAAAAAATTAAACACTGTCTCTTATCCTATCTTTCACCCATCTAGATTCAGTAGCTGCGACAAGCTATATGGAAATTTACATTGCAGGAAACGGGAAGTATTTCCAATTATAGTCGGAGGACAACCATAATTTATTAATATTACTGAAACCTATACATTGGGTAGGAATAAAATGTTGTCAATTAAAAAGGTTATCTGGTGAATCTCGTAACTATGGAGCAAAACCAGAAGAATTGTGGTGGAATAAATAGGATAGGACAGGGGCCTAGGTTTATAATCATGTATCGGTATAAGGTAAGGATGAATGGTCTGAGGGTAATCTTTCAAAGTTATGGAAATCAGAGAGGTAGAATAAAGAGGCTTGATGCACGTTCTACTATTTCTTGACTCGATTCATTTTAGATACCACTGAAACAAAAGGAATCCAGGTGTAGCGTATAACTAAGTTACCCGGACTCGGATATGGGTGTCGGGTACGGGTACACGTCTAGGTGTCGGATTCGTTAATTTTATAAATTGAGGATGAGGATCAATTTATAAAATTTCATGATACGGGGACACTTTAAAGGAGTCGGATATGGGTGTGGGGTGCGTCTTGTATTCTTGTATTATATGTTAGTGTAGTGGTAATGCAATTTGATGACATAAAGCAATTTAACATTATTTTGCAACTCATTTTCAAAAAATAAATATGTTTATTTGTAGTATTAAAGAATAGTGGTGCACGGAAAAAAATAAGATATTAGAAGGATATAACTATAATAAGATTTAGTAATTTGATATACAATTCTCATATGTTTCTCCCTCATATTTAATCTTCCTCCCTATCTTATTAGTCCTTTTATCACAATTATGTTGAAAAAAGTCAAAGTACCCAATTAAAAGTTGACTATACGGATACGGATCCCACACCCACACCCATGTCGACACGGCAAGACACGGGTACTTTGGGGGTTAGAGGAGAGTAATGTAACATAGGCGTATAACCTCAACAAATTGCATGTATAGTCCTGTTCTTTTTCTGGTATAAACTGTTGTGGTGCAGTATATTGCATGGATTCTTTTTTGCCTTTCTAATAATAATATACTAGTGGGAAGGGCACATTCAATGTGTGTGCAAAATAAAAGAAAAAGTGTATCAAGAGAAAAAAAGGGTGGAAGTTATTAGAAGTTATTAGAAGTTTAAATATTTGATGGGGGTAATAATGAAAAACTAAAAGATTCCGGACACCAAAGACCCCTTGTGCTTTATGTATACTATGGATGTTATATAAGACATTAACAAGCATTGGCAAATTCTTCTTTTTACTGTTTGGATTCAGATATGGCTAGAGGATTAGCTGCTCTTGATATAGAGCACAATAATATAGTTGTATAAGACATCCTCAAGTATGGGCAAAGTTACCCCTGTCTCTTGATACACTGTGTCGACACGACACGGGTAAGGGTGCGGGACACGGACGGGATTCGGTCAAAATCCAATGGACACTTTGACTCATGGAAGCTGAGGAGGGGATATGAGGGAAAGAAGGGATGAAGAAGAAGAAGACGACGAAGGAAAGAAAAGATGACGAACAAGAAGAAAAGATGATGGTGCTAAGAGTCGACGACGAAGAAAAGTTTCCGGTGACGCCTCAGTTGATGCCTGATGGCCGAGGAAGACAAAATAGAGAGAAGAAGATGAGCGGTTGTAGTCAAGTGTTTTGTTTGGAGGTGTAGAGATAGGGTTTAGTTGCTTTAACTTGTCTTACTGGGCCAGTGTTATTTTTTTAAGTTGGGCCAAAGTTTCTCTGCAGTTTTTATATAAATTGGGCCTAATTTTAATTTCATACAAAGTAGAACTAATACCTAAGTAAAATTGGGCCAAATAATATTTGGGACCTAAACGGTAACAAGTAAAATTGAACAAAATCTCTTTTTATTTTTGGCTATCACTATTATTTCTAATATTTTATACACAAAAATAATTTATATTTTTAAAAATTAATTATAAAATAATATAATTTTTTTCTAAGTTATCAAATTTTATTTATAGTATAGAAACACATATAATTATATTAGACAGGGATACGCGTATCCCTGTACTCATATCCAACTCTTTTACTGTATCCCCGTATCTTCAATTTATGAATTTGATGAATCCTACACCTAGACATGTATCCGTATCTGACACCCGCACCCGAGTCCAGGTAACATAAAGTATGGGTAATATTATCCTTTTACTGTTTGGATTCAGATATGGCTAGAGGATTAGCTGCTCCTGATACAGAACATCCTAATGGGACGCCAGGCCATAGGCATCACAATCTAAGTGTTCTTCAGCAGCATGTTGCCTTCTTTGATCAAGACGACAATGGAATCATCTATCCTTGGGAAACTTATGCTGGTAATTCTTTACTGTAAAAATCTCTTGATGGTAACTGCCAATTGCAAAAACTAAATTCTTGAAATCTTAAAGTTGGTATAGATCTGGATCTTCTAGCATATGATTAATCTGTATGCGATGTTGTTTTGTGTTGCTTAACATTTAACTGTACCTGTCTTGACCTTGGAGAACAATAGTATTTCAGGCAGTATGACAGGTGGTGGAAGGTTGCTCCGGTTGTGTATTGATATGAGGCTGTCTGGATAAGGAGAGCTGTTAATTCACTAGGACATGTGATCCATTTTTATCTCTTGGAACTTGGTCATGAAAGTCAGGAGCCTTTTGGTGCTCTCCACTAATGGAGAAACTTTAACTGCTAGTGATTAAGGATTGAATTTGGCTCTGTATTGGAATCTGATGATGCAAGACTTCCCATATCTCTTCTGGCAGTTTGTTGTTTTTGGTGATTTGCATTGGTCCTCATTTCCAAGAGATGGCTTGTCAGATAGCTGCAAAATATCACGAGATTCAGAAGGCTGTAGTAGTAGAGTCGCTTGCATTGTAATCTGAATCTAGTGATATTCATCTTTTTGAACCTTTTTCTTCCATCTGTTCCACTGTCATATGAGATGTCAGTTTGTAGATTTTACCAGGTTCAACTTGCACATTATTCTGTATAATTAAAATACATCTTATATCATATGCCCTTTCAACAATGAGTTTCTAGACTTGGAGAGCTTTTGGTATTTGTCCTTTTGTATTTATTCAAATCTTTGGTATGGCACAGGATGTCGTCAAATTGGTTTCAACATCATTCTATCCCTTATTTTGGCGATTGGCATTAATGTTGGCTTGAGTTATCCTACTCTACCTGTAAGTTCATGCATCTTTTTCAAAAGCTCACATCATTAATCAATCCTACTGTCCATTTTTTGATGGAAAATGATGGCGTTAATGATAATGAGGTTTATATCTTGTATCATAGTTTGGCATGGAAATTTCATTTTCTCATCAGTAGGAATCACTCTTCTTCATAAGATGTTGATGTTGCTTCTTAAATCTTGAGCTGACTCATTATGATTGAGTGACCTTCATAATAGAGCATGACAAGCTAGGATTTGGAAGCAAAGAGCAGTTGACTAGCTTCTTTAAATGATTCATGTATGCAAATGACATCAAGGATGAAACTTGCTGTTGTTTCCTCTTACAATCACTCTCAACATACTCGTTTTTTAATTTAGGGCTGGATACCTTCTCCATTGTTCCCTATATATGTGTATAACATACACAGAGCCAAGCATGGAAGTGATTCTGGAACCTATGATACAGAAGGAAGGTGGGTATTTGATCAACTAGTGCATTTTCAGACGTTATTTATGCATTATGGAGCGTAGTGTATGATCACTAGTATATGCAAAATTTTGCAGGTATCTTCCTGTTCACTTTGAGAACATGTTTAGCAAGTATGCACGAACAGTTCCTGACAAGCTTACTCTTCGAGAACTTTGGGAGATGACCGAGGGCAATCGAGTGGCATTCGATCTCTTTGGCTGGTAAGTGTTAACACGGCTTATTTTATTGTATATTGTTTTCTTTGCCCACTACCCAACATTTCTTAAAACGATTTGATCCATTGGCAGGATTGCAAACAAGGGAGAGTGGTTAATTCTCTATATCCTTGCCAAGGATGAGGAAGGTTTCCTATCCAAAGAAGCTGAAAGAATTAGACGATGTTATGATGGTAGTTTATTTGAATATTGTGCTAGGATTCATGCAGGAGCCGAAGGCAAGATGGGATAAAGAAACATCACAATTAAACTCGTTGCTTCTTTTCGAATTCACATGCTTTGTTCTGAAACTATAAAAGTACGTTTGATGTATACTGTACTTAGAGAACTTCTCTAGTTGCTTAATTGGATCATGTGACACTGTTAATATATAGCAGTACCTTGGACCTTTTGCTTCGTAATGGTTCTTGACATCTGGTAGTATGTACAAGGCATATTGGCTGAACTAAGATAGCATTCTTATAAGGGCTCTATGTCACATTGGCCTCTTCTTTCAGTTGAATCAGTGCAAGGACAATACATTATCCATATACTAATATAGCTGATTATTGTTAGTCTTCAGTATTCCTTCTAGAGATGAGTTACAGATCAAAAAACACATCCAGCTGGCATTTAAAACTAGAATAGGAATTTAACTTGGTATTGTTTCAGGAAATGTATATCCTCTGTCTATTTCTCCAAAAGGCAAATAAAAGAATTATTGATTTCAAAAGAATTATCTTAAAATTTTAATTTTAATTTTGAATTTGAGTATAGTATTTATGAGAAACCAAAACGTCATTACTTTTTAAATTTACAATATTCACCGTGTATAAACGACACTACATTAATATTTTTAAACTTTATGAAGTGTAAGAGAAAGAACTAAAACTCAATAGTTCTACGGGAAGAGAATTTATTTTTGCAAATAGGCCGAAGGGGTCTGAGTAATTTTTAACTTGAAATGGAGTAACTTCCAATTGTGCAAGCTCATGCTGAAGAGTTTGTAAACTATCCTTAGAAAATGTTTAGGAGTTTCATTTACAAAGTATCTAGAAGGAAAAAGTTTTTCCTACTCACGTAGATAATTAAAAAATAATGAAATTTTTTATTTTTTAGTAATTTCAATGGCTGTATTACCCACATTATTATCTACATTGCCGGATGAGTCACATATACTTACTTAGTTGTATCAATCAATTTTATTCTGCAATCAAATATGTATTTTCTGTAGGCTTAATTACAGTTTAGCCTCTATAAATAAGGGACAGTTATAAATTGTCCTCTATGTTTATTTTATCCATAAATTGCACCCTAAAATTTAATGAAGTTAAAATTTTCATCTAAAGAGAGTAGTAAAATGTCATAGTTGACCTCAATATTTTTAGTTACGCTTAGTGAATTTCTTCACCAAAATTGTTCTCTTAAATTTGAATAAATTTATTATCCTAATTTTTTTTAGATAGCATCAGGAAGTGAGTTAGTTAATCAATTTAAATTTATTTAAAATATATGTTGATTATATCTCAAAGTAGTATATTTACTCGAATAATATGATTTTTCAAATAGGAAGTGATGAATTAATTATTGATGGTAGAGAAAATAAAGTTAAAATAATAAAACTAAAATAATGTGATAAAATAAATAAAAATTTTTATTCTAGATATAAAAATAATATTGAGTGAACAAGTATATGATGCGTATGCTAAAAATGGATGCAAAGAAGAAAATATAAAATAGTAAATTAATTCACACAATTAATATTGAAGGATAATTTTTTTTTTTGATTAAGGTAATTAAAAGATTGAGGGTAATTATCACATTTTACTACTCTCTTTAACTGAAAATTTTAACTTCATTTATCCTTGGGGGATAATTTGTAAATAAAATAAATATATAGAATAATTTATAACTGTCCCCTATTTATAGAGAACAAACCATAATTAATCCTTTTCTATGCTATATGTCAAATACTGTTATGCAAATTAGTAGTTTGCAAATGAATTTGATAGTTGCAACATCAGGGCCAAATCCTGTGACTAGTGTAGACCTGCCGTTCAAGAACTCTCTACTTGATCAAAATTTGGACTTTTCTAGCAACAGAATTTCCTGCTCCTTGAAGTAGCTGTAAAGAACGCTTGCATGACGCATTTTTCTTGAAGACTTGAGAGAGATATGGCAGAAAATGTGGAGGACAAAGCAAACATGGCAACAGAGGCATCAATTGCTTGCAAAAGGAATATCAAAAGTTTGAAGCAATGTAAGTTAACATTTGATCACTTCAATTCTTCTTTAAACTGTCCTATTCATGAAATAGACTTGTCTGGAGCAAAGTGTGATGGACCTTTGCAATTGCAGCTCAAAATGCTGATACAGGTCCTGAGGCTAAAAGTCGGACAGCTCTTCAGCAACATATTTCCGATTTTGATGTGAATAAGGATGGTATCATTTATCCGTGGGAGATGTATGCCGGTAAGCTTCAAGGACCTCAGAAAGACTGTTTTTTAGCCTCTGAATCATTATTTAATATTTGATTCAAAACATCAGCAATGTAGTAAGAAATAAATAGTCGCTAAACTGTAGTCGAATCGAATGCATTACTCCTTTAATCTGTTTCATAATTGTGGCTAATTTTGACCCTTCACTTATCATCTTTTAATTCTGATTTTGTTTCTGTAATCAGGACTTCGAGCTATTGGTTGGAGTATCCTAATTGCCTCCAGTATTTTGACTGCTGTTTTCAATTTGACATTCAGTTATGCTTCTCTCCCGGTAAGTAAATGTTCTATGCCTACCCTTAACTGGACAACGAATGCAAAGGACCAGCAAAAATGCTACAGCCAAAATAGATTGAAGAAAACCATGGAATTTCCGCGGCAGTAGGTACAAATTAAGGGATCAGAAAACAGGCTGGAAAAAATTTTGTTATTCTAATTGAACTGTGGCTAATGCTATCTTTGTAGGGATGGATTCCTTCTCCTCTATTTCCTGTATACATTAAGAACATACACAGAAACAAGCATGGAAGTGATGTGGAAAATTATGACAAAGAAGGAAGGTAACAATTAATATTTTACATCAATGACCAACTACTCTTCTGAACGAGGCAGCTTTTATTTAAGGCTTAAAATTCTTTCACATCTATCTGCAGGTTTATCCCAGAAAATTTTGAGAAGCTGCTGAGCAGCCTATATCCTCTTAAATCACCGAATAGTAAAGCTCAGAGTAGCAGAGCTTTGGAAGATGACAGAGGATATAATCTGGTGGTTAGTTTAGTACCCTATCAAATTCATTCCCATTTGAGTGCATTAAGCTTATAAGTAGTAGTTGGAAATATATATATTGCAGGATAATAGAGAAGGCAGAATGGACAGCCCTTTACTTTTTTGCAAAGGAAGAGGACAGTTCCCTATCGATCGAAGCTGGCTGTTTCGATGAAACTTTATACGAGTACCTCGCTAGAAAGCATGCACAGACAAAGCTCAAAGTCTAGCTGAAGCAAATGTATTTGCCAGTAGAGAAGTTAAAAATATTTCTCTAAGTTTCAGAATCTGATATGGTTCAATTTGCATATTTAATTAATGTCTCAATTCAAGAAATGTTATGCCTATCCATATTACAAAATGGAGTCAGGATTGATGATCATAGAATTGCACTGAAAAAATTATTTCGATTGCTGAACTTTTATTGTTGAAGAAGCAATCAATCCACAAGTAACTAGCTTCCAATTTTAATTTATACTCTTAAAAAGAAACATTAATTAGTGCTGTGTGGTCCTCTCAATTGAGGGGCCCACAAAACCAAAAAAAAAAAAAAAAAAAAACCAGAATCAAATAGGCTATAATGTGCGGTTATTTTTGTTCCAAAAATAAAGCACGTGACTTAGCCTTATAGAAAGGCTAAAGTGGTTGGTTGATTGTTAGCCATGCGAGTTTTGAGGGAAAAATAGTTAGAATATTTTTCCTCTCTTTTTGGCAGCAGCATCCAAAATTTAGGGGAGAAAATTTTTAGATGAAAATTCATTCAACAGTAAATTTTGCTATATTTGTAGTGACATTTTAATATATTATTCTACAGTGTAGACTAGTTTGACCTGGAGATTCGTTTTACTGTACTCATTGATCCATTGATGGAGGAATATTTTCTAGACTAGATCCCTTGATTTTTATTCTACACATTGAAGGGGTTTTTTAAGTAAAAATTATGTGTTTTGTGTTTGTTGATTTTATTCGTTTATTTATTTACTATTTGGGTCAATCCTACGATTTATTCAAGTGGTGAGAAAAAAATTTTCCGCGCAATTATTTCATTGCGTTATTCCCGTATTTTTTCCCCACCAAGTGGTATCAAAGCTAGGTTATACCTGCTCGGGATATTTTATTTGAATAAATATAAAACCCAATTACAATAGGATGATTAGTTTGAATGGCCTTAACTATCATAAATGGAAGGGTAAGATGACGGATCTACTATTTGTGAAGAAGTTACACTTACCAGTATTTTCTGATTTATATTTATTCAAATAAAATATCCCGAGCAGGTATAACCTAGCTTTGATAATTACTTGAATGGGGAAAAAGAGTGTTTTAACCAACTGTCGGCGTGTGTGTTAGATTTGAGGGTGAGATTTTGGCTAGACTTTGGTTTTTAAATACTCTATTAGATTCTTAGGAGAATTTTTATGTCACATTGACTAATTCTACTCCTAGTGGTGCTGTGACCTTGAGTTATATGAAAAAGGCCGTTTTGAATAAAGAAGTGAGACGAAGAACTCAAGAGGCATTGACTTCATAGTCCCAGGTATTAATTACGAAAAATTGGGAGAGAGGCAGAAATAGAGTTAAAGGAGAATCCAATAGATACAAGAGTAGAGACAAATTGAAATCAAGGTACGAGAATCTTGAGTGTTATCATTTTGGCAAGAAAGGATATATCAAGAAAAACTGTAACAAGCTGAAGAAGGGAAAACAGAGGTAAATAGGAGAAGAAGGATGATAACAATGATAATAGTGTTGCTACCACTATTACAAAGGATTTGTTTATTATCAGGGATGAAAATTTGATCAGTGTTACTAGTGATTAATCAAATTGGGTTGTCGACAGTGGTCGCCTGCTTCCATGCGACATCAAGAAAGGATTTCATCACATCTCATACTCCTGGTCATTTCGAGATATTGAAGATGGGTAATGATGGTCAGTCGGAGGTAATTGGTTTAGGGACTGTTGTATTGAAGACTTGCACTGGTGCAATGTTGGTTTTGAGAGATATCAGACATGCACTGGATATTCATCTGAATCTGATTTTGATTGGTGTGTTAGATGATGAGGGTTATATTAGCACCAAGGTAATGGGCTATGTAAGATAACCAAGGGTTCTTTGATTGTGGTTCGTGGAAAGAATAGTTCGACCTTGTACTAGACCAAGGCTTCTGTGTGCATTGATAATGTCAATACAATTAAAGATAAGTGCCTTTTCAGAGTTATAGTATAAGAGACTTAGCCATATCAGTGAGACGGGATTTAGTTGTTTGGCCAAGAAGAATTTACTTTCTAGGTTCTTTAAGAGTATAGATTGTATAAGACATGTCATTACCTAGTACTGAAACAGAACATCGGTTAGATGTGTATAAGAGTCATTCTCTAGCAAGGAAATCAATTGTTTGAATTAGTGCTTTCAGATCTTTGTGGTCCAATAAAAATGAAGACATTTGGTGGTGCACTATACTTTGTCACATTGATTGACGATTGTTCAAGGAAACTGTGAGTATATGCCTTGAAGATAAAAGATCAGGTATTTGATGTCTTTAAGCAGTTTCAGGCTTCTATTAAGAAGGAGACAAGTAAGAAGTTGAAATGTATTTGCATTGACAATGGTGGCGAATATTTTGGACCATTTGATGATTACTGCAGATAGTAAGGTATAACACACTAGAAGACACCTCCTAAGACTCCTCATTTGAATGGCCTGGTGGAGAGGATGAATAGGACATTAGTAGATCGAGTCAGATGTTTGCTTTTTGAAGTAAAATTGACACTTACATTTTGGGGTGAGGCATTATATACTGTTGCACATGTTATGAATTTATTTCTTGCTATTGCTTTGCAAACTGATGTTCTTGATTCAGCCACCATGTGCGGTACGGCAAAGAGGTATCTTATGACCACTTGCTCTATTTGCTTGTAAAGTTTTTGTGCATGCGCCTAAAGATGAGAGGTCCAAGTTGGAGGTCAAGACTAGACAATGCATCTTTGTTGGCTATGGTCATGATGAATTTGACTATAGATTTTATGATCCGACTTCCAAGAAACTTGTGAAAAGTCATGATGTTATCTTTATACAGGATCAAACTATTGAAGATATTGACAAGGAAGAAAAGTCAGAGTCTACAAGTACTGATAACCTGGTAGACTTAGATTCAATTCCTACTTCTATGACATGTGTGCCCGATATAGCTGATGATGAAAATCCTGATAAGGTACGACATTAGGATGATCAAGGTGAGGGTGATGCTAACTATGCTGCTAATGATGCAAATGATCTGCTGGTTGAGTTAATGAAATTGAAATTCTATTAAAGAGGTCGACAAGAGTTAGAGTTCCCTCTTCTTCTTATTCATCAGATGAGTTTGTGCTGAGTCTCATTGATGAGGAGAGAACTAGAAGGTTACAATGAGGCCATGGAAGTGAGTAGAAGGCAAAGTGGGTTGATGCTGTGGATGATGAGATTAAATCACTACATGACAACCATATATTTGAGCTGGTAAAGCTACTGAAGAATAGCAAAGTTTTGAAAAATAGGTGGATCTACAAATTGAAGAATGAAGAAGGGTCTTTACTTCCACAGTACAAAGCTAGATTGGTGGTCAAGAGTTTCAGTCAGAAGAAGGATATTGACTCTACGAAAATCTTTTCTCCTATTGTGAAGATATTTTTCCATCTGAGTGGTACTTGATTTGGCTGTGAATCTTAATCTTGATGTGAATGTGTGAAACCTAGTATTTTGCTAGCCTTGTTCTTTGATTTTAACTGGTTTAAAATGTTTTTTTACACCATTTTTATGTGTATAAGTACTTGCAGAATTGATACTCTTTCACCAATCAATCATGTAACGCCCCATCATGGGACCGTAACACGCCGCGCTAATGGGAAAACTGGACTAAGTGGAATTAGTGCATTGTGGTGTGTGGGTGTTGTATGATGGCTGAATTATTCAAGATAATGTTAATTTAGTAGCAAAAAAATTAATTTTTGGGTTAAATAGTCAACTTGGAGACTATTTGGTCAATGGGTACTATTTGAGTCAACTTTGGAATTTCTTTTTAAGTCTTCTTCTTGTTGTTTCTTCTTCATTTTCTTCCAAGCTGCTGGCCGAAATCTCCTTCTCCATTTTTCCCCCAAGTTTTCTTGGATACCAAGTAGAAATCACTTGGAAGGTAAGATTTTATGTATTTTAGCATTTATGGCTTATGGGCTTTATGATTCAAGCTTTAATTTCAAGTTTTGTAGGATTCTTTATGGCTGAAATAAACCCTCTTTGCAGCCTTGTAAGTTATGATTTATGTATGTTATGGGTTGTTTTTAGTGTTTTGGAGGTTGGGAAGTGATTGGGGTTGATTTTTAACAACTTTCCATGGTTAGATTACAAATTTATCTAAGATTATGAGTTAGGGTTTTGTCTTCCATATGTGCCCTAGAATGTTATGCTATGAATGCTTATGTTTATGCACATAATGATGTTTTAAGAGTGTTTTAAGGTTAGTTTGGATAGGAATTGAGACTTGAAACCAAGTGGAATTGATTTCCCTTCATTTTGTAAGTAAGCGGAAGTTTGGTGCAACTAGGATAATTTGGATAATTGGTTATGTTTGAAGGATCTTTAATGATCTTTTGATGGTTTTAAGTGTTTCCTTGGTAGTGGGTTGGATAGGAAGCATGTTTGAATCATGCGTGTGGCTAATCGGTAAAAATTTCAGTTTGGTAGTAAAGAGGAATTCCACCCATAGGTTGTTGCTCTAATGTTGTAATAGAGTTAATTGTAGTGGTTATGGGGTATGGATTGTTGTGGAATGCTATTGATATAGTCCCGGCTATTGCTCCGGTGAATCTTTCCGTTTATGGATTTTGTTGGTTGGTTGAATATGTTATTTTGAGTAATGGGTTGTAACCAAGGTCCCTTGAATACCTTGGAATTGGATTTTGTTGGCAGGGAGGATAACCTACTTATAGCCTAGGGAGAGGCGAAGTTTTTCGGTTTTTCTGGAAAACTGAGCTTATTATCTCCTAATCTAGCCGTAATACAAATTTGAGGGGTTAACTAAGTGTTTTGACTGGGGTTTTAGCTTGTCGAAGTTGGTCAGAAATTGTGAAAAGGTCATTTTTTATAGTCCTAAACCAGTTTTGGAACTATTACATATGAAATCGGGACCAAGCTATTTTATGTTAATCAAATGATATGTTTGCAAACTCTTTTGATATGAAAGCATTTTATGACTGTTTTGGCTCATAGGTGACCTTGGTATATAATTTTGGATGTGTTTGGAAATGTTTGATTTGTGGAGAACCGGTTCTATAGTCATCCATGGGACGCCATGGTGACTGCTGTGAATGTTTTGAACTAATTGACTGCGGGGTCTTGTGATGGGATAACTTGACCTCCCGGTCAGACTAGTATGTGTGGTAGATTACTAGATCTGACTAGTACTGTAGGTCATACTGTTGAGCCTAAAAGATACTCATGCTATTTTATTATTTTCCGGATTGAAACTGTACTTGGATTTGTTAGCTATGCTTTAGCATACTATATTTTGAAATGATTGGATATTTTTGGCTATGTTTTGGACATACCTTTGAGCCTAAAAGATACTCATGCTATTTTATTAAATTCCGGATTGAAACTGTCAAGAATACTTGGATTTGTTCGCTATGCTTTAGCATACTATGTTTTGAAATGATTGGATCTTTTTGGCTATGTTTTGGACATGCCTGACGTTTAAATGGCATGATACATTTTAGAAACTACTTATGATTATGATTTATTGACGTTTAAATGGCATGAGACATTTTAGCTATGTTTTGAAATGAATGGATCTTTTTGGCTATGTTTTGGACATGCCTGACGTTTAAATGGCATGAGACATTTTAGAAACTACTTCATGACTATGGTTTTCGCAAATGTTATTATCTTTATGTTTTCGTTTTATCGAAATGCTTGGCCCCATTTGAAGAACTTTTATGATATCCACTGAGCTAGTTATTATCTCTTCACTAGATGTGTATAAGAGACAGCTATGAAGGAATTTGACTCTCCACCACGTTAGCGACTTTTAGATTTTCTCCGATTCCACATTACTGGTAGGACTCTGCGGATAATCTTCCAAGCTTCTCTTTTGTTTGGAGAGGGGTAGCTGTATTAGATAGGTTTTGTATTGATGAACTTTGTTTTTGTTGGAATATCTTTTGTACTAAGAAGGATTTTGTAATTCGTATTTTTGTGTAAAAAATGAAATATTCGGTTTTATAGTTAAGAAATGGTTTGATGGTTCTATTACATTGCGGTTAAGTTTGTTGCTCTGTCCGTTTGTGCCTTGCGCTTTGGACCGGTGTGCCATTAGCGCGGCGTGTTACGGTCCTGTTTTTGGGGCGTGACAGAATGGATGTGAATATCGTGTTCCTAAATGATGATCTAGAGGAAAATATTTATATAGAGCAACCGGAAGGCTTTGTAGTGATAGGTAAGGAAAATTTAGTTTGCAAGTTGAAAAAGAGTTTGAGTGGCGTAAAACAAGCTCCTAGTCAGTGGTAGAAAAAGTTTGAGTCAATGATGATCCAATAAGGGTACAAGAAGACTATTTTGACTATTATGTATTCGTGTAGAAATTCTCTAATAATGAATTCATCATTTTACTACTTTATGTTGAGGACATGTTGATTGTTAGTCATAATTCTAACAAAATTAATAGGTTGAAAAAAGAGCTAAATAAGTGTTTTTCCATGAAAGACTTGAAACCAACAAGGCAGATTCTTGGCATGCAGATTACTCGGGATAGAGTGGCCAAGAATTTATGGTTATCTTAACAAAAGTACATGGAAAAAGTTTTACAGTGGCTTTGCATGGATAGAGCTAGAGTGGTAAGCATTTCTCTCGCTACTCATCTTAAGCTTAGTATTAGATAGGCTCCGTCTAGTAATAAAGAGAAAGAAGACATGCAATGTATTCCTTATGCATCGAGAATTGGGAGTTTGAATATGCAATGGTTTGCATTAGGCTAGACATTGTCCATGAAGTTAGTACTGTTAGCCAGTTTTTGAAAAATCCGGACAGAGAGCATTGGCATGCTGTGAAGTGGATTATGATGAATCTTTGGGGAACATCGAATTTGAAACTATATTTTGGGATTGGTGAACATATTCTTTGTGGTTACACGAATTCAGATATAGCTGGGGATGTTGACATAAGGAAATCTATTTTTAAAGCACCTAATAACATTTGTAGAGGTTGTTGTGGCATGACAATCAAGATTGGATAAGATTGTTGCATTGTCTACTACTTAGGTAGAGTTCATTGTTAGTGCCAAAACCTACAAGGAGTTTCTTTGGATGAAAAAGTTCATGTATGAGCTCGGTTTTATTTAGAGCCATATGTATTGTACTGCCTGAAAATAGGCTTTGGTGTGTGGTGGTTTTGTTCCAAAAAGAAGGCACGTAACTTAGCCTTATAAAAAGGGTAAAGTGGTTGACAGATTGTCATTAGTGTGAGTTTTGAGGGAAAAATAGTTAGAATATTTTTCCTCTTGTTTTTGGTAGTAACGTCCAAAATTTAGGGAGAAAATCAGCAATATTGTGCTTCGATCATATGATGAATTTTGCTTTGTTGAAGTGAGATTTTAGTATATTATTCTCGACGTTGTGGACTATATTCAATACAGTCAGAACATTATTTTCTCTTGTCTATTGGTTGGGCTTTTATGCCTATTATTTGGATTATTGTGTACTATCAAATTTATTTATTTCACTTTTGATAGTAAGTAGGGGTGGTGTTTGAATTCTAGGTATTGAAGACTTGTTTTTCTATACTTATTGATCCAAAAGATAGTGGAATATTTTCTAGACTAGATCCAGTGGTTTTTACTCTTTACATTCAAGAGGTTTTTCATCTAAAAATCTAGTCTATAAAGTTATATGTACTGTGTTTGTTGATTTTTGTCATTTATTTATTTACTATTTTGGTCAATCCTAAGACTTATTCAAGTTGTGAGAAAAATTTTTCTACGAAATTATTTTGTTGCATTATTCCCATATTTTTGCCCAACAATTAGCACTACAAAACCAAATTAATAATAATAAAAAATGATTATATAAGATTCAGCGTACTTAGTATCACACCTGATTGAGAATGGATAGTTGGCACTGAAGATCTATAGAATTTCCTCGTCTTTCGCCTAACTATCCCATTCAACTGACGCTAAACTTTCGACATACATAATTGGACCATAGTTGATGGGGTAGTACTTGTTATCATCCATACTAATCTTCTTTTCTTTCTTTGTTCTTTGTGTTGCAAGCTAATACAATAGCCTTATTCGTGAACAAAACTTCCTCATTGGACTTCATAGAAGAAAATGTAGGCACCAGCCAGCCCTCAATAGTGAACAACGTAGTCCAAGACTCTTTCACGCCATGGATTATTCCTTCATAGATATCACCAAAACGTTATCACGTGTAGTCGACCTAGATCAAACTCTTGACATGGAAAGACATCCACCTAATATTCCCAATCCATAAATTAATTCAAAATTTTCTACCGATTCTGGCATGGGCAATCGATGGTATGCATGTCTTTCCATCAAAATAAATAACAAAGTACCAATCTTTATGCGACTCCTCATATACCAACCTTTGCAAGTGATCATTCACTAAAGTTCGCGATGGAGTAATTTGATTTGCAGGAATTCTATAGGGGAAATTAGTGTCGATTATATAGATTGTTTCCTTCCTTAAACTAGCTATATAAACCTTCTGAGTATTTATAATTACAACTTTGTAGTCATCAGATGATTTGTCGGAGCAAAGTCCAGATAATATATCATGTAGGTAATAACATGTTTGGCTTATCAAGCCATTAAGTTGTGACAATTCTCTACACCAACAAATGCTTGGATTCTATGGCTAGGGATAGGATCCAGCCAGGAAACAGCACCAAACCATTACAAGAACCCAAAAATAGAAAATTGCCAACGTAATTCCTAACTGGTCCAATTGGGCTAGAAAGTTCTTGGACAACAAACTCACCGTCTAATGAATAAAATGTTCTATCCATCAGCGATTCCGTGGTACAATAAATTGTGCGAATTCTTTCTTTAATATGGAAAGTGAAATCGTGATTTGATATTAAAGCTTGCCATAATTGTCAAGACCCAAGCCCACTAAAACTTGAAACACAACATTCGTTGAATTTCCATGTACACCACTCGAAAATATAAGGTATCGCAACTAATTCATAAAATTTATAAGTATTTCACTAAATAAAAATAATAATAAAACCTGCATGCAATACAAATTCAGCTTAATGTAAGAAGTCACAAAATACTTTAAGGATTGACTTGTGCTTGGACTATGTCGCACCCCCCCTTGTTTTGTTTTACAACCCGCGGTCTGGCCAAGCACCTTTTTGGACCAGCACCGTCTCCAATGTGGTGCTCGTGAAATAGGTGATTAAATGCAAAAGTCTTATTTACTATTACAAACATAAATTACCTACTTACTATTACTAATTTAAATGAATCACCTATTTACTATTACATAACGGGGCTTTAAATGCGACTATGAATTGTATAAAAATAAGCTAAGCTAGGGAACATAGGATTGGAGTCGCCACCCCCGGTGTGTTGGTGCGCAGGGACACAAAAATACATCAAAATTTAAAGAAAAAATAAACCCTAGTCTAGATTGACTCCTGGTCCACGTAATTCAAAAACATGAGTTCGGGAATCCTGTTGTAAAATAGGAAGGTTTGGGATAGATTTGAATTTTCCTCGGCACCCACTTTACCCGACGTTGGACCGGTTGCATGATTTTATCGCGTTTCCCTTTTAAATTTTAGTATTCATTATTGCAGACTTTGTAGCGTACGTGTGCTTAAGATAGTTTAAAAGTAATAAAAATATATACATGTTAATGAGGATATCTTGGTGAAAATAAATGGTAAATAAAAATTATTGCTGTCTCTTATACACATCTCCAATGTAAAGAGCACACATTTAGCTTGTAGTGCCCTTTAACTCCCAAGGGGCAAAACAGTTGTTTGTCATGCACGCCAAAGTTTACTTCTGGCCCGATTTTATATTATTGATGCAGTTATTAAGTCATGGACTAAATTGAGTTTGATTCAAATATTTAATGCCCAGTCGTGCAATTAAACAAAATTTGAGGACAGAAGAGTAAATTCACATCATTTAACAAGTAAGAAAAAGCATAAATATTATATAAAGAACAAATCATCACAAAATAAACTAATCGAAAAATATGTGCAAAATCAGAATCTATTTACAATTTAATACTCATAAGGGCAAAACGGTAATTTCACAATCAAAGGGTAATTAAACATATTAACATGTCAAACAAAAATCAAATTAAAGTTTGGTGGTTATTGTCATTAAAATGTAACTTAGAAGAAATTAAAAAAATAATAAAAAAAAACAAAAATTAAGTCATATATAATGCAAAAATAGTAAGATAAGCATTTTGTTACCAAAACAATCGATTCAAAAGCTCATTTAACTCACCTCAGCCTCAGGAATGTGGTGGAATTAGTTATGCTCAGCTTGGAGTGCGTTTGAGCCGAATTTGCTTTCGGCACCTCCAAGCTTCTAGTTGATGAACCGGCCTTCTCCCACCACATTTATTAGACCTACCGGATGAACATCTAGATGTTTACAAAGAGAAGTTGTAGTCCCAGGTACCCTCTACAACTTTTTTTCTTATATTTTAGCCTAATTGTATCTTCGATCGTTTGGAATTTTTGCTCAAAGTTGGCTGTCTGGAAAATTTTCCAGACTTGCCAAATCTCTACCTCTGCAGATTTTCTTGGCCACCAGCCTGTGTCTACCACATTTTTGACTCCTCCAAATGAATGATTTTTCTTGAGCTTTACTCTCAATCTAGATGTGTAAAGAGCAAAAAAATGAGTCTAAAGTGGAGGGGACGAGCGGTAGTCTAATTACTTTTACATTATGTTTGGAATTTTTGCTCACAGTTGGCTGTCTGGAAAATTTTCCAGACTTAGAAAAATTTCTCTTTTCTTTTCTGTAGAAATTTCGTCCCCTCCACTTTAGACTGATTTTTTTGCTCTTTAAAGAGGTGGATTGAGAGTAAAAATGGTCAAAGACCATTCCTTGTCATGTTGGGAGTATGGGGCATCTGAAATTTGGTGAGAATGGGTGAAAAACGCAGAGAAAAACGTGGCCAAAACAGCTCTGTCGAGCTGACTATTCAGCGCGTGAACAGTATTAAGAGAGAATTAAATACTGTTCACGCGCTGATTTTTTTTTTCTTTGAAAAATCTAAAAACTTAATAATATTAAAACTCATTCTTTGTATTTCAAAAATGCATAAAACACATAATAATTAAACACCATAAGACAAATTAAGAGAGAATTAAAGGATAAATTAAGAGGAAATCAAAAAGTAGGTTAAAAAGAAATTAAAATGGAAATTAAAAAGAAAATTGAGAGTCAAATTAAAAGGAAAATATAGTTAGGGGAGAACTTAAGGGACAAAAATAGGTGTCTACAGACTACAAACTCAAATGTTAATACTAGTGATAGAAACTAAATGCTAATAAAGGTCTTGAACTTCAATCTAGCAATCACTAATTCTAGTTGGCTTTGGCTCCTTTATAATACTCGTGCTCACTATTGATTAGAAAAAATGTTGAATATGTCGGGTGAGCGATATGTTGAATATAGTAAAAAAAAAGAAACTCCATGAAGATCGCTCAGCAAGTAACTTATATCTCTTCCATGGTGAATCATATATATATTTACACATACATATACATGAAAAGAATTTTAAAACATGCAAACATTCATGTTTATTACTACATCCATAACTTGCAAAAACATCATGTACTTGATCATAAATACATATAATTTCACATAACAAGTAGGCAAGTCATGACTTTCTAAAACTTCGTAAAACAAAACAATTTGGCTCATCTACTAGTTTCCATACCTTAATCGACACTCAGTACGTAGTCTAGTACAAATGCCTTAGTAGAAAAGGTTGTCCAGGCACCCAAAGGGCCAACCTTGCATCGATACAATTGATCCATAACATGAGTCAACAGTGCAATTGATGAAAGATGAACCATGGTTCATCGGTCTCAACCTATGCATAATATGAGAGCTAACATAAACGTGAAACATAACATACAACATTGTGACCATAATCATATGACATGCTAAACACTTAAAATTCTGCAAAATACATATGGTTTAGGTTTTTCTCTTACGAAAATAGCATTTAAAAATCATTCATTTCATAAAACACGTTTTTTTTTTTTTTTTTAACAAATTCCATGAAGGAAGTAAGAGTCACTTATCTAGAATGTTTCCGAATTCCATGCCTTGACTTGATCTTTGTAAACATTCTCATTTTTCTTAATTTTCAAGCCTAGAAATAATTCACAACAAGAATGAACTTATATTGATCTTCCCAATAAAAAGTCGTCACTAAAATAGTAATTTTAATTTTGACAGTGTTTACTAAAATGGAACCAATTTTAAGATACACAACTCCAAAAATTACGTGCCTTAGACCATTGTAAATTAGATTCAGAATTCTAGAACTTTTGTGAAGACATTATTCTCAGATTCTTAAGTTAATATATTAAGATTTAGTCTCAAATCTACAAAATCATCACAAGTTCATATTCCAATTTTCAGAATAGATATGGCTCACTAAAATCATCATGTCTTGACTTATAAAACTCCAAAATTCATGTTCTCTATGCCGTTGGAAACTTAAAACAATATGCTAAAACTTTTATGAAGGAATAATTTAGAGATTCAGAACGTCTTCCTATTATACACATCTATGATGTGTATCAGAGACAGCTTTTATACACAGATACTTGTGAATAAGAGCTGTCAGTATACACAATCGGGCCAGAAGTAAACTTTGGCGTGCATGACAAACAACTGTTTTGCCCCTTGGGAGTTAAAGGGCACTACAAGCTAAATGTGTGCAACCTGTCTCTTATACACATCTAGATGTGTATCCGGAAAACCAAGAAGATGAAGAGGAAGAAGAGAGAATGAATAACCATGGATTTCGGGCCCCTTGGGAGTTAAAGGGCATCTACAAGCTAAATGCTGTCTCTTATACACATCTAGATGTGTCATGCTCTTTCGTTTTGCTTTCTCTCTCTCTCTCTTTTCCTAAAAAGGTTTTAGTGTGAGCAAGAATATGATCAAAAAGTTAGTTAAATAACACAGGATTCTAATAAATTGGATACTTAACACCAATCTCTCACGCTTATCTCAGTAGAATTTAAATTTTTGTTTTAAAAGTTAGTTTGGATAATAAAGTATGTATATATATATATTTTAAAATATATGAGATAAATAAATTATTTTGGCTAAATTAATTATGTAAATACGTATTTAGTTTGAAATAAAGTAGGTATTAATTAAATGCCCATTTTTTACAATAAAATAACTAATAATTTTTTAATAAAAATTATTTTTCTTGGAAATGGTTCTTTTCAATAATTTATAAAATTATTGTTTATCCATTCGTAAAAATAATTATTTAGTACTGAAGATAATTTTTTTAAGGTAATTTATTAATGAAAATTACCTTATAAAAATTTTGTTCTCAAAATTTGTTCAGTTGCTTATCTTATGATCAACCACTACACTTCTACTACACCATTCTAGTAACATAACTATAAGACTGTCTTGTATCTTAAATTACTATTGAGCTGTCAACAAGTGTAATTTTCAGCCCATATTCAAATATCACTAAAGAAATTGATATATATACTCTCTATAACCTTCTTAGTACCAAGATCGACTTGCATCTAAAAACTCTTATATAACCAATTCATCATAATTTAAGTATAAGCAACTTCAACAGTCCAACATCTTAAACTATTTCAACAGTCCAACATCTTAAACTTCTAGTTTCAGACACGCACAGAGATCAAAACCTAAATTCGGATACCATTTTGCATATGGCCTAGTGGTACTTGGGTTTAACCTTGATTTTGTCCTTGGACAGCTTGTGCTATTATAGTAATAGCAGTAATATATTCGACAGGGACAATCACAGGAGTTTGGTTATTTGCCATTCCTAGCCTGTGGTTAGCACTTCCAGATCCATTCCCTCCAGGGTTGTTTTCGATATTGGTGGTTTATTGTTTGTGTTACCATTTCTAGACCTAGTTTATGGTGCCATTTTCCTATATAAAAGATCAAATGTTAATTTTGTAACTTATCAAAACCATAAGAAAAATGTACTCGTATATATAGCAATGTAAATTTCTAGCCCAATAACTTTAACAATATGTATAATTTTCAGACATAGTCATCCTTGATCATTACGCAATACAGCACTTCAGACCAAATCCAAAAATTAACTCATAGTGTAACACTATTCTTTGACTAAGAGGGTCCAAAATACTCGTACTAAATAGAGTACATTACTTGGATTATCCATAACTTTATCTCTAAACTTCTTTTCTTTTTCTCACATCTTATTTGGTAGTTGACCATGTTCAAGTCTAGTCCTTATTAATACGATTTAATAGAGTTAGTACTTCAATACTTATGTAGCTCCAGTTACTCAACTTTATTTTTGTCTCATATTGTAGTTCCAATTCTAAATCTCTTTGGCAATAGATATCCCACACTTCTTTTATGTCCTTTGTGATACTCGTGTTCTTCCTTTGTCACCTCCTTTACTTAACTCAAAGTCTATATGTAATGAATCCACCATGTTTTCATTGTTATAAAATTACTTAGTATTCTAAATCTGATACTTGTTATACATGGCATTTGTTTTTAAACCTCACATCCGGTAGTCAAGGCATGGAATTCGGATAAAGTTCTGGATAATCTCTTATTAACATCTAGATAGTTTTAGTATATTGTAAGTTTCCAACCCATTAAGACTCAAAACACATAGTGTTGTCCTGTCTCTTATACACATCTAGATGTGTATAGAGAAGCTCAATATTGCCTCGTAAAATTTTTAAGTATTTCACTAATTAAAAATAATAATATACTTATAAGTGATACAAATTCAACTTAACAAAAGAAGTCACAAGATACTTTAAGGATTGACTTGTTCTTGAACTACGAACTCAAATTTTAATACTAGCAACAAAAATTAAATGCTAATAAAGGTCTTGAATTTCAACCTAGCAATCACCAATTCCAACTGCCTTTGACTCTTTTATACATACTCGTGCTCACTATCGACTGCAAAAAATGTTGAATACGTATGGTGAGCGAAACACCGCTCAACAAGTAACTTATATCTCTTCCATGGTGAACCATACATATATTTATACATACATATACATGAACAGAATTTTTAAAACATGCAAACATTCGTGTTTATTACTACATCCATAACTTGCAAAAAACATCACGTACTTGATCATAAATACATATAATTTCACATAACAAGTAGGCATGTTAATAATTTCTAAAATTTCGTAAAACACAACAATTTGTCTCATCTACTAGTTGTTGGTCCCAAAGCAACCTAAGAGGGGGGGGTGAATCTAGGTTTCTTAAAAATTACTTTGAGAAATATTGAGATTTTCAAATTAAATGCAAATATAACACAGACGTTCGAACAGTAAAGTGTATCTTATTTATTAAACAATCAATACTTCCAAGCTAGCAAGCTTAAAGTATCAAATCTCTTGAATGCTTCACACATATGGTGAGCCAATAATCTTTACTAAGTTGGGAAGTTCTTGCTCACACTAAAACCTTTTTAGTTGAACCAAAAATCTTACTTACAACTTGTACTTTCATACAAGATTATCACTCCACTCAAAGTTGAATTACACTCACAATTGCACACTAATACAACAAAGCACTATAGTCAATTTGCACTCAAATTACTCTTTTCTAAGTTATGCGCTTGTATTCAATGTATTAGATTCCTTTTTCATATTGTTAAAGCATCTATTTATAAGAGCAATAAATAGTGGTTTCAACTACTTCCTAACGGCTAAGTAATAAATGCACAAAAAATAGCCGTTGGGGTTTCGGACGTCCAAGAAGGATTGAGTGCGTCCGAGGTAGTGTCCGATCTTCTTTCAATTTTGTTGAGAGGCTTCGTTCGAACGTCCGTGCATGCGTCCGGTCCTTCGTCCGACAGAGCTTTCGGACGGTCCTGAGCGTCCGAAAGAAAGGCAGTAGGATCTCATTCTTTCTGCCAGTTTGTTCGGATGATGCAATGCGTCCGAGGAATTTTGACCTAGTTCGAACGGTTCTGTGCGTCCGAAAGATCTATTCCTGCAAAAGCTTCTTTTACAGAGTTATCCAATTGAGGTTTGTCATCATCAAAAAGGGAGAGATTGATATTTTCCAGGTGTTATTTTGATGACATACCTCAATTGGATATGACTAATCAATTTGCAATATATCATAGATTGGATATCAATCATTAACATATCAATCATATCAAAGCCTCAATTGGATATGACTAATCAATTTGCAATATATCATAATTGGATATCAATCATCAACATATCAATCATATCAAAGCCTCAATTGGATATGACTAATCAATTTGCAATATATCATAATTGGATATCAATCATCAACATATCAATCATATCAAAGCACAATAATATAACTACTCCCCCTTTTGACATCAATCAAAAAGACTCCCCCTTAGAACATGCAAGTAGTTTGATAGAAATGAGAAAAGTTTAATACATCCAACTGAAAAGTTTAATGGTGCTAGAGACAAGGAAATTCACAACCAAGGTACAGAAAAGCTGAAAACCAAAAGAAATGCTGAAAGTTCTAACAAGAAGAGAACTGCTGAAAACAAAGTACAAAATGGGAAAAGGAACTAATGTGAGTCATTGCGCTTCTTGGAGCGCTTTTCAGTCTTTTGTCGTTTGGATAGAACATCTTCAGCGGTGGCTGAGATCCAGTCACTGTCATCCTCCTCTCCGGTACGACGTTGCATGATAAAGTCAAACGTGTCGTCAATATCTTCATCATTGTCGTCATCGTCATCGTCATCGGCAGCTCCTTGAGCAGCTTCTGCATTATCTTCAATGTGTATGTTGATCTTCAGATTCATCACTGTCGGAAGATGACTCAAGTGGATATTGGGACTGAAGATTAGCAAAGAGACTTGAGCCGAAGCGAACTATTGTCAAGATTGCAGTCAGTCTTGGCACTTGCTCTTATGGAGTTACAAGTCGTGGAAGCTTATCACATTTGTGCGACGTTGAAATGAACTGACTTGAGTGCTCAGAGAGGTAAGAAGTCCACAGATATGTGAAAGAGATGATTCAGAAGTAGATGGTTCAGATGTAAGTGGAGGTGGTTGAGGAGTAGGAGAATGAGGGATAGCAAAATTAGATGTGGAGGCATGGGATTGTGACTGTGCAATATCAAAGGCTGCCTTAGTTAGCCATTGATCGTTAAAAAAATGGAGGCCTTTGCGTTCAATGTAGGATTTGTTAAAATAGGGAGGATACTGTTCGTTCCCGCTGAAAGGAATGTTGAGGAAATCAAAAATTTTGGTGAGAAATTTTCCAAAAGGAATGTTTCTTTGGGTATCAGTGAGAAAGAGTTCCCATCGGGAACAAAAAAGATACCCAAAATCAAGAGGAATAGCCTTGAAAATACAAAAAAATAAGTATAGTTACATTTTTCCGGGCTCAGTACGATGCCCGTCAGTAGGCAATAACAGATTTGTGATAAGGGTGTATAGAATATTGAGTTCAGGAGCGAGCAATGTAGTTTTGGCTTCCGAGGCCTGTTTAAAATGGATGTTAAAGATAGCTCTAACTTCATCAATATCAAACTGAGTATCATCAGCGGGCCGGGTTTGAGACTTCACATTCAAAAATGGTGTTAACGATGTTTGATGAAATCTCAAGATCAGTGTTGTTAACACGAGAAATGAGAGTGCGAACAGTAGGACCTTTCCGAAGATTGGCCGTGTCTCTAACTGAAGCACCATGTCATGATAAACAGGTAAATCAAGATGCACAAGATGACCCCAATTTTGTTTTTCAAAACAAGATTTGATAATGGGAAGATTATATTCATCAAATAGACTATGAGACGCAGGACGTTGAACTATTATAGATTTACTTAAAAGGGAAGTATACCGTTCAGATGTCTTGGCATCGATAAATTTTGATAAAATTGGAGTGGTAGAAACTTGAGGATTGGCTGATGATTCTCCTCGTACTGGAGCCTTATAGTGCTTTAGATTGAGACCAATTTGCTGTAGAGGTGTAATTCAACTTCATTTCTGTGTTAACAACCTGAAAATTAAAAAATTTTGAGGATTGGTGAGATTTTGAGGAAATGAGATGGTGGATGGGAGAAATTAGATGTGATTTAGGTGATAAGGGCTATGGGTAGGATGATTTTTCAATCAATTGTTGAAGAGAGAGTGGGAATTTGGAAGGGCTAGTGGAGAGACAAAATTTTGCTAGAGGGTTTTCGGGGGAGGTGGTGATTCCGAAATGGGGAAGTTCGACGGTTTTAATCGAACAGGGGCACTTTTGTGACTGTTGTGTCAATTTGGTAAACAAGTCCGTATAAAGCATTCAAGCTGTCTCTTATACACATCTAGATGTGTATAAGAGACAGGCTCTGGATCGTTCGGACGATGGTGCGCGTCGGAAGATTTCGAGAGTTTGGTAAAAGAAAATAATGTTCGGACGATTATGAGCGTCCGAGAAGAAACATAGGCTTTCGGACGATCCAGAGCGTCCGAAATAAAAGTTGTTCGGACGAATAAGTGCGTCCGAACTATGAACCTATGCCAGATTTATTTGTAAAATCCCCAAACATTTTCTCAGCAATTCAAAGCAATCTAGAGCTAAGGGTTTTGTAAAAATATCAGCTAATTGATTTGAAGTAGGCACAAAATCAACACGAATTTCCTTTTTACAAACGAGGTCTCTAATGAAATGATGCTTAACATCAATGTGTTTGGTTCTAGAGTGCATAACAGGATTTTTTGTAAGATTAATTGCACTAGTGTTGTCACACAATATAGGAACACAATCAAAAATACACCAAAATCTTTGAGTATGTTTCATCCAAAGAAGTTGAGCACAACAATTTCCCAGCAATGTATTCGGCTTCAGTAGAAAGGAAATAGAATTTTGTTTTTGCTAAACCAAGACACAAGACAATTTCCCAGAAAATAACACATACCACGGTACTTTTTCTATCAATTTGACATCCAAGCAGAGTCGGCATCAGAATAACTAATCAAGTCAAATGTAGAGGACTTTGGATACCACAGACCAAAATCCATTGAACCCTTTAGGTATCTAAAAATCCTTTTAACAGCTATCAAATGCGATTCTTTAGGGCAAGATTGAAATCTAGCACATAAGCAAACAGCAAACATGATGATGCTTCTCTCTTAAGTAAAGTAGACTTCCGATCATACCTCTATAGTGTTTTTCATCAACACTATTACCTTCTTCGTCTTTTGTAAGTTTGGTTGAAGTGCACATTGGCGTGCCAACTTGTTTGCAATCTTCCATTCCAAATCGTTTGAGTAGCTCCTTTGTGTACTTGATTTGTGGAATAAACGTTCCTTCCTTAGTTTGATGAACTTGTAATCCGAGGAAAAATTGCAACTTGCCCATCATACTCATCTCAAACTCTTCTTGCATTAAATGTGAAAAATCCTTAAACAAACATTCATTAGTTGCTCCAAAAATAATATCATCAACATAAATTTGAACTATTAACAAACCATTTGAATTTGTTTTTGTAAAAAGAGTGGTGTCAACTACACCTCTTTTGAATCTATTTTCTATCAAGAACCCACTTAATATTTTATACCAAGCTCTTGGAGCTTGTTTCAAACCATATAAAGCTTTGGATAGTTTGAAAACATAATTTGGAAGATTTTTATTTTCAAAGCCTGGAGGTTGTTCAAAAAAAATTTCTTGGTCGATAAAGCCATTTAAAAAGGCACTTTTGACAAGAATCCATTTGAAATAATTTGAAATTATTGAAACATGCGAATGGATTCTAACCTAGCCACAGGTGCAAAGTTTTCATCAAAGTCAATACCTTCTTCTTGAGCGTAACCTTTTGCAACAAGTCTAGTTTTGTTTCTTATGATTTCACCTTTGTCATTTAATTTGTTTCTAAAAACCCATTTAGTACCAATAACGGGATGAGAAGAAGGTCTTTAAACTAAGGTCCATACATTATTTTTCTCAAATTGACTAAGTTCATCTTGCATAGCTTTAACCCAAGATTCATCACTCAAAGCAACATCTATATGTTTAGGTTCAATGTGAGAGAGTAATGCACAATTAATATTCAAAGGTTTATGAGAACGAGTAGTTACCCCATCGGATAGATCACCTATGATTAAATCTTGAGGATGACTAGAGACAAATCTCCAAGCTTTCGGAAGATCATTTTGGGCATCCTCATTCTTTTCATCATCAATTTGATGGTTGTTGACATCAACGCTTGAAGAGACCTGTAATCTCTTGATGATCTCTATGAATGACGAGCTTTTCGAGCTCCTTTAAAATACCTACATCTTCATCTTCACATAAATTCTTTGAGATAATATCATTAGTTTCATCAAATGTAACATGCACAACTTCTTCAATCAAAAGCGTTCTTCTATTGTAAACTCGATATGCTTTCTTGTCACTAGAATATCCTAGAAAAATTCCTTCATCCGATTTTTTATCAAATTTTCCAAGGTTTTCTTTGATTTTTAAAATAAAGCATTTGCAACCAAAAATTTTGAAATAGCTCACAATGGGTTTTCTATAAAATATGAGTTCATAAGGAGTTTTATTTAAAGAGGATCTTAATAAAACTCGATTCATAACATAACAAGCCGTGTTAACCGCTTCGGCCCAAAAGTATTGTGGTAAGTCACATTCACTAATCATACTTCTAGCCGTTTCTTGAAGAGTCCTATTTTTCCTTTCAACAACACCATTTTGTTGAGGGACTCTAACAACCGTAAAAACTCATGAAAGATACCGTTGTGATCACAAAAGTCGGGAAAATCCCCAAATTGGGGATTCACACAAATAGAACTCCTTAGACGAATAATTTTTGTATCCAATAAGTTTTGAATTTTGGAAAACAATTTTACAAATTTTTCAAATGCTTCATTTGTTTGAACAAGAAATAATACCCAAGTGAATCTAGAATAGTCATCTACGATAACAAATGCATATTTGCAACCACCTAAACTAGCATAAGAGATGAGTAGGTCCAAATAAGTCTAAATGCAACAATTCTAAAGGTTTATGAGTAGACACAAAATTCTTTGGTTTAAAAAAAACTTTGACTTGTTTACCAAATTGGCATGCATCACAAATTTTATTTTTCAAAAAGACAGTTTTGGCTTTGACCTCTTACCAAATCTTTCTTGGCAAGTTTTTCAATTAAATCCATATTAAAATGACAAAGTCTTCTATGCCAAAGCCATGGATCATCTATGGAAGCGGTAAGACATTTTACATTATGGCTCTTGATAATTTTATCAAGGTGAATCACATACACATCATTGTGCCTAGTGCCCTTGAATAAGACAACATGATTTTTATCAAGGATAAGACATTCATGCTTGGTAAAAAATACATATAAATTTTGTGTCAAAGTTGGCTAACACTTAATAAATTATAGTTCAAATTGTCAACAAGAAGGACATTGGTGTTTAAGTTATGCACTCTTTTTTACATCTAGGTAACCGATGCCTGATTGATTTTGCTTTATTGTTATCTCCAAAAGTGACTTTTCCACTGTTTTTGGATGTGAGATTTGTGAAGAGAGAAGCATCACCCGTCATGTGCCTTGAACATCTACTATCTATGAACCACTTAGCATTGTTGGTGATGTTAAGTACCTACACAATAAATCAATTGATAACTTTTGGTACCCATATTTTCTTGGGTCCATTTGAGTTAGTGAAATTGCTTTCAATCCATGCAACTTTCATTCCAAGTTTTTCGTTCTTCTTGACATAACACATAGACTTTTTAACATGTCCATGTTGTTGGCAATATCTACAAATAATGCTTTTATTAACATACAAAGATAATTTTGGTTTTACATTACATAAGTCATCCATTCTAAACATGACAAAATTTTTGTTGATAGCTATATTTCTATTTCTTTTCATATTAACAATATTTTCTTTCTTTCTAATTAAGAGAGCATTCAAATCATCCATTCTTTTCTTCAAGGAGGCTTGTTCTTCCTTGACCTTTGATCTCACATGCATTCTTTTCTTCAAATCACGATTTTCTTGTGATAGCCTATTGTTTTCATTCACAAGTTTAGAGTTAGCATTCAATAAAGCATTTGACTAACTAACTCCTTATTTCTAGCATATGATTCCTTTAAGCTATCATGCAATTTCAAAATGAAAGCTTCAAGATAATCTTCATCATTTTCATTGTTGGAGTCATAGTTAGAATTTACCTCATCATTTTCAAATCAAATATCAGGCCATTTGTGCGATTCCATTTCTTCTTCAATTTCTCCTTCGGAGTTGCAATCATCCCATGTGATTTGAAAGTTATTGAATCTTGGTTTTCTTCCTTCCTTCTTTTTCTTGAAAGGACACTCATTTGCAAAATGACCGTCTCTTGACCGCATTCAAAGCATTTTTCGTTTTGCTTCTTCATTTCAAGCCTTGACTTTCCTTTGAAATTATTTGAGTTTGTAGCTCCGCCTCTTCTCATTCATTGTTTGTTGATGTAATGTTTGAGAAATCCTTTGGTGATGAGTGCAAGATCTCCTTCATCAAGATCTTCATCTTCTAGATTGATGGAGCTATTTTCATCTTCCTCTTGAGAGGTCTTTAGAGCAATGCTCCTTCTTGGCCTTGCTTCTTCATCATCCACCCCCTTGGCCTTTAACTTGAGTTTATAAGATGTAAGAGAATTGATTAGTGATTTAATAGGCATTAAATTTAAATTCTTGGCTTCCTCTATAGCAATGGTTTTGGCATCCCATTCTTTGGATAGAGCATTTAGGATTTTTTTGTTTTTTTCACCCAAGGAGTACTCCTTACTCAAGGCTTCAAGATCCTTTATAATGTCATTGAACCTGCAGTACATTTTGTCTATGTTCTCATGTGGTTCCATCTTGAAGGACTCATACTTGGCAACAAGTAGAGATTTCTTTTGCTCACGAATATCATCGCTCCCTTCATGAATTTCTTTCAACTTATCCCATATTTCTTTAGCAGAAATGCAACCTTTCACGCGAGTTGATTCATTTGCATCCAAGGCATTATATAACACATTCATGGCTTTTGCATTCAATGTCAAGTTTGCCTTGTCTTGTGGAGTGAGCTCATTCCTTGTCTTTTCTCTTCTTCTATTTGTGTGATCATCAATGATAGAAGCTTCAAATGGACCATCATTGACAACATACCACAAATCAATGTCAATAGATTGCAGAAATATTTTCATTCTATCTCTCCAACTAATAAAATTTGCCCCATTAAACATAGGGGGCCTAGTAACGGATTGTTGTACCCTCAAAAAATAGAGCATTGTTGGTTGCCATATTTCTTTACTCAAGAGCAGTTTAAGCAATATAATGAGACCAAGCTCTGATACCAATTGTTGGTCCCAAAGCAACCTAAGAGGGGGGGTGAATTAGGTTTCTTAAAAATTACTTTCTTAAACTATCTTTTGAGTAAAGAGAATGCTTATAAAATCAATAGATGTGTAAAGTACAAGAGAGAATAAATTAAACAATCAATAATTCCAAGCTAGCAAGCTTAAAGTATCAAATCTCTTGAATGCTTCACACACTTGGTGAGCCAATAATCTTTACAAAGTTGGGAAGTTCTTGCTCACACTAAAACCTTGTCTCTTGATACAAAAATCTTACTTACAACCACACTTTCATACAAGATTATCACTCCACTCAAAGTTGAATTACACTCACAATTGCACACTAATACAACAAAGCACTATAGTCAATTTGCACTCAAATTACTCTTTTCTAAGGCTTGTATTCAATGTATTAGAGCTTCATTTTTCAGATTGTTAAAGCATCTATTTATAAGAGCAATAAATAGTGGTTTCAACTACTTCCTAACGGCTAAGTAATAAATGCACAAAAAATAGCCGTTGGGGTTTCGGACGTCCGAGAAGGATTGAGTGCGTCCGAGGCAGCGTCCGATCTTCTTTCAGTTTTGTTGAGAGGCTTAATTCGGATGTCCGTGCATGCGTCCGGTCCTTCGTCCGACAGATACACGGTCCTGAGCGTCCTATAAGAGTAAGGTATTACAATAGGATCTCATTCTTTACAGATCTTTGATGTGGATAAATGCAATGCGTTATCCAAGAATGAATAAAGGACTGTCTCTTATACACATCTAGATGTGTTAAGAGAAAGCTTGTTTTACAGAGTTAAGTGTTTATGTCATCATCAAAATAAGGTTTGGAAAACATCACTAGTTTTCATGCCTTAACCGACACTGAGTACTTAGTCTAGTGCTACCTCACTAAAAAAATTTGTCCCGACACCCGATCGAGTAAACTGTTGCGAGACTATGAATATAACATAACCAAAGGGCCGACCTAGCATCGATACAATTGGTCCATAACATGAGTCAACAGCCCGATCCCAACAGTTGCAGTTGACAAAAGATGAACCATGGTTTATCGGTTTCAACATGTCCATAATATCAGAGCCCACATAAATGTGAAACATAACATATAACATGTGTGATGTAATCATATGACATGCCAAACACTTAAAATTGCACAAAATACATATAGTTCAAGTTTTAAATCTTATGAAAATTAGCATGTATAAGAAATATTTAGTAAAAATGTTTTTGATCTGACGAACCAGTCTTGAGATACACAACTCCTAAAATTGCATGCCTTATGCCATTGTAAACTAGATTTAGAATTCTACAACTTTTGTGAAGACATTATTCTCAGATTCTTATTCTAATGTATTTAAATTTAGTCTAAAAACTACAGAATCATCATAAGTTCATATACCATTTTTCATAATAGATATGGTTCACTAAACTCATGTTCTCTATGACGTTGGAAACTTAAGACAATATGATAAAGCTTTTATGAAGGAATAATTTACAGATTTAGATGATATTTGATTTGAAAATTATTCCAAACTCAGTGCACAAATAAAGACGAATCTGTCCAAAGTTATCAATACTGATTTTTGATCAATTTTGAAAACTCTCTACATTCAGTATAAAAATGAGTTAGAATGAGATCTTTATAATGCAAATTAAACCTCTACAAGTTTACATCTAGAACTTAATAAGAAGTAATCCATTCTGAGGTGTACACACCTAGATATAGCTAATTTTTCACATCCAGTGTGTAGTGCTGTCTAGAAAATCTCAGTTACGGTATTTTTCTTCTAATTTTGAAAATTCACTAATATTAATACACAATGAATCAAATTATGAAATTATATTAGTTTAGCGGTCTATGAATCTAGTTTCTAACAAAATAACAGCAATTAAACCAGAGTTTTTTACACTAAGATATGATCTTTTAACGAAAGTTATGGAAATCTATCTGTAATTACGAGTTTTAACTTATTACCTTAATAAATGAATTCTATGCTATCAAATCAATTTTTATCATGTTATTTCATCCTAAACCCATATATGAGCAATTATAGATACGACTATACCGATTTATCATAAAATAATAGAACAATTATGACCTTGGTTGGAATATTTCTTCCGAAATCTATGGTTATTCATTCTCTCTTCTTCTCCTTCATCTACCTAGTTTTTCCTTATGATAAGATTCTTCTTTTACTTCCTAACATCGATATATACCTCCTTTTGGCGGCTAAAAGAATATAAGAATCCACCAAACATCAATTATTAATAAAACAAGAAACTATCAAGGCTGATATCAAAAACGAAACTGACGGCACTAAGGAAGAAGAAAAACAACCAATAATTACTAGCCTCGTTTAATTAGTCTACAAGGCTCAAGCAAAATTTCTTTTACAGACAGTGGATAGTCCTAAACCAAATTCAATCCGGATGGAAGTCATGTTGTTCTAATAGGATTAAATTTAATTTTGGCTTAATAACACTTTGGCCTCTTAAAATGGGTGGGTAATTATATTTTGCCAAACTAAAAAAAAGACATACACTTTGCCCTTTTCACGCTATTCATTCATTAACAATTTAACCCGTCAATAAAAGTTTCCTAAATGACATATCTACCCCTTACCACTATTTTTTATTTTTCATGTATTTTATTTTTTATTTTTTGATAGTTATTTAAAAGAATTAAGAAAAATAAATATATTAAATAAGTGATATTATGGCTCTAGAGAGTTAAAATGTGAGAAAAGACAAAAATCAAATTATATCTTAAATTGTAATTTGCATGTGTCAAATTTTAGTAAGTGTAAAATACTAAGTAATTTGCACATGCTTAAATCAAATTTTAGAGAGTGTATAATACAAAGAGATGCAAGACAGTTAAAAGAAAGTTTTTAATAAAAAAAGTCTAATTTTGGAAGCTACTACAACTATAGTTAAACAATCAAATTCTAAATAATGTCAAATGAACTCTAGAAATTACAAAAATTTGACCAAATAACAAATTGATATGGATTATACATTTAGATATCTTATAATTATCCTTATTTTTTAATATTTGTGACACCATAATAAAAAATTAAATACATGAGAAATTAAAACACAGTACTAAAAGCCTTTTAATTATTTAACTAAATATTTTATGATACTATAAATATTATTAACGGATAAATATTGTCAACGTGGTGATGGATGAGAGGGGAGGGGGCAAAGTGACCCTCTAATTTACTTTTCTGAAAGAAGTTATTCACATTCTATTTCAAGTGATGTTTCCTAATGTTTATTTTGACGGACTATGTGTCTATTTGGCAGGTAATGTTCATGTATATTCAAATTCAACATGAAACTTGTAGGCAAGATTCTAGATTCTCGATCAAAGTTTTGAGGAGATATTTGTAAAGAATGGAATTTTAGTCTATTTAAAATTTTTATTTGTTTATAGATTAATCTAATTGAAATATTTATTACCCAATTAAATGTTACTCATTTGTTTATTTCATATTTATATTTTAAGCATTGATTATTTTGTAGCCAATAATATTCCTCATTTGTTTGGTGACACTATATTGCTCATTGTAGTGGGCTCAGTCCTCACCGAAGTAGCAATAAACGCATACCAACATAAGTACTACCGTGGGACTTATAAAATTCAATGCTTAGTAGTACCGTGGGACATAAAATCATGGCTTTTTCACACAGATCACGCTGTTTTCTACTACTAATGATATTTTATTTTATATTTTATATTATTTTTTATAACACTATCAACTGAATAGTTAAGATTATTCTTTTAAAATTAGATTTCCTATCCAAGGGCCAAGCCACCTTGCATTGATAAAGATCTTATCGCCCCCATAAGACTCTTCAATTTTAAAAAATTATCATTTACCCTTTAGTCTTATAAAATATTTAATTTTTAGAATTTATCTCATATTTGTCCCCCTGAATTTTTTAAGTAAATATTCTCTTTACATTTATCCCCGGATTTTTTTTTTTTTAAATTCTACCTATCCTTTACTACCCTTGAGAAATTAAATTTGTACCAAAACTATTTACAAGAAAAAAAAAAATCACCATAAGAATAAGAAAAAATCGAAAAAATAAAAAGTAAAATAGAAGAAGACAATTTTACGTTATTGTTGATCTATACTTACCAAAGTCGAAGCGGTTGGCTCTGCCCTGTAATTCTACCAATACTCGGCCGATACATCTATTGACTAGGGAACTGAAAGGAAATCAAGCAGAAATAGTAGAGTTTTGTGAAGTTGGCCAGTTCTAGATTTTTATGTTGTTTCATTGGAGCTAGAGTTCATCTAGAAACGTAATTCTACTCCCATTGGACTTCAAAAATATCTCAAGGCTATAGTCAAATATATATGTTACCTTCTTAACTTCAAGTTACGTTTAACATTCTTTTTTTTTTTTTCAGAAATTTAAAATTCTAGATATTATAAGAGACAGGCTGAGAGTTATACACATCTGTATAAACATATAAGCTTGAGACAGGTGCTTAATGAATTAAGTAATGTTGAAAATTAATTGGTACTTAGGGTCTGTTTGATAACTGGACTTAATGTTGAAAATTAATTGGTTAAAACATTTTTAAATTCAGCATGTTTGATAACATTTTTTTATTACTTAATTCATTAAGCACTATTTAATTTGTATTCAAAATTTTGAGTAAAAATATTTTCACCTAATCTGCTGAATTTTAAATAAATATACAAATACATAGTCTAACACACATACTCTCTCACACATATTCACACACTTTTTCTCTCGCTTGCACATACACACTCTCTCACATAAACACATATTCTCTCACACACAAAAACACACACTTCCTCACATATATCATTGTCTCTCACACACATACACACTTAGTCTCTCACACACATTCTCTCTTGTACTTTTCATACTCACACTCACATATTTTTTGTCACTCACATACACATACTCTATCACACATACGATTCTTTCTCACACACATACATATTCCATCACACACACATTCACTCTTATACACATTTATACCATCCTTAATTATTCATTTTCTTTTCAATGCATATATGACAATTATTTATAATAAAATAATATATGTATGAAGTGACATATTTAATTCAAAAATTGAATCCAATTGATTATCAAACAGAAATAAATTTATTAATTCAGCAATTAATACTTTCAAAACTTACAATTCAAATTTCAGAATTCAGAATTCAGTATTCAACATTAACAAACATCCCCGTAGTGAGCAAATTAATACCGAGTGAATAAGGGTGAGCCAATGGGTTAATACCGAGTGAATAAGGATCACTCCTAGCAAAGAATTACTATTCCTTTTACTAATCAATATAAATACTTGCATCTTAAACCCCTTTATTTCAATTTTTAGTTTTATGGTACTACTTTATAATTTTGATTTGGAAAAATTAATAATTCTAATAGCCATTTTAACAAAAACGCTGAATTACTTTGTAACAAAAATAAACTAAAAGGTTTAATAGTTTTCTATTTGGAATGTGGCACATGTTTTTGAAAAATAAAATGGCCATTTTATTCAAAAAAATGGATCTGCATTCCAAATGCCAAACTTCTATTAGTTGAAGAACAACTATAGAGTATGTCCAATAGTTGCTTCGGACCAAAATAAAAATTTCCATCGAATTCTAACTTTATGCAACAATTAAGAATCCTGTCTTGCATCTCTTTAGATGTGTATAAGATAAGGATAATTATAAGACTGTTCTTATACACAAATTTTTGTAATTTCTAGACAGCAATAGAGATCGTAATGGATGACAAAGAAACCAAGAGGAACCTATTGTTTGCATTCCGAAGGACATAATTCCTGATACGCTCTCACGATTACCTGTGAAGACTCTTGGGAGATTCTGTTGGGGGAAAATTTACTACAAACACAAAAATTGAATAACAACTTTGAAACTTTAGTGCGAGTGATGTCTATCTTTAAAGTGTTATTTTCCCCTACTATAAATAGTTATTGAATGGTTTCAGGCAAATACAACATCTAGAAATCACTAAAGCCACACCAAAAACGCTTACTCAACAATGAAAGTGTTCTTCCCTTGAACATTCGAGAACAAGTATAAGACTACAATAAGAAGAAAACTATAAAAATCTGATTTTTTTTGTGTGTATTTTATGCCTTTGATGTAGTCTCATATTTATAGCTACATCAAACACTTCCCCAAAAGTTGTCTCAATAGATTGGCAACCCTAAGAAACTAAGTTACAACTCTTAAGATAAATGGACAAAACTTTTCAGCCATAACTCAAATGGAGAGTAGGTGCTACCTTTTTATTTGAATTTGCACCAATTCATCACAAGAGAAGTTATAAAATTAGATTTTTAATATTTAATTACGTATTAAGTATTTTTCAAACATGTCTCGTATTAGTTTTATAAATTATCATTGAAAAATGCCAAGACACAATTTGAAACATGATGTTTCATATATTTATTTCCAACAATCCCCTACTTAACTTATAAAACTAATTTTTCAATGAATTTAATTCTCAAGGTACTTATTAAGTTTTAAAATTAAGTGGTGACAAATTTCAAAATTTGGACTAAATCAATGGTTGTACTTAAACATTGAACCTTGATTTAATATGTCCAAATCGGAAAATTATACTTTAAATTCATAATATTTCTTGAGATTTTTTCCGGTATTTTCGTACCGTTATGGCTATGTGAGTCTTCCTAGTTTCATGAACATTTACAAAAGTTATACTTACTTTTGTTAGAAACGGCACCATTTCTAATGTTCATAGAGGTGAAGTACAATCGTTAAGTATAAGTACTTGATATGCAAATAAGTTCTTTACTGAATTTGTACTTCATTAACAACACTTGCTCATCCTTTCACAATACTAGTAACACATTTAATACAAATTGTACCCTAGTGTTTACTCACAATCACAAATCATAGCTTGTTTTTCTCATTAAACCTTTAGGTTAGTTTGTGAACTAGTAAAGGTCGAGTTCCTACTATGGTGATTAATTTAATTGTTCCATAGGTTTAACCCCTATGTCCTTGGTCATCCTATTAATCATATCTCAGTCCTTTAGTAAATGGATCCGTCAAGTTCTTTTTACATAGACAATCGTAATCACACCTGTTGTGATTAATTATCTAACATAAACATGTCTCAAGCTTATATGTTTAGACTTACTATTATATATTTTATTCAATACTCTAGACATTGTAGTTTTACTATCACAATACAAAGAGATAGTTGGCATATCATGTGGCCACAAATCTATATCTAATAATAGATTTCACAACAATTGTTAATGGCCTTTTGCCGACTGTAGCTAAAGCTATAAACTCAGCTTCCATGATAGAATGTGTTATACACATTTGTTTCTTTGACGCTCAAGAAACTGCATCACCACTAAGCATGAACACCCAACTAGATGTAGAACTATTGTCACTTACATTAGTTATCCAACTAGCATCACCATATTCTTCTAATACACATGGATAGTTATTGTAAAACAATCCAAAATTTGATGTTCTCTTTATGTAACCGAGAAGTCTTCCTATTGCTTTCCAATGAACAACACCAGGATTACTTGTAAATATTAATAATTTACAAATAGTATAGGATATGTCTAGTCTTGTACAATGCATAAGATACATTATACTTCCAATAGTACTAGCATAGTCTAACTGTGCTATTAGTCTTCCGGTGTTTATCGAAAGTTTACTTGCTATATCATACGGAGATGAAGCTTCTTTAATGTTTAAATGATTAAACTTTTTGAAGCATTTTCTTAACATAGTGAGTTTGAAAGTTTAGAGTATAACCCCAATTATGTTTAGTCACCTTAATACCTAAAATAGTATCAATTTCACCCATATCCTTCATTTTAAATTTAGAAGTTAGATACTTTTTTGTTTCTTCAACACCTCTCAAATTTGTACCAACTATAAGGATCTCATCAACATAGAGGCATACTATTACACCATAGTCTTTTATAAACCTTGAGTAAATGTACTTATTAGAATTATTGTGTTTGAAACTATCTTGCAAGATTACCAAATCAAATTTCTCGTGCCATTATTTCGATGCTTGCTTTAATCCATATAAGGATTTAACAAGGTTGCAAACTTTGTTTCATCACCAGGTAGTACATAACTCTCGGGTTGCTCCGTGTATATCTTTTCAACCAAATCACTATTAAAAAATACAGTCTTAACGTCCATTTAATGAATACACAAACCATATAAAGAAGCCAAAGCAAATAACACCCTAATTGAAGTTATTTTAGCTACAGGGACATATGTATCAAAATATTTTCGTGAATACCTTCCTTCTGTTTATTCCCTTTTGCTACTAACCAAACCTTAAAGGTTTGTATGGAACCATCTATATTATATTTTTTTCTAAATACCCATTTACAGCCAATAGGTTTTGAACCAGGAGGCAAATCAACAAGAACATATGTATTGTCACCAAACATAGAATTCATGTCTTCCTCTATTGTCTATAACTTCCAAAATGCAACATCCCTTGAAGACATTGCTTTACTAAATGTCTTTGGATCTTTATCAACATTTAATATCATAGGTATTTGTTTACAAATAGATTTTCTATCTCCTCCTACAAGAAAAGTTATTTCTTGTATATACACAAAATTTGGATCCAATTGCTTTTCAATTCTAAATTCATTATATTTCCTTTTATGAGAAAAATCATCAAATTTTGAATTTATATCTTATGAATTATAAGATTCTTGATCATGAGAATTATAAATATAAGATATAGATTCACTATGAAAGTTATCCTCAATTAACTCAACATCTCTAAATTTCACAGTTGGTATTAATTTGAAATTTATATCAAGTAATCTATATGCTTTTGAATTTTCAGTATATCCAACAAAGATACTTTTATTTGCTTTTGCTCCTAATTTAGTTCTTTTAGAATCTGGTACCTTATAGAAAGTTAGACAACCCCAAACTCTAAAATAACTTAGGTTTGGCTTCTTACCTTTTCATACTTCATAAGGAAATATTCCAAAATTTTTTGAAGGCATCCTATTATATACATAACAAACTGTTAATAATGTTTCACCCCATAGGTTCATTGGCAATTTGGCATTTAGTAACACGGCATTTACCATTTCTACTAATATCCTACTCTTTCTTTTTGCCAAACTATTTTGTTGTGGGGTATAGGGTGCACTTGTTTGATGTACAATACTATTTTGCTCATAAAAAGAAGAAAATTCAGTTAGAAAATATTTACTTTCTCTATCACTTCTTAAACATTTGATTTTCCTTCCAAGTTTATTTTCTAAATCAGCTTTGAAGATTTTAAACCATTTTTTCAAATGTTTGGTCTTTAGTTTTCATGAAATAAATATATGTAAATATAGACTTGAGACAACTACAGATGGTATAAAGTATTTATTTCTGCCTCTTGTTAACATACTATTCAATTCACAAATATCAGAATGAATAAGATTTAAAAGATCACTATCTCTTTCTACACTAACAAATGATTTCTTATTCATTTTTGCTTGGATACATATTTCACATTTATCACAAGCATTTTGACCATAAAAACTTAAACCATATTTCGACATAAATTTTAAAGTCCTAAAATTAACATGTACCAAACGATTATGGCATAAGGATCTAGATGGGTCTAGTACATTAATTAGAGTAAGTTTCTTCCCGGATGTAAATTGTAATTCTACAACTCCTTTTCCTAATACTTTTGCCTTAGTATTATTTTCCCTTAGAACATGTTGATCATCCTTGGTGTCTTCAAACTCCTTGAATATGATTGACTCGTCATTGCAAATGTGAAGGCTGCACCGAAGACATACCACCAATCAAATGATGTAGTGTTAGCGGCCATGTTTATGTCAGATATCATGCCGATATGTAAATTTGACACCATAGCCACCAATTCCTCCTCATCCTATCTCACAATGTTTGCATGGTTAGAATTCTCCCATTTTTGCTTCTTGAGAATTCTGCATTCTTTCTTATAGTGGCCCTTTTACCATTGAGCACTTTCTATTCTTTTTAACATTATTAGAAGTGCTAACAGAATTTTCAGCATTATTGGTGAATTTCATGTCAACAAATTTTCTTTTACCAAATGTGTTTTTATTTTTAGTTCCATTTTAACAACATTCACACTTTGTTGTCACTCACTAGTATACTTTTACCTTCACAAATACGAGTTTCTTCCTCAATTCGAATGTGCAATAAGAGTTGATCAACAATGATATTTTCATTAGAATGCATGAGTTTGTTACGGTAATTAGCCCAAGTTGGAGGCAATTTTGAAATAATTGCAGTCACTTGCATTGTCTCAAAAACATCAATTTTGAGATTTTTGAATTTGGAAACTAAAACTTGCAACTCATCTACTTGAGTCATAATTGACTTAATGTCTACCATAGTAAATTCAAAAGTAAATTCAAAGTACTTTAAAGAAACAAATTTGATGATACCTTGTTTCTCATTGGTATATTTTGTCTCCAAAACTTTTCAATACCGAATTTTTTATACCTTAGAAAAGATCATATAAACAGTTGGAGAGTGTATCCATAATGTAGCCACGACATTTTACGTAATCTTCACCATATTTTTGATAAGCAGTCTTCTCAACATCAATACTTTCTTCATTTGGCACTAGAACCCTAGGTTTTGGATGATTTATATCCAAAATATAGAAAATACTTAATTCGGTTAGAAGGAATTTGATCTTGTCCTTCCAACGAGTAAAGTTAAAACCATTTCCATCAAAATAGTCTAGTTTGAACTCACGGTTATTCACTTTTATAGTAGTGACAGAATTGTTGTTCTCCACGTCAACGAAAAAGAAAATAACACTTTAAAATTGTTGGGGGAAAATTTACTACAAACACAAAAATTGAATAACAACTTTGAAACTTTAGTGCGAGTTATCTCTATCCTTAAAGTGTTATATGCCCCCACTATGAATAGTTGTTGAATGTTTTCAGGCAAATACAACTTCTAGGAATCACTAAAGCCACACCAAGAACACTTACTCAACAATGTAAGTGTTCTTCCATTGAATACATAAGAACAAGTATAAGACTAAAATAAGAAGAAAACTATAAAAATCTAATTTTTTTTGTGTGTATTTTATGCCTTTGATGTAGTCTCGTATTTATGGACACATCAAATACTTCACCAAATGTTGTCTCAATTGATTGACAACCCTAAGAAAATTAAGTTACTACTGTTAAGATGAATGGACAAAACTTTTCAGCCATAACTCAAATGAAGATGTGTTACCTTTTTATTTGAATTTGCACCAATTCATCATAAGAGAAATTATAAAATCAAATTTTTAATATTTAATTACGTATTGAGTGTTTTTCAAACAAGTCTCGTATTAGTTTTACAAACTATCATTGAAAAATGTCAAAAGATACAATTTGAAACATGATGTTTCATATATTTATTTCCAACAGATTCAAGTCTGTTTGCAAGTCATAGCAAGCTTTGATATCGGATCCCAAATTCAGTTTCCGAGAAAGAATTCGAGCAATTTATTGTACCCAGAAATCGCTGCAACTTTTTATTCGTTAGACAATGAACTTATTGTTGAAGAGCTATATTTAAATATATTTATACCATCTCGTATTATGGTAACAAATTTCAATTACTGGGTTATTGTAATTGGAATTCAATGGTTTGTTGTTGCTTCGGAATTCCGGTTCATATACCTATGGAATCCAACCACGAGATGGCGTAGAGAATTGTCACAACTTAATGGCCTGATTAGCACTAGTAATCCCCTATATTATAATATATTCTTTGGACTTTGCTTCTACAAATTCACCGATGATCTCTTGGTAATTGTAGACTCTATTTGATTTATGAGGCTAGTTCAAGAACGAGAAAAATCAAAATAATTGACATTGATTTCCCCTGCAGAGTTTCTCCAATTCGAATAAATACATCCAGAATTCTAGTGAACGACCATTTACACTGATTAGTGAGTTGAGTGAAAATTAGGGGTTGATTATTTATTTCGATGCAAGAACCGATGTATTTAACCAATTGTCGATGCCAAAGCCTATAGCTGATTTTGAATTTTTTTATGGATTGGGAGTCTTCGATGGATGCCTTTCCATGCCAAGAGTTGTGTCTTTGGATCATACAAATCTTAACGTTTCAATAATGATCTATGAGACAATATGGTGAGGAGTCTTGGACTACATTGTTCACTATTCAGAATTGGTGCGTGCCTACATGTTATATAAAGTCCGGTGAGGAAGTTTTATTAGCGAGTAAGTTTCATATGATGTGTTACAAGTTAAAGAAGAAGAAGAAAACGATGATTACGTATGATTCTCTCCCCAATTGTTGTCCAATTACGTATGTGGAGAGTTTAGCATCAATTTGAGGTTTGGGATAGCCAGAATAAACACATTGGAAATTAAATTCTGAGAAAATGGTGTACTAATTAAATTGCCGGAATCTTATTCTATTGCTTTATGTACTGTTTTTGCTCTCTTCAACAGTAGTATGTGTATAATTAGATTTGGAAGCAATTTGGTTTTGATTACGAAGAGACAGAATGTTCCTTAAAATGATTGATTGTGTATGATTCCTTCACGAACGGTATTTATTTTGTTCATTCTGTAATTACTAGACATTCTAATAAAAATTGAAATATAACGAAATAAGAACAATTTAAGTGTTGAAAATCTTAATTTACTGAATTAACAAAGTTGTAAAATTGTATCTGTTTGATAATCACACTGAATTAAAATATTTTATTCCGTATGTATTATATAGTTCAATATTAATTAATTTATATATATATATATGAATGCTATTGAGATTGGGTCGAAACTTTCGCGAACAAAACTTTCTCATTGGACTTCATAGAAGAAAATATAGGCACCAGCCAACCCTCAATAGTGAACATCGTAGTCCAAGACTCCTTCACACCATATTCCCTCAGAGACATCACCAAAACATTATCATGTGTAGTCGTCCTAGATCGAACCCTTACATGGAAAGACATCCATCCAATATTCCCAATCCATAAATTAATTCAAAATTTGCTACAGGTTCTGGCATGGGCAATCGATGGAATACATGCGTTTTTTCATCAAAATAAATAATAAAAATACCAATCTTTACGTGACTTCTCATATACTAACCAATGCAAGTAGATAATTCACTAAAATCCCCGATGTAGTAATTCGATTTGCAGGAATTCTATAGGGGAAACTATTGTCGATTATATCGATTGTTCTCCCCTCCTTAAACTAGCCACGTAAACCAATGTAGTGTCCATAATTACAACTTCGTAATCATCGGAGGATTTGTCAAAGCAAAGTCCACGGAACATATTTTGTAGGTAACGACATGTATTGTTTATCAAGCATTTAAGTTGTGACAAATTCTCTACACCATCTAATAGTTGGATTCCACAGGACTACGACCTCGGAAGTTCAAAACAGCACCAGACCATTACAAGAACCCAAAATTAGAAAATCAAGATAATTCTTAACCGGTCCAACCGGGCTAGGAAGCAAAAGTCCCATTCGTCAAAACTTCCGCGGTACAATAAATTGCGCGATTTCTTCCATTGGTTTGGAAACTGCTGAACTTGGGATTCCATATTAAAGTTTTCCATAATTTGCAAACGCATTTGCATCTCGCGAGAGCCTTCACAGGTAATCGTGAAAGTATCTCAAATAATTATGTCCTGCAGAATGCAAACAGTAATAGGTTCCCCTTTGTTTCTTTGTCCGTGTCGTCTGCTATTACGATCTCCATGGTTTTTGTATCTCTCCTTCTAGCGGCTAAAAGATTATAAAATCCACCAAATATTAATTGTTAATAAAACAAGAAACGATCAAGGCTGATATCAGAAACGAAGAAAGAAGGAAAACTACCAATAATAACTAGCTTCGTCTAATAAGTCTACAGGGCTCATGGAAATTTTTTTTAATAGACAGCGGATAGTCCTAAACCAAATTCAATCCGGATGGAAGTCAAGTTGATCAAAGAGGATTAAATTTGATTTCGGGTTAATAACACTTTACCCACCTAAATAAGAGAATATATATTTTGCCCACTTTCACACTATTTATCCATTGATAATTTACTTGTCAATAAAACATGATTAAATGACAGAACTATCCCTTAGCACTACTTTTTAGAGAAACTGTATTTTATTTTTATGTTCTAGATAGTGTATTAAAAGATTAGGACATATAAACTACAGTATTTATTATAAGTTATTTACTTGTCTCATAGACACCTATTGAAACGTTTCTCAAATTTTGATCCAAAGACACAACTCTTAACTTGGAAAGGCATACATCATCTAGACTCGGCCGAAGGACAGGAAAAAATAAAATCAGAAAAGATATAAAAAAAATTCTCATAAAACTTGTATGGAAAATTTATTATCGCACGACTTTGGGAAGTGCTAAACTCCAAATTACAAAAATTTGGCCAAAAACATATTGATGTGGATTATTTATTAAGATGTTTTATAGTTTATTTTTTCTTATTTTTAATAATTGTCTCACCACAATAAAAAAATTACATGAAAAACAAAAATATAGTACTAAGGACAATTTGGTTATTTAACTAGATTTTCGTGTTAAAATTATTAATGCATGACATGATGTCAATATAGTGGCAAAGTGTTATTAACCTTTTAAGATTACATTAAAGGGTTAATAATATTAAAAGGTGTAAAGAAGTTGGGCAAAAAGTATTATTAAAAATAAGAATTAACCAATTGTGAAAAGAAGTTGGTCCCTATACTTTTTCCCTACTCCAACAATGGTCTCTTAACTTTAAATTGGAACAATATAGTCCTCATATTTTGTTATTGGACCAATGTGGTCCCTACACGGCTGCACCACCACAATTTTACGAAGGGCTCTTTAGTTTTTTAACTAATTCTTCTTGATAGTGTTAAAATTGTGAACAAATAAATGGTGACAAATGAATAATATCAATGAAGAAATGAGGGACAAAGTGCAACTTACTATGAAATAAATCAAGAATAAAATCAAGAATAAAATCAAGTATGTTACCTTCTAATTACAACAAAGTGCAACTTAATATGAAATACACATGGTAAGGCACTTTCCTTATCTCCGGTTGGTCATGGTTCGAGTTACTAGATGAGTAAGGGAAATTTTTTTTTTTTAAATGTTACCTTCTAATTTTAACTTTAACTTACATTTAAAATTCTATTTTTTTTTAGAAATTTAAAATTCTATTTATTAGGGCAAAAAATCTGTTATTGGGAAATATTATACGTAGTGGGCAATTTAATAACCAGTGCATAAGCGCATCAAATTTGATTCTTTTACTTATCAGTTTAAATACTAGTGTCTTAAACCACTTTATTTCAATATAAGAGACAGGGACTAATACACAGAATTGTTGATTTGGAAAAATTAAAAATTCTACCAGCCAATCTGCAAAAATGTTTAATATGAATTGATTAACAAAAATAAGGAGGTTTGGTATTTATGGACATTTCTCAAGGTTAGTCACATCATAGATATTGTTTGGTTAATCAATTTAAAAATCATTATATGGGAATAAAAGTATTAAGAAATGTTCACTTTCATTCTTCACTTGTGATTTGAATTTCAAATTTGTTAACTTATCAACATAATTAAATTCATTCATTGTTCAAACCAAACAAGCAAGGGGAATAAGATCAATATTATATTGATAGTGAAATTTATGATTCTCATTCTGATTTTTAAATACGAACCAAACATATGCTAAACTAAAAGTTTTAGTCGTTGTGTAGAGTTCTAACTCTACGCAACAATTAAGAACCCGAGACAATTTTAACTCTTAAGCCCATCTATTGTGTACATAAACAATGGTAGCATTTTTATTTAGACAATTTTGACAAAACAATGTCGATTCAAATCTTCCTCGGAAGAATGAATTTGTGTATAAATATCAAAGCTATACACATCTAGATGTGTATGTAGACAGCGGGGACCTGTGAAGACTCTCGAGAGATTCAAGTCCGTTTGCAAGATATGGAAAGCTTTGATATTTGATCCCAAATTCAGTTTCCGAGGAAGAATTCGAGCGATTTATTGTACACAAAAATTGCTGATGGACACAAATTTTTATTGGTTAGACAATGAACTCATTGTTGAAGAGCTACCAAGCCCAGTTGGACAAGTTTCGTATAATGGTCATACAAATTTCAATTACTGGGTTCTTGCAATGGTTTGTTGTTGTTTCAGAATTTCGGGTACATATACCTATGGAATTCAACCACAAGATGGGGTAGAGAATTGTCACAACTTAATGGCTTGATTAGCACTAGTAGTCCCCTATATTATAATATATTCTTTGGGCTTATAAGAGATAAATACACCGATAATTATAAAGTAGTAATTGTAGACACTAAGTTGGTTTGTGTGACTAGTTTAAGGATGAGAAAAATCAAAATAATAGACATTGATTTCTCCTATAGAGTTTCTCCAAATGGAATAACTACATTCGGAATTCTAGTGAATGACTATTTACATTGGGTAATACACAAGGGATCACGTGAAAATTAGGGCTTGATTGTTTATTTCGATGCAAGAACGGATGTATTTAACCAATTGCCAATGCTGGAGCCTATAATGGATTTTGAATTTATTCATGGATTGGGAGTTTTGGATGGATGCCTTTTCGCGTCAGGAGTTGTCTGTCTTTGAAGCGTATACATCATAATATTTTAGTTAGGTCTATGAGACAAGGAAAATACTTAGGTAGACCTGCTCTTTAATTCCACTTGTAAACCCTGTGGTGTGGATTAAATTTTAAAGAATGTATAACATTAGCTGATGTAAGCCAAAATCTTTAAGGTTTAATACTGACTACAGGGTCTACAGGTGAAACCAAAAATCAAATCTATCTAAGTATTTTCCATGAGACAATATGGTGTAAAGGAGTCCTAGACTATGTTGTTCACTATTCAGAGTTGGCATGTGCTTGTATGTTATATAATGTTCGATGAGAAACTTTTATTAGCAAATAAATTTCGTATGGTGTATTACAACTTAAAGAACAAGAAGAAAACGAAGATTACGTATGATTCCCTTGCCAATTGTTGTCCAATTACGTATGTGTGGAGAGTTTAGCATCAATTGAAATTTGGGATAGCAAGAATAAAGACAAGGAAATAATTAAACTCTGGGAAATATGGTGCACTAATTAAATTGCCTAAATCTTTCTGTCATGTTAATTGGCATTTTCCACTATTTCAAATATTTTTAATATCTGTCTCTTATAAAATCTAGATGTGTATAAGAGACAATAATTAGTGGCATTTTGATTCATATACTTCCCATCTGTGGGTATAGGAAACAGAATTGGGTCTCTTACTAAGGCTTAGATCTTATACACATAAGAGACAGTTAGAAATAGCCCATTTCAATTTTACTCTTTTCTGTTAGGCCTCACTAAACCAGTATTGAAGTTTTACTAAATTACCATGCTTGTTTACTAAAGTTTTACTTGACCTTCCCACGATTTACCTTTTTGGACAACTGAAAATATTAGAAAATTTTATCCACTCAACAACCTAAAAATTTCTCTATTATTTTTGAACGAAAATAACTAAGAAGCTAGTAAATAAACAGTTCATTAGAAATAGTCTGTGAAATCTAAAGAGAATTAGTTAAAAAACTAAAGAGCCCTTCGCAGAACTGTGGTGGTGCAGCCGAGTAGCTGTCTCTTATACTTAGTAAGTCTTTCACTTTGTCCCCTCATTTCTTCTTTCATGGGTCAAGCCTTTTCCTGATGAAACCAAAACTGAAATTTTCACAAATAAAAATTTCAAAAGATGGTAACAACGTGTGTAAAATTGTACTTGATATCCACTGAGTTACACATGTACTATCTCATCTGCAACCTAGTCCAGATGATGATGTCAAGACATAGGAAGCATGGCAACATGCCAATAAGGTATGTCGCCACCCTATTTCACAGACTATTTCTAATGAACTGTTTGACGTTTACTGTAGTTATAAGAAAGCAAAAATTATTTAGGAAGCATTAATTAAAAAATTTACTGCTAAAAATGCTACCAAGCAAAGGTTTATGGTAGAAATTTTATCAATGGCATAAGTGATGAGAAGGAAATGAAAGTTCATATCAACGAATACCAAAATTTGCTTGAAGATTTGAAAGCTGAAGAGATTTCACTGCCAGAGAAATTTGCATCAAGCCTAATAATCCCAAATTTAAGAAAAAGAAAGGCTCTTGTTTTTTTTTTTTTTAATATTTTTATTTTTAAGAAAACCAGGTCATCATACTAGATGAATAAGAAAAGACTCAGAAATGACAAAGTGATAAGTATAAATGTCAGATATTTTATATGTCATTTACGTCTTCTTTAGTGTCTATAAGACACATTGAGATGTGTTAAGAGAGCTAAAATACTTTATAAGCATCAAAAATGTAGGGTTTGAGTGAAAAAAAAAGTCAAAATTGATCAATAAATTGGAGGAAAATTGGAATTTTCGTGCATCGACGAAGAGGATTCTGACACAGTTTGGTAGATTGAGCATAACTTTCTTGTCCAAACTCCAATTGAGGTGATTCAAAATATTTTCGAAAGCTACGACATAGAGCTACAACTTTTTTGTTTTGAGCTATCCAAATTTTGTTTGCATCGTGGTTAAACTTGAGAAGAAAAGTGAAGCTATTTCTATCCCCTGGAGCCCAACCGCGACAGAATTGCAGTGCTTGGGAGCCAACTCCTGAAGCTCTGATTTTAGGTTCTTCCCTTGGCACCCAGGCACTGCAAAAGTGCAGCACCCAGGCACTGATTGATGGATAAGTCATACAAAGTTTCTTATTTTGCACGAAAAGTCCTCCTATGTGCCCGTTTGCGTGGAAAAAATGTACTTATCATCCCGGAACCCTGAAACCCTGATGTATCCCCTAAAACACTCCATTATGAGGGGATTTGAACAAAAGATAGCATCTATTAGTTAAATTAGGCATTAGAATAGAAATTCAATTTTGATTAGACTAGGGTTTTCTTTATTTTTAAGAAGGATTGAAGAAGAAGTTCAAGATTGACAACCTTGGACCAAGAACTTGTGATTCTTCTTTAGAGAAGCATTTTTAAAGGTTCTTAAAATTTTCTTATGTTATTTAGTTCTTGTTTTATGGTTCTTTTATCTTTTAATACTTTCTAGGGTTACACACTTTTCCTTGCTTTCAAATTTAATGCGTTTTTTATTTTCTTTCATATATGAATGGTTAGAATAGTTTATTTGTTTTCATAGATTAATTATAGTTTTAGTTTTTAGATTAATTTAGTCAAATATTTTCCATAATGATTTCTTCAAATAGAGTTTAAGTCAAATAACCGGTAATTGCTAAACCTATCCTTGTGGGTACGAGTCCTACTTTTGCTATATACTATTTATCTCGTACACTTACAGTGCATTATCTAGTAAATAGTTGGATTAGGATATTATAAATTTTATAACTAGATATTTTACGTATCAAGTTTTGTATGGCTCTGTTGCTAGGGATTGGGTTTTTGGCAATATCGGTATAATTTGACAACAATACTACTTTGAGGTGTAAATTATTTTTATTTGTTTTAGTTTCGTCATGTGTTTTCAATATTTTGGAAAAAAACCAAAATGATTTTCCCTTCTTGTGATTTGTGTCACTTTTATTAAAAAAAATCCAAAAAGATTTTCTCTTTTAATGGATAGTTTTGGCTAGCTACTAGTCTAAATTCTTCCATTTTTCTTGTTTGTGTACTTTCGTGTTAGTACCTGCTTTTGTATTTTATTTTTGTGTCGGTCTTATAAGAACATGCAAGGAATGAATTGGAATAACTCATGCCAGTATATTATCATTCTTATGACTATGGAGGCATGACCAATGAGCATGTTTCTTATGATTATTCTCCCTACTCTTATGATTATCATATGGGATGGTCTAACTATCCAAATTCTTTCTCAAGTTACTAAGATTATCCCTATTCTTTCCCTATACCCACAGAGCCTTTGATATGAATCAATAGAGCCCTAATTCTTTCACCCATCAATCCAAGAATATGACGAGGCAGGATCAATAGACTTGTGGATTGAAATTCAAGAACTTCGAGAAGAGAGTGCTAAACTCTGAGAAAAACAATCTCAAATTCAAGAAAAGATATTTAGATTCCGTGATGAGCAAGCTACATCCAACAATCGGTTACAAGACCAACTTTTCAAGATTCTAGGAGTGGTAAATGATGAAGAATAATGGACTCCAACTTCCCTACCAATGGGTGAAGAACAGGTTGAAGAAGAACAAATTGAAAATGTCTTGCAAGAAACCAGTTCCCAAGAGCCTCATGAAGTTGAAGTTACAACAACTGAGACACTCAATGCTTATGTAGAGGAATCACCAACTTTCTCATTACATGAGTGTGAGTTTGTCTCGGTTACACCAAAGGAGGTTGTATAAGAGACAGTTTGTGAAAAAAGAGCCAGTTTTAAAAGGAGTGAAAGAAGAAGGATACATTCTAACAGAGGAGGTCAGGAAGACACAGTCTACTTATGCCGAAACTCAGTTTCTTGGGGACTTCAGTTGCGCTAAGCATGGAGCACATTTACTAAGGATTACAACATCCTCGGCAAGCCTCCTTGGCTTTATTAGGAGAGTATTTCTTTTGATTCTATTTTGTTTGTTTATGCTTTAATATATTATGTGCTTTAGTTTAAGAATTCGGTGGGGTAATAAGGGTTTTATGTCTCATAATTAGTTAAGTTTATGTGTTTTAGATTGTGAATTGCTTTTAGTTATACTTTTGTAGTTGATGATAGCAATGGTAGATTAATCAAGTATAGTTATAAGCAGTTCATAAGTTTTAACTCGCCTCGTAGATATTCTAGATGAGATATTCTGCACCTACCATTCTTCATTGCTAGAGAAGCTTTCCGGTTCCCTTTATATACTTTTATTTTCTATAACATTGGGGACAATGTTTGTTTCTAAGTGTCGGGTGGGAAGTTTTCTTAATTTCTATTTGTTTGGTGGTTTGTTTGTTCATTTTGTTCAATTTTTTCTTTTATATTTGTAGCCCAGCTTTTGATTTGAGAGCTTTTCAAATTTTGAAAATTTTGTTCACAAATTGCTTAGCATGTTTCTTTGATTTTTCACTTGATAATTTTTGAGTTAGGTTGTCATGAGTAGGGTAGTTGATGTTAATATTTTCCTAGCATGATTTCTAATTTTTGAACACTAATAGCTCTACAATGTTGCAACATTTTGGCACTAAGAGATAATGGTATAGATTTACTTATATTGCACTACAGACACTTGCATTATTACATTTTTGATGCGAAATTTTAGATAATTTGTTTTGATTTAAAGATGGTGGTAGGCATTTGTTTGGACGTTTGAGCCTTTCAAGCCAACCGTTACTATAAAATTTATCCCTATAGCTCTATTTGAGCCTTAATTTGTTTAGATTGGACAAAAGCACAATTCGTTTTTTTAACTCATTTTTTATCTACCTTTGTGAGCTATCCTAAATGTCCCTTTAGAGTTTTAATGTTGTATTAATTGTTAAGGGAATATGAAGGTGGAAGGTAGTTGTATGACAGTGTTAGAATGAATGGTATATAGTTTAAGGTGTAAGGGTGTTAAAAAAAATGTGTGTTGACCATTGCAGGTGGTGCCCATCATTGCACTTTGCATGATAGTTAGCGATTAGTGCTTTTCAAACCCTAGTCTAAATAGTTTTTGCGGGTAATCCCTACCACTGGTATCCATTTTGGAGAAAAGAAAAAGAAGAAAAAAGAAAGGAAGATATTTTTACAAAATGTTGGTATGTTGAGTTGAAATTGAAAAAAGAAGACTTTTTGGTTTGTGGTATGAAAATTTCATGGGTGTTTGTTGATTAAGTATAGGGTTAGTCATCTGTAAAGATATGTGGTTTAATTTATTGGAGAAAAAGTTTTATTTTGATATGTGGCCAGCATTGATTTAAACCTCTTTCTTTCTTATTTGTAATATCTTTATCCCTTCTTTGTATACATAGACAACACGCTAACCTTACGTTACAAGCTAAAGTCCTATCTAATTTAAATCGAGTTAGTTATCTACATTAGTAGAGATGTTAGAAGAGTAAGTTATGGAATGTTTAAAAAAACTTCGAAGGGTTTGCATGATTTGATCTGAGTATCTTAAAAGCTTTTTTTGTATGGCTATGCATATACCTGAAATGGAAGTCATGTATAGGGGTTTATTGTCATTTGACTATTTTCCTTATGATGGTTTGGTTCTTGGTTATTTATGTGGATAATTGATGAGATGTGTTGAATATGATTGTGATTTATTTCTATGTTTTGCTCAAGGATGATCAGAGACAGATGTGGGGTAGTTGATAAGTTCGTAAATGTTGTACATTTTATATATCATTTACCTCATTTTTAGTGATGTAAAAGCAAGAATTGAGTAATTATGAGCTAAAATAGTTTATTTTGAGTTTTGTAGGGTTTGAGTGAAGAAAGAGTCAAAATTGATCAAGAAATTGGATGACACGAATTGCAAAATTGGAATTTTCGCGCATTAGTGAGAAGTGATTCTGACATAGTTTGGTAAATTGCACAAAACTTTCTTGTCCAAACTCCAATTGAGGTGATTCAAGATGTTTTGGAAAGCTACAACTTTTTTGTTTTGAGTTATTCCAAATTTGGCTTGCATCGTGGTGAAACTTGAGGAGAAAAGTGAAGCTATTTCTATCCCTGGCACCTAGGCGCAACAAAATTGCAGCCCTTGGGTCCCGGCTCCTGAAGCTTCAATTTTAGATTTTGCCTCTAGCGCCCAGGCGCCGATTGATGGATATGCCACACAAAGTTGCTTATTTTGCAAGAAAAGCCTTCTCCTAGGCCCGTTTGTATGGAAAATCATGTACTTATACAAACGGAGCCCTAAAACGATGATGTATCCCTTATAAATACCTCATTATGAGGGGATTTGAACAGAAGATAGCATCTATTGGTTAAATTAGACATTAGAATAGAAATTCATTAGATTAGACTAGGGTTTTCTTTATTTTTAAGAAGGATTTAAGAGGAGGTTCAAAATTGACAACCTTGGACCCAGGGCTTGCGATTCTTCATTAGATAAGGATTCTTAAACCTTCTTCAAGTTTTCTTATGTTATTTAGTTCTTATTTTATGGTTTTTTTTATCGTTTAATACTTTCTAGGGTTACGCACTTTTCCTTGCTTTCAAATTTAATGATGTCTTTATTTTCTTTCATAGATTAATGGTTAGAATAGTTTATTTGTTTTCTTAGATTAATTATAATTTTAGTTTTTAGATTAATTTAGTCAAATATTTTCCATAATGATTTCTTCAAATAGAGTTTAAGTCAAATAATTGGTAATTGCTAAACCAAACCTTGCGAGTTCAACCCCTATTTCCACTATATACTATTGATATCGCATATTTGCGGTGAGTTATTTAGTTAATAGTTGGATTAGGATATTATAAATTTTATAATTAGATATTTTATGTATCAGAAAACAAAAGCTAATTCTGCCAAAAGCTAACCTAGCTAAAGGAGATGAAATTATTGTTGCAGTTATTTCTCAAGTGAACATTGCAGCCAATGTGAAAGAATGGGTGGTAGAGTCTGGGGCTACTTGACACATTTCTGCAAATCGAGAAGCATTTATCTCCTATACTCCAATAAGAGATAACGAAGAAGTGATCTACCTTGGAGACTCAAGAACTGCCAAGGTCTTGGATAAGGGAAAAGTTCTCTTGAAACTTATTTCACGAAAAACTTTACCCCTCAAAGATGTGCTGCATGTTCGAACTATTAAGGCGAATCTAATTTCTGTAGCGTTATTAGGAAGTTAGAGTGAAAGTGTCATTTGAATTTGATAAGATTGTAATGACAAACAATAATGTATTTGGGGGAAAAGGCTATTGTAACCAGGGACTCTTTGTACTGAACATTTCAAATGTCAACAATGAGAATGCATCTTTTTCTGCTTATATTGTTGATTCAATTTCTGTATAACATGCTAGACTAGGACATGTTAGTAGATGTTATATATATAAAGAAAATGCAATATCTAGACTTAATATCTGGCTTAGATTCAACTAGTATTGATAAATGTGAAATATGTGCGGAAGTTAAAAGTACTAAAAAGTACTAAAAATACTTGTTTTTCTATATATAGAAAAACCGAATTGTTGTCTTTAATTCACACTGATTTAGGTGATTTAAAGCAAACTATGTCTAGAGGTGGTAAAAATTATTGTGGCTTTTATTGATGATTTTTCAAGATTTACTAATTTGTATTTACTTAGAAGTAAAGATGATGGTTTTAATGTCTTTATTTCCTGTAAAACTGAGGTAGAAAATCAACTTAGTAGAAAAATAAAAAGAATTAGATCAGATAGAGGAAGAGAATATTTATGTTTGAATGATTTTTGTAAAAGAATAGAATAATTCATGAAATAACACTTCCTTATTCACCTGAGTCTAATAGAGTAGCTAAAAGGAAAAATAGAACATTAAAAGAAATGATGAACTCTATGTTAGTTAGCAAACTAGTTCTTATGCACCATACAATTTGTGGGGTATGGTTATCTTATCTGCATGTCACTTATAAAATAGGATTCCACATAAAAGAACTGGCAAAACACCTTATGAAATATGAAAAGTTATAAAGCTAATTTGAAATATTTAAAAGTGTATAGGGTATCTTGCTAAAGTATTATTGCCTGAACCTAAAAAGAGAAAAATAGTTTTCAAAACTTTTGATTGTATGATTATTGGATATGTTGAATATAGTGTTGTAAATAGGTTTCTTGTTTTAAAAAGTGATGTGCTTGACTGCAATACAATAATTGAGACAAAGAATACTAAATTCTTAGAGCATATTTTACCACTGTCTAATAAAATTTTTCATGTACCTGTTGAAATGATTAGAGAAGTAACCTCCGATGAGGAACTAAAACGAAGAAAAAGGCCTAGAAAAGAATTTTCTTATGAAAATGACTTTCAAACCTTTATTTTTGATAATGATTCTTTAACTTATTTTGATGTCATCTTTTCATCTAATGCAAAATTGTGGAAAGAAGCAAGAATGACTGAAATTGATTCTATTATAAAAAATAAAACTTAGATTTTGGTTGATTTATTGCTTGGAGCAAAACCTATTGGTTGTAAATGGATTTTCAAAAGAATACTTAATCCCGATGCACCCGTAGATAAATATAAAGCTTGATTAGTAGTAAAAGGATTTTCTCAAAAAACAAATATTTGATTATTTTGATACATTCGCGCCAATAACTAGAATTTCTTCTATTCAAGTTTTATTTGCCTTAACTTCCATTTATAAACTTTTTGTTCATCAAATGGTTATCAAAACTATATTTTTAAATGGTGATTTAGAAGTAGAGATTTATATGATTCAACAAGAGGGATGTGCTATTTTTAGACAAGAAAATAAAGTTTGTAAATTAATTAAATCTCTTTATGGTCTTAAACAAGTTGCTAAACAAAGGCACGAGAAGTTTGATTATGCCTTAATGGGATTACGGTTTTTCTTCTGTTGAAGTGGCTAAATATGTTATACTAAAGTTGTAAATAGTGATTATGAATAGAATTCTCTTATATTTCAATCATAAGCAACCATTGTAATACTCAATCTACATTGTAGGGAACGAGTATGTTACTTACACGGTATATTGGAATCCTAGAGGTTGCACTAAAATGCTTAAGCATGATAATGTACATCTTGTTCCAAACATGGTCATACCAAATTGAAAATGATTATTGTTGATGCAAACATTTCCTATTGAGATTTGGACTGCAAGGCTCGTGGAGTTGTTAGATTCTTCATTCTTAAACAACATAGGAGATTTTTTTTAGAAGTGAAAATAGTGGATCTATTATCTAAATCTTCATTGTTCAAAATTGTTTACTCACTTCATAGCAAAAATAAGGAGGTGTTTGGTTTATGGGTATGAGTGGAAGGAAAGGGAATCAAGGTTAATGATAGCTATAAATGTTGTTTGTTTAATCATTATAAGAATCATTCTATGAAAATGAAAGTATTAGAGAAATGTTCACTATCATTCCTCACTTGTGATTTGGAAATTTATTAACTTATCAATATAATGAAACACATTCCTTGTTCAAACTAAACAAGCAAGGAGAATAACATAAACCCATACCGATAGTGAGATTTATGATTCTTATTCTAATTTTCAAATGTGAACCAAACATCAGCTAAACTAAAAGTTTAATTGTTGTATAGAGTTCTAACACTATGCAACAATTAAGAACCCGACACAATTTTAATTAAAGCACCCAATATATACACATAAACAAACTAATATTGGCCAAGACTACTTTGCATCAACAAAAAACTTTGAAGATCATAATGGATGACTTCGATGTTAGAATATTAAATACCTTGGATTTCTTTGACCCCTTGATATTCTATTATTATTATTTTTCTCACATTTAATTGTAGGACAAAATTACCATATATAATTGGATAAATATAAATATATAATACACTAATCTAGACGGAAGTAGAAACTTCATCTGATATAATCTTGCGAATAAATAAGTCTTACGATTAAATCTATCACTGAAGAGTTTAATTGGTTAAAAAACTTCCCCTTTTGGTTGTACTCTAAGATGGGAGGAGTCCTAAAATCTCCATAAATAACTCTTAGTCTCTTCCTGCTGTACGTAATATTGTGTAGTTCCACACATCATTAAATACATATTAATATAGACAATAAGGGAAAGAATTGAACAATATCAAGGTGCTTCATTCTGTCAAAGAATTAACATAGTTTAAGTATCGCGATGGCTTAAAGATCCTGTGCAATTTATGTTTAATATGTGGTATCAGAGCATTAGAGTTAAAATTTTATGATTTGTACATCTGTAATGGATTATGATATAAGTAATACTATGATACACGCACCCAATTTGGACATGTTTGAGATGATTCTGAATCAGTATGTGTGTGAAATATATCAATAGTTGTTTTGTTTAAGGCTAATTATCACTTGTCATGGTCGATTGAATTAATTATCATGGTGTTGGTTGAGACTTTAAATCACAGTTTGTTGTCATGGGATGTGTGCAAGTTTGCTATATGTATGTGTCAAATACTTAAATAGACCCAATTTTTTATTCCACGTGTAAATTTCTGTAGTGTAGATTAAACCTTATATAATCTATGACACATCAGTTGATGTAAGCAAGATTTTTTAAACTTTAATCCTGACCACAAATTTTACAGGTGAAAGTAAAGATCGGATCTACTTAAATATTTTCCTATATATGCGACTTATTTTTTTATGTCAACAATTTAGTTTGAATCTTGACTGAATTCAGAGGCATTGACTGACTTAATTATAGCTATTGCATCCTCAGCCATAGAATTACAGCTATCTAGTTGAATGTTTAAGTCACTTAATTGTGTTTGATATTTCTGTGGCTATTTATAATATTATTAAAAAAAACCGATGCTTCGATTTTGTTATTTCACAAGTGATGATTTCTTCATACATAAGAACTCAAATTCCTTGTGTATTTGATTTTGTTATAATTTTATGAGAATCTAATCTTCTAAGGGACCCTACCATATTAATACATGGAAGCATGTATGTCTAATACTTGTGAATTGTGATCTTTCTCACAACACTAAATTGTCTAATGAATGCATAAGAAGTTGAATAATTTATTCATATTGGTTATGCAATATTTCTATATTCATATGATTATATACATTAGTTAAATATTTTATTCATATGATTATTGCTGTTTTCTAATGAGCTCAAGACATTATCGTCCATTCTTGCATGGCCTATTTCATGGTCTTTTTATGTGGGGCCTGGTAATGTTGTAATTTCATTATTTGAGTTTAAATGGAACTAATGCATTGAGCTATATCAAGGCCTTGTTTTTCACGGATTGGACTTATTTGTGTGTAGCCTCTAAAATTAATAAAAGATATTGAGCAGCTACAATTACAATTCTTTTGTTTGGTCACATATGGCCCAACAAAAAGAAGCATTGGTTCCATGACATTCATCCTAGACTATGCTTACTTTGCTGATATATTGATGGTTGATAAATGTCTTAATTTCTTGGTCATGCTTTTTGGTATGCTTATTTAGCTGTCAATTAATTATTTATATGAGCGAAATCTTGGGTAATTGTTTTCCAAAATTTTGTGATCATAACTAATTCATGACAGAATAAAATTACTTGAAGCTCATATAAAAGCATGTTTGGACGGTTTAACCTAAATAATTTAAATAAACATAAGAACTAAAGCAGACCCATTAACAAAAGCATTAGCACCAAAGAAATTTTTGGAACATGTTAGTTCTATAATTCTTGATAAATTTTGAATATATGCTTATTTATTATTTTGGACACATATTTAATAAAATATTATTTTCTAATTTGTGCACATTATTGATATATATATATATATATATATATATCAGTCGGGATGCAATATTTGGACTATTAATATACATTACAGAATTGATTGTCTATTTTCTTCCTCATTTAGTTTATCTACGTCTATTTGTTGAATATTGCAATATTGTAAGGATCCATATATATATTATATGATATAGAACCGATATGATCCATTTCAATGACTGCGTAAGATAGACATAGATTAATATTTGTGGCCACTTTATTGACTCCATATTAATATTTATGTGGTCAATTGTACACAAGTGATTGAATATTAGAATATTAACTTTAGTGGATTTCTTTGACCACTTGATATTCTAATATTATTATTATTATTTTATCCCATTTAATTGTAGGACCAAATTATCATGTAAATAATTAGATAAATATAAATTAGATTGTATAAGAGAAGGAAGTAACTCTTCATCTTCAGCGATAGATAAGAATCATACGATTAGCTATATATTTGAAGAATTTAATTGGTTAAAAGGCTTCCCTTTTCTGTTGGACTCTATGATGGGAGGAGTCTTAAAATCTCTATAAATAGCTCTTGGTCTTCTCTCTCCCTATTGTAAGGTAATATTGTGTAGTTCCACCAATTACTAAATACACATTAGTATAGATAGTAAGGAAGTGAACAGCAAAGAAGCAAGTATTTCATCTTGTTTAGGACGAATTAGTTTCGGTATTACGATGGCTTAAGGTACATTTCCTTGACAATACTTTACTTGTATTTATAAATCATAAATAAAGATTCAGTGCAATTTATGATTAACAAAAGAAATCAAGAGGAAACCTATTGTTTGCATTCCGTGAGGACATAATTGTTGACATACTGTCACGATTACCTGTGAAGACTCTTGGGAGATTCAAGCCCGTTTGCAAGTCATGGAAAGCTTTGATATCAGATCCCAAATTTAGTTTCTGAAGAAGAATTTGAGCAATTTATTGTACAGATCTAATCGTTGATAGATGAATTTTTTTATTTTTTCTATACAAGTTGAATCTTATACAGATATAAAATACATTGTCTAGCACTGTCACTTATACAAGCCTTGATTAGCATTAGTGAACAACATCTATTATAATATATTCTTCGGACTTTGCTTCGACAAATCCACCGATGATTAAAAAGTAGTAACTGTAGATACTAAGTTGGTTTATATGGCCATCTGATGATTAAAAAGTAGTAACTATAGCTACTAATTTGTTTTATATGGCCAGTTTAAGGATGAGAAAAATCAAAATAATAGACATTGATTTTTCCTATAGAGTTTTTCCAAATTGAAAACTACATCCAAAATTCTAGTGAGCGACCATTTACATTGGTTAGTACACGAGGGGTCACGTGAAAATTGGACCTTGATTGTTTACTTCGATGCAAGAATGGATGTATTTAACGAATTGCCAATGCCAGAGCGTGTAGCGGATTTTGAATTTGTTCATGGATTGGGAGTTTTGGATGGATGCCTTTCCATGTCAAGAGTTGTGTCTTTGGAGCGGACACATCATAACGTTTCGGTTATGTCATACATCTATGAGACAATATGGTGTAAAGGAGTCTTGGACTATGTTGTTCACTATTCAGTGTTGGCTCGTGCCTGTATGTTATATAAAGTCTGATGAGGATGTTTTGTTAGAGAATAAGTTTCATATGGTGTATTACAACTCAAAGAACGAAAATGAAGATTACGTATGATTCCCTCGCCAATTGTTGTCCAATTAAGTATGTGGAGAGTTTAGAATTAGTTGAGGTTTAGGATAGCAAGAATAATGACAAGGAATCACTAAAACTCAGGGAAACATGGTGTACTAATTAAATTGCCTGAATCTTTCTGTATTGTTTGTAGACATATATTGAGTATTTCAAAAGATTTCATATTCCACATTAGAAAACTATTGAATCTTATATCACTTTACATTGATTGATACCTTAGTGGGCATGTGATAACAAGAAAACTAGTAGTGGCTGGCGCACATGTGAGGGGTCCGAGTTGGGGCAATCCAAGTGCAAACTGGCAGATTTACCCCCTGACGCGTGGATTAAAAATGGCTTATTCCAATTTTACTCTTTTTTCTTGCCACTAAATGTGTATTCAAGTTATCAGGAATTGATACTAAGGTTTCACTAGTTGTCTGTCTGATTATACACAACAGATGTGTTTAAGAGACATTTGTAAACTCATACCAAAGAAGCATGTTATAAACATATAAGAATATTTATAGGGAAACTTTTAAAACGTTAAGTGAGAATCATCCAAAAATACTCAATGAAGAAGGCAACAACAATCTAAAGAAACTATGGCCTCCAACAACATTCTTTGTCAACCATGTTCCTACTGATGCCATTCAACCTTCTCAGTCTTTTACTGCATCTCTTTCACCCGCTGCTCCTGTTGCCCTTGCATGTGCCAAGCCTTTTCTTGATATATCCAAAATTGAAATTTTCATAAATGAAAATTTCAAAAGATTTAGTAACTGTAATTGACACAGCTAGATGTGCATAAGAGACAGATACACTACTTCAGCCAAGCCTAATCTAGACAGCGATGATGTCAAGATACAGGAAGATGGCAACATGCCAGTATGGTATGTCGCCACACTATTTTGCGAGCTATTTTCTAATGAGTTGTTTGACATGCACTGAAGTTTGAAGGAAGCTAATGCTAAAAGCAAAGGCTTGTGGTAGGGAAAGTTTGTCAATGGCAGATGACTGATGAGAAGGAAATGAAGCTTCAAATCAATGAATACCCAAAATTGCTCATAGATTTGAAATCCGAAAAGATCTTTCTACCAGAGAACTTTGCTATCGGGAAGCTGATTAAGAAGCTGCTAGGCTCATGGAGTGACTATAAAAATAGCTTGAAGCACAAGTAGAAAAATTTTACCATTGAGGGACTAGTAACACACATCCTGATTGAAGACACCAACAAAAAAAAGTTTGGGAAAACTAAGGAGATGGTAATATCAAAGCAAAACTTAGTGCAAAACAATAATGAGTGTACGAAGATTAGTCCCAAAATTACATATGTAATAATCCCAACTTTAAGAGCAAAAGAAAGGCTCTTGTTTTGTTTGTGGAAAACCAAGTCATTATGCTCCTCAATGCCGGAAAAAAGTGAGAAATGACAAAGCAAAAGTTAATTCTCCCAAGGCTAACCTAGTTGAAGGAGATGAAATGATTGCTACAGTTATTTCTTAAGTGAACATTGTAGCCAATGTGAAAGAATAGGTGGTAGACTCTAGGACTACTCAAAACATTTGTGCAAATTGAGAAGCATAACCTCCAATACTCTTATACACATCTATGACGAAAGGACTATTTATAAGACTCATGAATTGCCAAGGTTTTGGGTAAGGGTCAAGAGCTCTTGAAACTTACTTCATAAAAAACTTTAGCCCTCAAGGATGTGCTACATGTTCCAACTATTAGGGTGAATTTGGTTTCTATAGCCTAGTTAGGAAAAATTGGGATGAAAGTGTCATTTGAACACATCTTGTCTTTTGAATGGGCTAGGGATGTGTATGCTAGACTGTGACATGTTAATGTTGTATATATAAAGAAAATGCAATATCTAGGCTTAATATCTGACTTAGATTCAACTAGTATTGATAAATGTGAAATATGTGTAGAAATTAAAATTAACAAAAAGACATGTTTTTCTATAAATAGAGAAACCAAATTATTGTCTTTAATTCATAATGATTTAGGTAATTTTAAACAAACTATGACTAGAAGTGGTAAAAAATATTATGCGACTTTTATTGATATTTTTCCTTTTTTACTTAATACAGATTTAATTAGAATTTGTTTGACCCCTTTAATGCCTTTCTTCCCTATACACACTATGATGTGTATAAGAGACAGCATACAGATAAGATAGACTCACCCCACAAATTATCAGGTGTGTGAGAACTAACTGATATAGAGTTCATTATTTCTAATTCTACACCATATGAAACTTCTAATTGAGTAGTTGAAAGGAAAAACAGAACACTAAAAGAAATAATGAACTCTATATCAGTTAGTTCTCACACACCTGATAATTTGTGGGGTGAGTCTATCTTATCTGTATGTTACTTACAAAATAGGATTCCTCATAAAAGAATTGGCAAAACACCTTATGACTTATGGAAAGTTATAAAGCTAATTTGAAATATTTAAAAGTGTGGGGGTATCGTGCTAAAGGATTATTGCTTGAACATAAGAAGAGTAAAATAGGTTTCAAAACTTCTGATTGTATGGTTATTGGATATGTTGAATATAGTGCTGCATATAGGTTTCTTCAGAACAAAACAATGTGCTTGACTAATTCAGTAATTGCGACAAAGAATATTGAATTCTCTGAGCATATTTTTCCATTGTCTAATAAACAGACATGCACCTGTTAAAATAAATAGAGAAGTAACCTTTGATGAGGAATTGAGAAGAAGCAAAAGGCATCTATAAAAGAATTTTCTTATTAAAATGACTTTCAAACTTTTATTGTTGATAATGATTCTTTAACTTATTTTGATGTCATCTCTTCATTTGATGCAGAATTGTGAAAAAAAAAAAGCAATAATGATTGAAATTGATTCTATTATGAAAAATAAAACTTAGATTTTGGGTGATTTATTGCTTGGAGCAAAACCTATTGGTTGTAAATAGATGATACGTTTACACTAGTAACTAATATTTATTCTATTCAGGTTTTATTTTCCTTAACTTACATTTATAAACTTTTTGTTTATCAAATGGCTATTAAAGCTATGTTTTTAATTACTGATTGAGAATAAGTGATTTATATAGTTAAACTTGAGGGATGTGTTGTATCTGGACAAGAACATAAAGTTTATAAATTAATTAAATCTCTTTATGGTCTTAAAAAATCTCCTAAACAGTTGCATGAGAAATTTGATCAAGCCTTAATGAGAGATAGTTTTCTTCTGTTAAAGTGGATAAATTAGTATTTATATTAAAGTTGTAAATAGTGATTCTGTGACAATCTTCTTATATGTTTATAACATGCTTATATTTGGTATGAGTTTACATATTGTACAAAGTACTAAATATTTTGTCTTCTAACTTTGATATGAAAGATTTGGGTGAAACAAATATAATATTGGGTGTTAAAGTCATAAGGATAGGGATATGATATTATATTGTCACAAGAATATTATGCAGAGAGACTTCTTAAGAAATTTGAAAATTTTGATATGACACTTGTGAGCACTCCTTTTGATATTAGCAATCAATGGATCAGACTGGATTTCTCAATATTTTAGAAGATTACAGTGATGAAAACTGGATCAGATGACACAAAATCCACTAGTGCTTATGTGTTTACCCTTGGTGGTGGTGCAATAGCATGAAAATTAGCCAAACAAACGATCATTGCTAGATCGAATATGGAATTAGAACATATAACTCTGGAGTTAGCTGGTTCTAAGGCTGATTTGTTAAAAAACTTCTGAACTAATATTCCTTTAACTAAGGATTTGTTGCCTCCTGTATCTATACAAAGTGAATGTCACGCGACAATTTCTATTGTCAAGAATAATTCTCATAATTGTAAAAGTTGATACATGAAATTCACATGATGTTATAAAGCAGCTACTCAGAGATGGAATAATTTTCATTGACTATATGAAGTCAAAAGTGAATTTGGCCAATCATTTGACTAAACTTGGGAAGAAAATTAGTTCTTCAAACCTCGAAGGAAATGAGACTTAGGCCAATAAGATGTCAATAAAGATGGTAACCCAACCAATATGCGATTGGAGATCCTATGAAATAGGTTCTTATGGGTATATAACAAATCAAAATTGACACTGAAGTACTTCAAGTTCAGTCCCTCCTAAGATGAGTACTTTGATTGCTACAATTTGTAAGGATAAGTTAAAAAACTATTAATGAATTCATATTCCTTAGAGATAGTATTGAAAGAAGTATACACTTGATTAATTCACCTATATGAGACTATCTCTAAGTTCAAAATCTTTTAAAATATGTTAAGGATTAATAGTATAAATACTTAATATCTGTTCTTATACACATCTAGATGTGTATAAGAGACAGGCATATGCTTTCTCTCACATTTATTGACACCTTAGTGGGCTTGATGATAAGAAAACTAGTGGTGGACGCTGGACATGTGGGGGCCCGAGTTGGGCCAATCTAAGTGCAAATTGGCAGATTTGCCCACTTTACGCAGGGGTTAGAAATGAACTAGTCCAATTTTACCCTTTTTTTGTTTTGCCTCACTAAACTAGTAATGAAGTTTTACTTAATTACCTTGCTTGTTTATTAGAATTTTACTTGGTCCTCCCACGATTTACCTTTTTGTATTGAATTTTGACCAAGTATAACTAACTTACTTGGTTTACCCTACGTTTTAACGTTCTGCTAAACCAAGTAAGTAGAAAATTCTGTTCACTCAAGGTTTTGAAAATTTCTCTATAAATACAACCCTCATTTCTACTTTAGAATCATCCCAAATATTACTCAATCTTGTGGAAACATTTCATCTTAACTAAAATATTTTTTTAGAACAATACATCTCCTTGTACGACTCAAGTTCTCTTACCATCCTAATTTAAACTACAATGGTTTTTGTCCTGTGTTGTGTTAATTATTGTATCATTTTAGGGGGTAAAAGAATTGGAGTTACTTTCTTCGATTGATTGATCTCTTCAACGGCACTAGAAGTTCAGCAATTAAAATAAGTTTGCAAGCAATTTGGTATTGATTACGAGGATTAATTCCTCAAAATGATTGGTTCTGTACATGATTCCTTCACAGACTGTATTTATTTTGGTAATTTAATAATTTCTAGACATTCTACTAAAAATTGAAATATGAAATCTGAATAATTTAAGTATTGAAGTATTAATTCACTAAATTCATAAAGTTGTATATGTTTGATAATTGCATATATGTGTTTGATATTACCACTAAATTTAAATATTTTATCCGTGTGTATTATATATAGTTCAATAATAATTTATATATTATTTTTTATTCTGTTAAATTTTTTAATATTGTCTTTTTAATATAAAAATAATTACTGATGTATAGTGTGTGTTGGGTGTGTGAGAGAGAAAGAGGTACTATGTGCAATTGTGTGTCTGTGTGTGAGAGAGAAAAAGGTATTATGTACAATTTTGTATATATGTGTGTGAAAGAGGGAAATATAGCGTGTAAAAATAAGTTAAAAAAGGAAAAAAAAAAAAAATTTATGTGCTTGTTGTGTAAGTATAGAGAGCAAGTATGAAAATTTGTGTGTGGATGTGTGAGAGAAGAATGTGTGTGAGAGAAGATAAATGTATTTTGTTTGTGGAAGAAATGACAAGTTTTGTGAGTGTGTGAAAATTGGAAAGAGTGTGGATATAAAGAAAAATTGGATAAATTTTGCTATACTAACAAAAAATTCAGCAAATTTTAATAAAAATTCTAGCAAATTAAGTGTGACAAACTTTCCACTTAGAATTTTGTACACAAGTTAATGTGACCTTAATGTATTAAGAGTTAATAAAATTTTGTTATTAAACACATTTAATACAAAAAGTATTTAATGAATTGATTTCAATCATTTAATAGGGTTATCAAACACCCTAAATTATGATGGACTAATAGAAGACTCCCATTTAAAATGAATGACCCACTAATTAAGAATATATGATATCTATACTTGATTATTGAATAATTATTAAAATATTTAATGATTATTCAATGACCACCATAAACCTTCATAAACCTTGTACAACACCCTCTATTTACTTAATACATGTCTTCGTTGTTTGTCATAATTCATGAAGTTGGATTTATGAGGCGGCATCAATTCAAGCTTCCTTCGGCCATGTGTTTCCTTGGCAAGGGCGCCTGCAACAAAGATGGCCACTCTTACTTCTGACTTTGATGTTTTAATGATTTGAAGCTTGAGGCGTTCAACAAGAGTCAATAGAATCGTAGTTAAAAAAAGAAAAAGAAAAACTAGAGTTATAGAGTTATGGACCATGGGGTAAATGTAGAAGCTTAAACGAGAAGAAAGGATTATTCTTAATTTTCATCCTCAAATTGATTTTCTGTATCTAGACTCAGGTAGCCACAATAAATTCTCTATATCTAGACCCAGGTAGTCACATAGTTTATAAAAAGAGATTCATATTGTATAAGAGATTTTGTTGGACCTGAATTTGGTTCTTTTTTTTGTTTATTGTGAATTTTCTTAAAAAAAATTATATTCTTATGGTTTTTTTTTAAAAAATTAAATAAAATGATTATTTCATAATTAATATATATATATATAGAGAGAGAAAAACAGACATACACACATGTTTATTGTAATAGCTTAACTAATTCGAATTGGATTTGAATAATTAGAATTATATATGAATTCATACCTGAATAAACGAGTTAGAAACGGGTCGAGGCATGATCCATTGACCATCTTAGGTGGGGTGCCTTGATTAACTAGTAAAGGTACTATTAATCTGAACTTGTTGGTTTACTCCTTTAAAATATCCTATTTTAGAAGCGTGGAGAATAGTTAAAGCTCCTGTTTCAAAAGGCGAGATCGATTTCATGAGTTGCATAAGAATAACGCCTTCGACTTCCCGTGTTATAAGGCGCATCAGATTCAATCGTCAGGACCTATTCTTAAAATGCACGATTTAAATTCAATACTTTCGTATCAACGAAATTGAGGTCTTCCTACGCAAATATCTTCAGAGGTCAAATCATCTTATGTTAATTTTGAGTCGTGTGTTCTTTAAAATTAATAAAGTACACAACAATATGGTGTTGATCCATATATCTCTTCTCGTATATTTATAAACAAATCTCATATATGAACAATAAATTTGTGTATGGTACACGTAATATACAATGCATATGTTTGATTCTTGTTTGTTTAATTAGTGCTATGTTTTTTTTTTTTTTTTTTTTTAAATGTGAGAGAAAGCATATGCTTTGCAATTATATATGAAGTATTAGATTTAGCACATAAGATAATGTTAAGTACATCTTATCAAATTTGAAATATTAGATAAATTAAACCTAAAAACTAAGACTACGGTTGTTTATTCAACCAAAAGAAGAATAATCACAAGGTTAGAGACTTGTCAGAGTGCAATTGTCAACATATACATATTAAACACTTATTAATTTAATTGATTTTTTTTTCGTTTTATTTTTCTTCTTGACAAACTCAGCATTTAACAGAAATATATAAATTTCATTAAATCTAAATAATTATTTATTATTTATTTTTAATTTGGTTTGTTTATAACAACACTATGAACTAGTTATATTGAGGCATTGATTTTATAAGTTAATTAATGTTCTATTTTATTACGTTCTTCAGAAATATGTTCAGGCACTCAGAGCAGATATCTCAGGTGGTTCAAAATATTTGCCATTATTTTTTTCTCTCAAGCTTGATTTGTAGTTCATCACCTTTGAGAACGTGTGTGATAATTTAACTGTCTCGGAGGTAAAATTGATTTAAATTTCGGCTCTATCATCAGATCTTAATTAATGCAAGTTACATTTACACTTTGGCATCTAATAAACGCTAGATTTCTTATATTCTTGATTTCTTTACATATTAATGTTAGAAATATTTAGTTTGAAAAAATTAAGTTGTTTGGTGTATGATAAATTGTGACTTTTCAGATAATAACAACGATATTGGATAAGTTGTTTGTGTTCAAGAATGTTATGTTTTATTTAATTGTAATTATTATTTTAATTAAAAGGCATGATTTCTGATTGGATTGTGACTTTTGGTTAATTATTACGATTGTAATTAACTGATATATTCTTCAAAAGAGTTGTGATTTTATAGAAAGTCATGTTTGTTCAAGACTTCTATTATAAGTATAAGTCAGTAGAATATCACGATATATTATTCATTCTACCTACTTTCTCTAACTCCTAAAAGAGTTTATCAGAAGAATTTAGAGAAATTGTTGTCTGTAAATTCTTGAGTGCTTATAATTAATCATTAATCATAGGGGTGATTTGCCAATACCTTACCGCAAATAGTGGAGGCAAATATCACCTTAAGAACAGTATGATTAAACATGTTTTTGGGTACTATTTATCTTTTTGTCAGACATACATTTTCCTAACAATGTTAAGGTGATATTTGGTTAAAGATAGAGACTACCCAGGAGACTGCTTTTAAAGTCATGAACTAAAACTTTATAAAATTGGATCGTTTTGATGGGAGGAATTTAATTGTTGGAAGGACTAGATAATGTTTCTCCTGACTGCCATGAAGATTTCCTATCTCTTGCCACAAATTTGGAAAAATTGCCAGATCCTAAGGATGATAGCATCACCATAATAAATTCCTTCTTTTTTGGATCTATTTTGGATCAAGTTCATGATCTACAGATAATTGTTTCCAAATCATGTATTTGTCCAACATCTGTCTCTTATACACATCTAGATGTGTATAAGAGACAGGACTGTCTCTTATACACATCTAGATGTGTATAAGAGACAGCAAGGGAATGTTCTGAGTCAATGCAAGTGGGGCATACACATCTAGATGTGTATAAGAGACAGATCATAGGGTGTATTTGCTTCCTTCATGTGTTGAAGAAACAAAAACTTGAAAATACTAATAATGCAAAATGGTGACTTATGTATAAATCTCCTGATGAAATAATTGCATGGTTTCCCAATTGCGTATTAGTATGGTTTTTGATAAAAATATACTAATAATGCACACTTGGTTGAAACCATGTCTAAATCTCCTGATGAAATAATTGCCATGGTTTCCCAATTGCGTATTAGTATGGTTTTCGAATTGACATAAGGCCACCAATACTGTCTCTTCTAACTATCTAGGCATGTATGAAGGCGCTACAATTTTCATTACCCATTAGAACCACTTGTCTTTCTTTAGCAATTTCTATAAAGACAAGTGGTTCTAATGGGTAATGAAAATACTGCAAATGTGCTTGGCAAAGGTTCTGTAGAGTTGCAATTTACCTCTACAGAATGTTCTTCATGTGCCTAATATTAGAAAAATTTGATATCTACCAATCTCTTACGTAAGAAGGGGCTTAAAGCTGTAATAGAATCTTATAGTATTGTCATAATATCAAAAAATGGATGGGCAAAGGGTCTTCTTGTGACGGAATGTACAAGTTAAGCATTAATAATATTAATAAATCTATTTCTGTTTGTTTTGTTGAACACTCCACTTTTTTATGGCACGGTAGATTGGGACATGTTAATTATAAATCATTAAAATTTATGTCTAAGCAAGGACTGATTTCATGTAAAAATGATATTAATAATAAATGTGAAGTATGTGTTCAAGCAAAAATAACTAGAAAACCATTTCCTTCAATAAATTGAACTTCAAAATTTTGGAATTTGTCCATACTGATATTTGTGAATTTATGGAGTTTTAACTAGAGGAGGAAATAGGTATTTCATCACTTTTATTGATAATTATTCAAGATACATACATGTGTATTTAATCAAATTAAAAGACCAAACTTTTGAAATGTTCCGATGCTATAAGTCAACAGTAGAATATCAGAAAGAAAAGAAAATAAAAATTTCTTAAGGAGTGCGATAATACACATAGAATGTTTTCTTTCAGAATTTTCTAAATTTTGTGAAGATAATGGAATATTACATCAAACTAGTTCTCCTTATACCCCTCAACAAAATGGACTAGCAGAAAGGAAAAATAGAATATTAGTAGATATGACAAATGCTATGATATTAAGTGCAAAATTACCTTTAAATCTTTGGGGAGAGGCATTATTGACTGCATATCATATACACAATAGAATTCCTTCAAGCAAAAGAAAATTTTCTCCTTATGAATTGTGGAAAGGAAGAAAGCCAAATCTAAATTATTTTAGAGTTTGGGGATGTTTAGCATTCTATAGAGTTCCTGATTCTAAAAGAAATAAATTAGGACCAAGATCTCTAAGAAGTGTGTTTGTAGGATATGTAGAAAATTCCAAGGCCATATAGGTTATTGGATGTGGAGTCTAATGTTATTGTAGAATCAAGAGATGTTAAATTCTTTGAAAATAAGTGGATAATAATCATGAATCAACCCTGTCTCTTATGCCTAGTACACAAAAAGATGATGTACTTACTTCTAGTAACAAAAGGAAAAATATTGATACTTCCATTGAATCTAGAAGAAGTCAAAGAATTTTCTGAAAAGAAAAATATTTAGACTCTGATTTTATTTCTTCTGAAGCTATTATATTCTTAGTTGAAGGTAATAGAGAATGTGTTTTCAATCAAATACCTATTTTATTTAATATTGAAGAAGATTCATAAACCTATAAGGAGGCTATGACATCTAGAGATGTGTGATTTGTAAGGAAGGGATTAATTACGTCATTTATACACTTCCTTAGATGTGTATCAACATCTCTAGTAGACTTATGTCCGAGTTCAAGACTAGATGTGTATAAGAGACAGCTTTTAAACTGTATTTATGATGGTTTTAAATTTTTCGAACCTTTAAAGCCATATTGGTAGTAAAGGTTTTAAACAAAAGAAGGAATTGATTATTTTGATACTTATACCAGTAGCAACAATAACTTTTATAAGAGTGTTATTGTCTTTGGCGTCTATTTATGATGTTTATTTGTACATCAAATGGATGTTAAAACTGCATTTTTAAATGGTGTATTGGAAGAAGAGGCCTACATGGAACAACTTGAAGGTTTTGTTCTTCCTGGAAATGAAAAGAAAGTTTGTAAATTAGTTGGATCTTTATATGGTTTGAAACAAGCACCAAAACAATGGCACGAAAAATTTGATTCTGTCATTTTGTCTCATCTTTTAAGCATAATAATGCTGATAAATGTGTTTACTCAAAATTTACACATGATTATGGTGTTATTATATGCTTATACGTTGATGATATGCTAATTATTGGGACAAATACGATAGCTATCGTATTTGTCAGATTGTTCACAAAACTTACCACCAAATACTAATACATCAGTTGCTCAAATTAAATATTTAAGTGTTATTGGTAGCTTAATGTATGCAATGCATAGTACAAAGCTAGATATCTCTTTTGTGGTTTGTAAACTGTCTAGATTTACTAGTTGTCATAGTAAAGAATATTGGAAGGCAATTACAAGAGTTCTAGGATATGTGAAGAAGACAAAACATTAGGACTATTTTATAATAATTTTCACCAGTTTTGGAAGGTTATACTGATACTAGTTGGATAACTAGTGCAAGTGATAATAAGTCAACTTTAGGTTGGATCTTTACACTTGCAGAAGGAGCTGTTTCATGGGCTTCTAAGAAGAAAACATGTACAACTCATTCCACAATGGAATCAGAGTTTGTTGCCTTAGCAGCAGCCAGTAAAGAGGAAGAATGGCTAATTAATTTATTGTTGGACATTGATTTGTGGCCATGTCCAATGCCAGCTATTTCTTTACACTACGATAGTGAAGACATGCTACTATGTCAAGAGTTTTTAATAAGGTATACAATGGAAAGTCTAGACATATTAGTTTAAGGAATGATTATGTTAGACACTTAATTTGTAATGGAGTAATCACAATTCAATAAGTGAAAACAAGTAATAACTTGGTTGATCCTTTTACAAAAGAACTCACTAAGGAGTTGGTGAGAAAAACAGCAGAAGGAATGGGATTGAAATCCTTTAGCTAACTAAAGTCACCAGTAATAGAACCCAACCTTTATCTAGACTAAATCTAGTTTAAAGGTTTAATGGGTAATAACAAGTTCCTGATAAGTGGTTGTGGGCACTAGAAAATAATATATTGCCATTCCAAGTCTAGTGCATATTATAAGGTAAAAGATACCAAGGGTGAGTTAAATTAAAAAAAAAAAAACTCTTAATGGATACAAGAAAGCCTATATTAGTAAGGTTCAAAGGACATCCACCTACATGAACAGTTTGGGGTTAACTTTTGGACATGTTCATGAAAAGCCTAGCGGTGTAGCACGTGGCCATATGAGTGCTAAAATATTGTGAACTTTATAAGGAGTTACATAAAGATGTGTTGAGAAACATTTCCGATTTTAACATAAGAATTTGTGATTTAATGCTATATGCAACCAATGATTCGTTAGAATTTTGAAATACTTACTAAGGATAGGTTTAAGTTGAAAGATACCTGTCTTTATATAAACATTTATGATACAGAGAAAATACTTAGTTATTCAAATTAAGTGGGGGATTGTTAGAAATATTTAGTTTGGAAAAGCTAAGTTGTTTGGTGTCTGATAAATTGTGACTTTTCAGATAATAATAATGATTCTGATAAATTGTTTCTCTTCAAGAAAGTTATGTTTTATTTAATTATAATTATTATTTTAATTAAAAGTCATGATGTTTATTGGGTTGACAGGTACTTAACCTTGATCTGTTGTTCAAGACCAGACATAAAGCAGAATTGCATGCAAAGTTTTGTGTGTAATTGACTGAAATTATTATCCAATAATGTATGTATAAACAGGGCTGCAACTTTTACCATTTATCTAAGGATGCCCTTGAAACGTTTGAACAAATTATTGGCGGATGTTGGTTGTTGATAAAATTTGATATTTTAAGTATTGCGTACAATTTTAAACAGCCAACCTCACCAGAGGATGAGGTTATTAAATTCCAACAAAATCTGACTGGTTAAAGATGATCTATATATAGATAAGTCTGTCTCTTATGGTCATCCAGATATCCTAGAACCTTTTGTATGAATAATGTGCCTACTAAGAAGTATAGTAAAGGTACATATTCGCTTTCTTCAAAACGATTCACACTCCTATAAATTTTTGTTCAGATGCATTAGGTTGTAATGTGTCGCCTCTAAAATACAACAGTTTAACTCATGATTGTGACTTTCCTTTAATACGTACAATCAAAGGAAGTAGAAGAAGTATCAATATTTTTACCTTGTCCATATAATTTTTGTAGTGATAAGTAGAAAATAATATTTGCTAAGAAATTTATAGGAGTGTCTACTACTCATCCACTTAACACTTTGTATTTATAGGCTTCAAACATTACATTTGATGTGTATAATACAATGTATAGTGAAGTTTTTAAATGTCATAATAATAATCATCTAGATGTGTATAAGAGACAGAAATGAGGAGGCTACAGCCTCAGAATTATAACCCATGTAATAAATAAATATTTATAACTAAAATTTATAATAAAATTTAAAACCATCATAAATACAGTTTAAAAGGTGTAACTCCTAAATAAAGCTCAATAATTCATCTAAATATAAGAATTTATTTCTTATACACAAAATATTTGCTATAAAGCTACCCCAACCACCGATTTGTTTGCTGAATAATTGATGAAGCTGGTAGGAAGATGTTCAATAGTAAAATTCACGTTTTACATGCTGTGACCATTTCTTTTAATTTCTTGTAGCTGAGTAGAGTGCTAAACTCAACTACAAAGCTGAATTTCTGGCAAAGAGTAGACTGTGCTATAGCTGCAGCCTGCAAGAATGGAGTCCCCATCATCAGTTCGATTCGTCTCTGAATGTTTCATCAAACCAAAATACATTCGAGAAGAATCAGAAGTACCAATTTACTTGTCACCATGGGATCTATCAACTCTCTTTATACACTACATCCAGAAGGGATAAGTAACTTTTCCCCAAGCCTCCAGCATTTGACAATGATCAGATCTATATTACACATTAGCTTCGCAATTCCAGGATCTCTAGTAGAGACCCCTAACGATAGTGAAGTCTATCCGTTATCAGGCCGTTTTGCAATGCGGAATTGCGAAGCTAATCCTTCCAACCTGGTCATTTACATTGACTGTAAGAAAGATCCTGGTGCTAGATTCATTCATGCATCGTTGGGCTTGACTCTGGATGATATACTTTCACCAACTGATGTTCCACAAGTTGTACGATCATTTTTCGATCACGATGGTTCCATCAGCTATGATGGCATCACCGAGTCTTTGCTGAGCATTCAAGTCACTGAGTTGATTGATGGCATCTTTATTGGATGCTCCATGAACCATATGATGGGTGATGGCACGTCTTTCTGGCATTTCTTGAATTCATGGTCTGAGATATTCAAAGCGGAGGGGAAAGCTATTGCAATCTCAAGGCCACCTACATATGAGAAATTGTTTGCCTGAGGGACATGGCCCAATCATCAGTATTCCATTTTCTGAAAGTTATATGTATTTAGCACACATATAGATATGTATAAGAGGAGCACTGTGCTTTCTCTCAGAGAAAGAATCTTCCATTTCTCCTGAGAGTCGGTAGCAAAGCTGAAAGCAAAAGCAAAAGCAAATGCCGGATGCAACGCCAGTACTAAGATTTCTTCTTTGCAGGCATTATCAGCCCTTATTTGGATTTGTATAACAAGATGTAGGAACATCGCACCTCATCAAAAAACAAACTTTACCATGGTCTTGAACAACAGATCTCTTATTAGTATGGGATGTTTCTAAGAGACAGCTATTTACCATAGTTGTATATGTATGAGTGGAGGTGCAAATAAGTTTGATGGGAAAGTAACAGTGCATCCAGGAACAGAAGGAGGCGCGAGTATGGAACTTATTTGCATATAGGCTTCAATCTCATGTAATGACTTCCTTAATCCATATGGAGTTCATGGAGTCTGCATCTTTTTCAAGAAGTCTTTAGACTAAGTTTTGAGTTGTTACTCTATGTAATATGATTAAGCATTCAGGTCTTATTGTTCTATCCTATTGTGCTTAAATTTGGTGACATCCTACTCTTCTGAAATTTGAAAGCTGTTTCAGGTTGTTCTCAACAAGTCGAACACTTTTAGTGTTCGTACTGAAATGGAAAGTCGATCATTGCCACTGATTTTGCATTGACATCGTTGTGAGGGAGCAGATTTTTCTCCCTTAATAGGGATCCTTCCTTCGTGTTAGTGGGCTCCAATGAGGTTTCCTTCATTTTGTCCCCGATACACTGTCTCCTTTTCGTCGTCATTGCCGGAAACCGTTACTCATCCACCAGGAGTATAAGAGACAGACAATGAGGAGGCTACAACAAGACAATTCCGAATGACCAAACCTCAATATGGCCTATTACATGTGTCACTCAACTAAATAGTATCACACCAAAAAGCATAAGTGTGATAATCGTTCATATAATTTTCCGTAAATTGCATTTTTAGAATTCTCTTTAGAGGCTGGAAGACATCGAGTTTGACTCTGATCCTCATGAATTTTCCCCCCGCAACTTCTTCATTATCGGTTTCAGGAGACAAATTCCCTATACTCTGCCCAATCAACTTAGTAGTAGCTAGATTCATTAATTATGGTATATTAGCAAAACAAAAATAAGAAAAAATTTGATTGTACGTATTAAAGGAAAGTCACAATCATGAGTTAAACTGAGATGTGTATAATTTATGAGGAAGTAAAACGTTTCTCTTATTGGTCATGAATTTTAAGTCACTGAAAGGTAAGAGAAAAGTGGTGGGTTTATATATATATATATATATATATATATATATATATATACAAGGTAAAATAGATTATATGTATAAATTTACACACATGTCTTTATGTGTATATATAATTACATATACAAAATTTAATATATGAACGTGTATTAGTGTATATTATATATAGATATTAAAAATGATTTACAAACTCATGAATTAAAACCACTTATCAAAGTAAATTCATATAGTAAATCCTATTAAATCACTGACTCCTATTAATTGATATCCTTTAAAACTATAGTACATTATGATAATCTCTATATGTACTATACATTTTGATAGGATATCAATTAATATATGCGGTCTTATACACATCTAGAAATGTTACACTAATTAAGTTATACGTACAAGTATATAAATTGATGCTATGTAAAACATAATTTATTAACGCCCTATGAAACATTCAGAGAAGATGTGTATAAGAGACAGGTAATGGTCTTACAAATATCCCGAGCTGACTTCCATTCTGTAATGAGACTATATATTCATATGCTGATGTTTTTTATATAAATTTCAGTAAAAGGAAGCATCAGCATATGAATATATAGATATATTATATATAAATATTTTAATAAATATTAAAGTAAATATAATTAAGTAACTCTAATATCTATATGCATTAAAAAGAAATTAGTAATTTATTTAATTTCTTATTGAAATAAAAGTGTTACATTAATAAGTTGTATACTTATATAAATGCATAAATTTTACACGATGTGTAGTACTCCACCTATCCCCAATAATTATACAAATAAAAGATACTTAAGTATAAATAAAAAAGAATATTATCAATTATTAATATATTAAATTATTAAGAATTGAGAATACTATGACCAAAATATATGTACACTTATGCATTAATATATTATTACAAAATATGCTAAAATATTAAAAAAATATAATTATTCGACTTATTTGTTCGTTATTTAACGGCAAATTGAATCCTGTCAGCTTATACAAATTTCAGATCTAGATGGAAAACTAGTATGACAAGTCAAATATATATATACACACACATACACACACAAAAACACATACATGTATGTGTGTGTGTGCCATATACATATATATATATATATGTATTAATTGACACACACACACATATATATACGTATCAATTAATACATATATGCACAGCTGAAGTCATATACATGTATAAGTACATATATGCACACATGTATGTGTGTCTGTATATATATATGTATATATATATACAGAGAGAGAGAAAGAGAGAGAGATATATTTATTAAATATAATGGCACTCGACCTTGATGAGTGTAAGTGTACATACATGTCTAAGAACATATATATAGATATATATTTATATATACATGTGTGTTTGTATATTTATATGTATGTATATATGTATATACACACCTATACATGTGTGCCCACAACTCCATTCTTTCATTCATACATATATATAAACACACACACATACATGTACCTTGGAAATTAAAGTAAAAGTTAATTTTAGTCGAAGAATTGCTTAGTTAATTGATTTCGTGTCAAAGTTGACTCAAAAGTCGAGTCAAAAATTTTTTTTTTCATCTTGACTTGACCCGGTAGTTTGAATCGATGAAGCATAATTTATTGGGTATTATATTTTATTAAGTGTTGATATTTTAGGAGAGAAACACTTAAATAGAGAGTATTTCAAATTAGGTCAGTTGTACTTCATTAAGAACACTTTAGACATGAAACTATTTAATTAAGAGCATATTACACGTGATAAAAAAAAAAAAAAAAGTAGTTTAATTAGGATAGGATTATAAGATTAAAAAATATGCGATTGTATCCCAAAAATAGGTAGAATACACAATGAGTAATTTAATTATGTTTTTCTATTGGCCAATTGAAAATTATATTTCATTAAAGCGAGTATTTTAGGCATCACAAAAGGGGAGAAACACTTGAATGCATGTTTTCCTAGCCAGAATTGAAAATTATATTTAATTAAAGGCAAGTACATTAGACATAACAAAAAATGGGAAAAACACATAAATATGTTCCCTGTTGGGAATCAAAAATTATATTTAATTAAGGGTGAGTATTTTAAACATCACAAAAAAGAGGAAAATACTTAAAAGGGAGAAACAAATATTAAAAAAAATAATTCCCATATATGTAATAGTGCATATAAATTCGTTTATTGTAATAATTTAACTGATTCAAATTGGATTCGAATAATCAAATTATACATGAATTCTTATCCAAATAAACGAGTTGAAATGGTCTGAGACCACATCCATTCTGTATACCTTATCTCCTTACCCCCATACCTTCTCCATGTCAAATAAGAAGGTATGAGCAAGGAATGATAGTTGTCACTCATCTAAATAGTGTGACAAGATACAGATCTAGATGTGTATAAGAGACAGCTACAGTACTATGCCATTTGGACTCAGCGTCACAGGTAAAGCTTTAACTTGTTGGTTTACGCCTTCAAATAACAAATTTAGAAGCGTGGAGAATAGTTACTGCTCCTATTTCAAAAGGCGAGATCGATTTCAATGATTCACAGTCAGATTCAATCTCCACCTGGTCAAATCATCTTATGCTAATTTTGAGTTGCGTGTTTTTTAAAACTAATATGGGAGTATATGTTTTGTATGTTTAGAGATATTAATCTGTTCGATTTTTATAGCAATGAATTAAATAGTAAAGTATATGTGGAGATGATAATCATTTGATTTTTTAGTTATTTTATTCTTATATAATTCCTACTTAATGTTTAACTAAGTCAAAGAATTTTTTGTCAGATATGAGGAATATTTGTTCATACGTGACTTTTGTGCATTTTTTTATATATACTTTATTAGAAATATAATAGACCTATTTAGTTTAATAGTTTAAATAATTTCATAAAGGTTAAATAATTGCGTCATGTGAATGATACATCTACTCTGTCTATCAATCTAGATGTGTATAAGAGACAGAATAAGAAAATTATAAAGGTTCATCGTATTGGAGCATAGTGAATGACATGAAATAGTAATAGATTTTATTATTATATCTATTCTTATAAATTTAGCAATTAAAGAAAGTGAGTGCAGTCTTTATTCTCTTCAACTATTCAAGTGCCATCCTAACAATTTGGGATTTATTAAGCATTAAGTTATTTGATTATTCTTGACTCTAGACATCTCTTAGAACCATATATGTGTAAATATTAAATTATAATTTGTAATTTAGGAAACAAATATCTCACTTAAAGATGTACTTTGCACAACTATAGAAATTGGGAAAGACTTAGGTAGATCTGGTCTTTGGCCCCACTAGTAGACCTTGTGGTGTGGATTAAATGTTATGGAATCTACACATAAGCTGATGTAAGTAAGATTGTATAAGATTTAAACTTGACCGTAAGGTTTACGAGGTAGATGAGCGGCGATGTCTTAGCTGTCTGTTTGATGCCGAGATTAGCGCAGAAGCTCTTGAAAGGCTCTCCTTCAAATTGCATTCCATTATAAGAAATGAGTATATATAGCGATACCAAATCTTATACAACATCTAGATGTGTATAAAAGAATTTTTCTATTGCTTTTCCCGAGATTGTATACAGGGGCTCGGCCTTGGACAATTAGTCAACCACTATCACTAAAATACTTAAGCTTGCCTATCCCTACTNGATACACATGCTAGATGTGTATAAGAGACGCTCTGTCTGATCTTTCGACTTCAATTTGGATCCTCCAGAATTCTCATTATTCAAATAATTTATTATAGGTCCCATCCAACCGAGGTCCGGTTGGATATAAGATTCTTTCGGAGAAGTCAAGCAGGTTAAGTGGCAGTTCTACCAAAATCTCTTTTGTTAAATGCAAGTATATTGCCGAGGCTATAAGAGACAGAGTATCAGCATGCGTGTTTCTGGTTTGGCCAATCTTAATGACGTCCACTTTTTTTAATTTTCCAATCTTGCTTTTTGACCTCGGTTAGGTACCTTTTCAAAATCACGCCCCGAACCTTGTAATTTCCCAGGCTTTGATTTACAACTAACTAGGAATCTAAATGTATCTTTAAGGTTTGGGCATCCATCTGGCATGCCATTTTCGTCCCACAGATGAGGGCCTCATACTCAACTTCGTTATCTATTGCCTTGAACCGAACCTGAGAGCGTAAGTGATCACTTGGATCGAATTATTATCTGCCACGGATCCAGACTCATGAAGCTCCGTCAACGTGAAACTCCCATGGGAGATCTTCTCTTATTTTCTGTTCCTTTCTTTGGATCGATTACGTGATGAGTCAATCCTCCGATGCCACAACTTTTGCAATGAAATCTACTAAAGCTTGAGCTTTGATTGCAGTCCGAGGCACGAACTCTATGTCAAATTCAAACAGCTCCTCGAGACCACTTTAGTATTCTCGCAAACATCTGGTTTGTTTAAGATATTTTTAGAAAGGTTGGCCAAAATTATTATCCTATGACGATGAAAAAGGGCCTTAGCTTCGAGACGACACCACCAATGAGAAGGCTGCCTTCTCAATAGGTGTAGTTCATGTATAAGAGACAGCGCTATGCTTACAAAATATACAGGGCATCATATCACCTCATCTAACCGGCAGTTAGCTCGATTCTTTTGAGACAAGATAAGTAAGGCCTGTCTCTTATACACATCTAGATGTGTATAAATGGAGATGCGAGCCGACAAGTTGTCCAAGTATTCTTTAAGCTCTTCAAAAGCTTTACAAGCTTTTCAAGTTAATCAAGGCACTCCAGATAAGGTTGTGAGGCGGAAGAACGGCATCTAGATGTGTATAAGAGACAGCAATTGGGGCCGCCATTCTACGGTGAGTCTCGAACCTCCTCTACCGAGGTAGGAGTTTTCATTGGAATCAAGAGGACCCTCTTCGGCTGTTTCCCTCAATTTCTCGGTGAGAGACAATGAATCCCAAGAATTTTTCAAGGGGACCCAAAATGTACATTTCTAAATAGTATCACACCAAAAAAAATATTACTTAATGTCTCGAATGTCTCCTTGAGATCTTCCAAGGTTTCCTCATAAGTTTGGCTCTTGACCACCATGTCATCAATATATACCTTCATGTTATGATCCTATTTTGGACTTGAAAGTTTTATTGACGAGGCGTTGAAATGTGGCTCAGCATTTTGAGTCCAAATGGCATAATCTCATGCAGATCGTGGCGATCGATGATGAGGGTGTATACCGACGAACCAGAAAATCTCGGTACACGTATATTTGAGGCTCAACAAAAGTAGAATGAAAAGTGTAAAATGTAAAATCCAACAAATGAATCTACTCTTGTATCGATCCGAGGGCGGATAACTGTCCTTGGACAGGTCACTTTATTAAGATCAATAAAATCTTGGGACGTCCTTGTATTCTGCTAACAGCTTGAAGATTATAGGCCTTTAAACTCTGCTGGGAGGGTAGCGCAAATCTTGATTTTTCGATCAGGGAGGCTCGGATCTAAAACCCTCTCCTCAACTTGAACCTCGTATTGGGTCTCATATCCATGCCTTCAAATCCATGTCTACGTCTAACAATAGGTGCATGACTGATCTCTGTAGCTCCGAATTGCACATCCTGCATATTCTTTTTCCCCTCTCTCTGACTTATCAAAGGCTCTTCAAAGCCATCCCAGGTGGATGAGGCATCAAAGATTTGCAAGTAAGCCTTGTCAGCAATGGACATCGTTTGTAATTGGGACCGCAAGGACATCATATAGCCTGTACTTTGCCCGGTCTCTTTTGTCCGAGGATGAAACCATTTACGGGGTGGCTCTAAGAGGCCCATATGTTGTACTTGGTATAAAATTTCCCTCCTCGATGCATTGAGAGAAGTGAAGTCAGCATTGGGATGGCTCCCTGTTCGCGGGGGTCGATTCCCGATATTGTTGCCCGGGAAGACCACCCAGTTCGCCAAAGGTGTGGCTCTAGAATAGCTCAACCTGTCAGTGACCCTCAACTTTTTTGAGGACGGGTTCGGAGTCTTAAGGGCTCTTTCTCTTTGCGTATCGTAAAGTTTTCTTTTTGTCCTGTTTGACTCTTCGCCCCGTATGAACTCTGATTACGAAAGAGGTTCGTAAAAAGGCAATACCGATATACCTCTGTCTATAATAGACAGGCTAGATCTGTATAAGCGGCAGACGTGATAGTGATCACTAGCCTTTGTGTATACAGAGACGCGACCCGACTGAAGTGGTCCGATGAGTCCCTTAATAGATTTCTGGACCACTGTATAAGAGACAGACGTGATAGTGATCACTAGCCTTTATGGCTACAGTGATACGACATCTTGAAGTGACCAAGGAAAGACTTTTCCAGGTCATTGAAAGTGGCGATTGAGTTCGTCGGTAGGTCCTAGAACCACTTATGTGCAGGATCTCAAAGGGTGGTGGCAAACAAATTGCAACGGGTCGCGTCACTGTAGCCATAAAGGCTAGTGATCACTATCACGTGCTGCAGGTGATATGATGGATTAGATTCACCCTTATAGCAGTCTAGGTTCGACAGCTTGAATTCCCACACTTCTGACCACCCTTTGAGATCCTGCACATAAGTGGTTCTAGGACCTGTCTCTTATACACATCTAGATGTGTATAAGAGACAGATCTAACATAATTCTCAATTAATTCTGAGGCTTTGCTCCTCGAGTTGTTTTAAAGCAGTAGGGAGGGTCCTGAACCAGATTTTTCGAGGAAGGAGTACATACTCTCTCGCACTGAGCAGATCAAAGAAATTTCCAGTGCGATGAGTATGACTCGGTAGACAGATGTGTATAAGAGCACGACTTTATCAATTTGTGATGTAGGTCAGTTGGGCTCATGGCATCAATCGGCTCTTTTTCAGGTCGTGGTCGGGTCTTATTTGTTGTTCGGCTTGTGGAGTGGTTGCTGGTTAGAGCGTTCGGACGGAGTTTGGCTCTCGCTCTACTTCACAAATGCTCGAAACACTCAAAATGGTCAGCAATGTACTTCAGACATCATTCTACTTTGTTGAGCCTCGGTTGGTGTACCGACATTTTCTAGTTCGTCGGTATACACCACGAGGTTCGATTGCTTGTCTCGGTGTATTTTTGGCGATTCGGCTTGTTCGGTTCTTCATTGAATTTTACATTTTACACTTTTTAGATGCATTCAAGGCTGATTGAAAGTTATGAAAATCTGTCGATTCCCACAGACGACGCCAATTGAAGAAGCTAGAATTAGATTCTAGGAGAAAGAAAGTGGAAGAAATGAATGTTAAGAGTGTATTTGATTATCTGAGTTTTCGTCCTTTTCTAGTAGCACCCAAGATTTATAGAATTGTATAAGGAGGCATAAAGCTATCTCTATGTTAGTCTAGCTGAAGCTGAATTACATAATTGCCTTTAATGAGGGCTGCCATGGCACTTCTAGAACAATCTAGGTAAGATGCTATGTGTCACTAATCCACATCATCAGCCACCAACATATGAGAAGTTGTTTCCTGAGGGACATGGCCCAATCATCAGTATTCCATTTATATTACTATATATTTATAAGATATCAATTAATAAGGAGTTAGTGATTGGGCAGATAGAAATGATCGGAGAAGGAATCTTCTATTTCTTATCAGAGTCGGTAGCAAAGTTGAAAGCAAAAGCAAATGCTGGATGCAACACTAGTACTAAGATTTCTTCTGATGCAGGCATTGTTAGCCCTGCGCTGGATTTGTATAGAGTTTAATGCTGTCCACATCCACCTCATCAAAAAACAAACTTTATCTTGGTCTAGAACAACGTGAGTATGTGTAGTATCTCTATATATATACAGACAATTTTGGTACCTCGTTCCCAGCTGATTGGTACACAATGACTACTTGTGGCGAATTGCTCGAAGCCAATCTGAGATTGCCACCCTGTCTCTTATACACAGGCAGTGATCAATCATAGATAAAGCACATAAATGGATTGAATTATGGATGGATTCACCCATCATACCTAGAGTTAATGACAGTATGATCTTTGATCCTTGCAGCATTCTTTTGGGTGGATCCCAATGGTTCAATATATATGGAAATGAATTTGGACTTGCATGGAAACCTATAATTCGAAGTGGAGGTGCAAATAAGTTTGATGGGAAAGTAACAGTGTGTCCAGGAACTGAAGGAGGCGCGAGTATGGGTTTGAAGATCTGCCTTCAATCTCATGTAATGACTTCCCTTGAATCAGGTATGGAGTTCATGGAGTCTGCATCTTTTTCAAGAAGTCTTTAGACTAAGTTTATGAGTTGTTACATTATGTAATATGATCTAATTTCTAGGTCTTATTGTTCTCTCGGAGATGTGTATAAGATTTGGTGACATAAAAGTGTTCGAAAATTTGAAAGCTATTTCAAATTGTTCTCAACAAGTCGAACACTTTTAGTGTTCGTACTTGTATGATTATTTTAATAAATTCGTAATTTTTAAAAAAAAAAAAAAAAACTGGCTCGTTTATCTTTCTAATCAAATTCAAAAGCATTTTTATTGAGTCAAACTCAAATTAAGGTCGAGTAATTTGAATTTTTTACTTATAAATTTGAAGTTTAAACTTACAGATCCAAATTCAACCTAAATCGAACAAAAAGTTAGCAAATGCAAAATTGTGGAATAGTTGACCGAATGCCTGACGATTTTATTTCAGCTCTTACTCTTCTTGAATCCATCATTATTTCTCTGTAAAAATTCTTTCGTAAGGAAATCTGGAAGAGACTTTTGCTCACTCATAATGTATTCCATTTACAAATTAAAATTAGAAAGAATTACTTGCCATATTACAATCAAAAATATCTTGCCAGAGATTCCTCAACCTCTTTCCTATTTCTCTTCTCCCAATTCCACCTCCACCAAAAAAATATCATCTGCAGCTCCCAGATTGCTCGGCCCGACTATCTCTTGTTGAACTTCAGGTCCCACAGTAGCTTGCTCAGTGAATTTGACTCCCTCCATTTCCGTAATGGTTCCTCATCCTGTCGATTTCCTACATACGTGAACCCACTGCTAAGTGTTTGAATCTCGTTACGACATTCCAAATCTTTTGATCCCGCACAATGTTAGTCAATTCCTTAGTCTTAGGATTAGCCGGCTGTAATGAGGCCACAATTCCATTTAGTGCATTAAGTTTGGAAATTCTTTCTAATTCAAAAACTGTTGGTCGGGTAGACTCCACAATCGGCGGCCATTTTAACGATGCTTAATACTAGTAGTCCGAAAATTTCTCTGCTAATCATTCCTAATCCATTTTAGTATTCTCTTTAGAGGCTGGAAGACATCGAGTTTGTCATGGTATATTAGCATGACAAAAAATAAGAAAAAGTAGTAAATTATATTAGGCAGAATTAATTGAGAATTATGTTAGATAGGTCAATTATAATTCATAAGGACCTAAATACGCATTCCTTCTGTGTATATGAATTTTAGCTCACAAAAGTATTTATTTCATGTCCTGAACTTTCCTGCTGACCTTTTGAGTGACTTTTTATTTAACATACTTGTTGATAGCAAAATGTTACGCTAATAAGTTATGCAGTACAAGTATTAAATTTACAGATAGCCTTATGCCTCCTTATACCTGTCTCTTATACACATCTGATGTGTATTAGTGCTGTCTCTTATACACATATAGATGTGTATGATGATTGGGATATTCTCTTATACACATCTTATATTTAAGAGATAATATTTATTAGAATATTACAAAAATTTATCAATTATTTTATTAGTTTTAATCCTGTCTTTATTTTCATTAATAAGTATGTAGAACTTATATTACTGCATAAATGTATAAATGTTACATGATGTGTCTATATATACAGATGTATACAACTATACATATATAGTTGTATACATCCATGTATATATAGAGATACACACATACTCAGATACACAGGTACATATATGCATGTATATATATACACACACGCATACACAAACATATATATAAACACACACACACATACATGTACCTTGGAAATTGAAGTAAAAAGTTAATTTTATTGGAGGAGTTGCTTAGTTAATTGATTTCGTGTCAAAGTTGACACAAAAGTCGAGTCAAAAATTTTTTTTTTTCATCTTGGCTTGACTCGACAACAACTATAATATAGAATCATCTTTTGTCTATTATTACACAATTAATGTAATAGGATGAAGAGTTCTATTGGGAAATTGAAAATTATATTTCATTAAAGGCGAGTATTTTAGACATCACAAAAGGGGAGAAACACTTGAAACATGTTTTCCTATTCAGAATTGAATATTATATTTAATTAAAGGCAAGTATATTAGCTTTGAACCTACATCTAGATGTGTATAAGAGACAGTTTCCAAACAGAATCAAAATTATATATAATCTAAATTAGTTCCTATAATTATATTACAAAAAAGAGAAATAAATAATTATTGTCTTCATAATAAAAAAAGATTGTTAATGTCTTTGAACCTATAAATGTCTAATGTTAAATATTAGTAACAATTTAACTGGTTCAAATTGGATTCGAATAATCTAATTTGTATAAAATTCTTATCCAAATAAACGAGTTGGAAATGGGTTGAGACCTGATCCATTGACAACCTTATCTGGAGTGCCTTGATTAACTTTGTAAAGGTATGATTAAGTGGGTCTGGCGTTTTCTGTAATATTTTTTTTGTTGTAACACTATTTAGATGAGTGACACATATCTATTCTATAGACATATATCACTCATCTAAGAAATATCACACAAATATCACAACAAAAAGTATCACAATAAATCCAAAACCCGGTTAAGCTTTAACTTATTGGTTTCGCCTTCAAATAACAAATTTTAGAAGCGTGGAGAATAGTTACTGCTCCTATTTCAAAAGGCGAGATCGATTTCAATGATTCACAGTCAGATTCAATCTCCACCTGGTCAAATAATCTTATGCTAATTTTGAGTTGCGTGTTTTTTAAAACTAATATGGGTGTATAAGAGACAGCATGTTTAGAGATATTAATCGTTCGATTTTTATAGCAATGAATTAAATAGTAAAGTATATGTGGAGATGATAATCATTTGATTTTTTAGTTATTTTATTCTTATATAATTCCTACTTAATGTTTAACTAAGTCAAAGAATTTTT